>CM028362.1:0-143655 GCA_016624345.1 Platycodon grandiflorus | reverse complement strand
GTAAAAGTGATGTTCTAAAAGGAAAGTTTCAAACAAGACAATTATTTTGGGACGGACGAAAAAGGAAGGAAGACAATAATTTAGGGACGGAGGGGAGTAATACAAATGCTAACACTACTATTATATAATTTAATAATATAGTGGAATTAAAATAAGGCATTTGTGACTTAGTCAACTATATTAAAATAAATAAATAAGTAATAAAATAATATTAAATTTGTTTATATTTTTATAATCAAACTAGGTAAATGTTCGGGATCTCACAAGTCACGACGAGCTCACGATATTTTAACAAAGTGGGGTGATTAGCCTCATACTCCCCGAAATTTGCTTCGGCGGAGTTGAAAGTCGCTGAAGACAACAATTTCGAGCGTGAGGTCTTTTGCTAGCTGTAAGCCCCGACCACGGCTTCATACTCGGCGATTGTTTGAGGGGGAATTTGAATTGAAACACTTTCCAAAATTCATTGCCCTCGGGAGAAACTAAAGACGAGACCTACGTCGCTTCCTAAGCTAGCGACGAATAGGCGCCAATGATAGTACGGTCTTGTTTCCGCGAGCTAGAGCGGATGCTTTTGACCGGTGGGGAGACTTGTATTTCGCCTTCGCCTAGCTCGTTTAGCGAGATCTCCGGAGATGTGTTGTGAGCGAATAATGTTTCTACAACAAAGTCGGTAAGGACTTGTCCTCGGATTGCTTTCTTCGCTCATATGTGATGTCGAAGGCGAAAGCTCGGGTCCATTTATCATTCTTCCCGCTACATCGGGCTTGTGGAACATTCTCCGAGAGGGGTAGATTTGTGTAGACCACCAAGGTATAGGCCGGAAGTAGTGTGATAGTTTCATCGTCATCACTATCGTGTCGGGACCATTTCTCGACATTCAAGTACCGTGCCCCTACGTCGGACGGGCGTGAGAGACATAGTAGATCGGTTTCGAATGAGCCTTTCCTCTCTCGATTAACACTGCAGCCACCGCGTGGACTTGAATGTAAATGTATAGTTTCTCGCGGCACCGTTTTGGAAGCAAGGCGGGCCCCAGGTATTGCTTCGGCTCAAGAAAGGCCTTGTCGCATTCTAATCCCCATGCAAATTTCGACTCCCTTCGTAATTTTGAAAAAGGAGGCTCTTCTCGGTAGCTTTTAAATCGCTCAGGCGGTTATTCGACCATTGAGTTGTTGCACGATTTTGATGTCTTGGTGGGCTTTCATATTCAGCAATGCCTAGATCTTTCCAGGTTTGCCTCTACCCCTCGCTCATTGACCATGTACCCAAGAACTTTCCCCTGTTACCCGAAGGCACATTTTGCGGGTTAAGCTTCATGTTGTTCTTCCGCAGTGTTGAATGTTTCTTGGAGGTCCTCAACGTGGTTAGTTTTCTTGGTTTTGATCACCATGTCATCGATGTAAGCTTCCACGTTTCGACCGAGCCGATCACCGAAAACTCTATTTACCATTCTGGTAAGTAGCCACCGCGTTCTTTAGCGAAGGGCATCATTACATAGTAGTATAGTGCCCTAGCGGCTCGGAGGCCGTCGGCTTTTGATCTTGCTTTCGAATCCGGTAATATCCAGTATGCATCCACAATGCTCGGGATTTTATGCCTGGCGATGGCGTTTACGAGTGGTCAATTCGAGGTAGCGGTACTAGTCCTTCGGGCATGCTTTATTGAGATCGGTGTAATCCACGCACATCCTCCATTTGCCACTTTGGTCTTCTTGACCATGACGACATTGGCGATTCACGTCGGGTAAAAATTTCTTTAATAATTTTAGCCCGAAGTAGCTTGTCTACCTCTTCTTTGATAGCCGCTTGTTTCTCGGGAAAAACCCGTGGCCGATGTTGTATAGGGGTGATCGCGGGGTCCACGCCGAGCTTGTAGACGGAAACGTCTTCACCGATGCCTTGCATGTCCTCAACCGTCCAAGTGAATACATCTGTGTTTCCTCGGAGGAATTGGATGATGGCTTGACGTTCTCCCTCATCTATGTCCGGTCGACTTTAATCTTCGGTCGAGAAAGTCGAAGTTGATGACCACTTCATCAAAGTCTTCATGAGGCTGGATATTGGGCAAGTCGTGATTGTCGAGGCTTTTAATGGTGATCACCCTTGCCCTCTTTCTGCTCGGGCCTGCTCTTGCGAGGTAGAATTGCTAGCGCGTTAACGCGCTACCCTTGGGCGGGCATCGAAGCTGCGTTCTCGGAACTATGGTGCAGTCACGCTCCACCGAGGACAACTTCTTTGGTTAGAGGTCGTGCCCTCTTGACTGAGGGTTTGACGACCTCCGCAACCTGAGCCTTTCCTCTCATCGCTGCCTCCTTATCCTTGTGAGCCTCTATCATGTGGAAGAGAGTGCTCTTTGGGTCGGTCCTCATCATGCCAACCTTCCCATTTGTGGAAATTTAACTCTCGATGAGGAGTGGAGACGACCATGCCAAATTTGGCCTAAACGGAAGCCCAGGATGGCGTTGTAGGTGAAGGGATGTCGAGGACCAAGAATTCTATCTCCTCGGACCTAAAAGATTTCACTCTCCTATTGTCACCTTCAACGTCACGGTGCCCTTGGTGACCACCTTGTGGCCGGTGAAGCCTTCCAGCTGAACATTGCTCGGGGTGAGCCGGGTATCCGCGAGCTTCATCTTCTTGAAACAGTCATAATATATGATGTTTCTGTTAGCTCCAGTATCTATCAATACCCTTCTCACCATGTCTTGCTCCACTCAGGGTGCAATGTAAGAGGTGTACTTTGGCCGGTCGGTCCGGCCGGCTCGCTAGGTAGAAGCATATGCCAACCTCATCCTTCACTCGAGGTTAGGACACCACGTTGTTGAGGCTATACATGGTGTCGTTGAGCTGAGTGATGCTCAGGTTGTCCTCCAAGATAGTGGAAATTTTGAATTCCTCCCTATCCACATGCTCACGGCCATGTGCTACTGGCCTCTCTTCCGGCTCATCTCTCTGCTCAAACCTCCCGAGCTTTTCCCAATTTATCAATCGCTGAATGGCCATTCTTAGTGGATGCGATCCTCGTGTTGTGGCCATTTTCTTTGTGAAACTCGCACCTCTTGCTTGGGTTGCAAGGATATCGACCTCCTTCATCGGATAAGGTTTTTCCACCTATTCTCCTGTTGCGGACGGTCATTATATGCTCTCGAGACGCGTTCAAAGGGGTATAAACGTCTTATCCTCTTTCTCCTATGCCTTTATCCTAGCACTTGATTGCCGGTCCTCCGATCCGGGTTCTTTAGTTCCTCAACCTTCGCGGTACCGAGTTTTCTTCTCTAGCTTTCTTCTTATCGCCGAATCTTCTCGGTCTTCGTCACTCCCTTGGCTATTATAAACATCTCTACGCTGAGGCGGGGTCTAGAGATTAAGCTCTTCCAAGTAGCTTGTTTGGTGGTGTCCACCGAAGCGGACCATTATTGTCTCATCGGGGACATTGGAGAGCTCGTCGGCTACATTTTTGGCCACCTCGAGCTTCTTGGGAGGTCGAGATAAGATGAAGGGTATACGTACCGGATCCGAGCCGTATGCGAAGCTCGGGACCGAGGTGAGCCGTCGTACGTGCTCCTGCTAAACGCCCACGTGATCCACTTATGCCACGTGAGGTAGGATATTTTAGTATCTTCATATAGCAACAAAGTAAGTATGCTTAATCAATGAACCATAGTATGATCATAAGCTTATCATGGATTTGAATGAGCCTGGCATCCCTAAACATGTCATTTTCTAATATGAACAGATTATCTCAATTTCTTGACCAAAAAGACCCCTCGGATAATATAATTACAAAGAGAACTCATGATGAACTCAATCTTAGCGGAAAGAAAAACGAAACAACCACATTGTGTTAGGCCACATATTAAGTCAAAAAGGCAAATAAACAAAGTTCCGTAGCCTAACGATGAACAAAACTTCAATATCATCACATAATAGACATGTTAGGAACATGCACGTAAAATTAGCCGATATATATGTATGCATATTCCAACACAGTGATTTGCTTGTTCCCATTACAACGCATGTTTCACAAGTGGCTAAAGGGCTACGTGCCGGTTAGTGTGGCGGCTTGTTGAAACAATGCATAGGTCATTAGACTAGGAAGTCTTTGTACATATCCAAGTCTTTGTCCTACCGAATGATGACAACTTTCATATGGATTAGCTCTTCACTTGCCACCGACGTGACCATCGGCAAATGTCTCACCGCCAGACATTTCCTTTAGCTATGATTGCCTATTAGCTATCTCTACATCAGCTTCTATATCGGCGGATCTCGATCCGCCAAAGCCATTCATCGAATAATGCAGAGGCGATTATTCAAGAGGAACATCATGATCATTCATCGGCAGTTCTATATTGGCGATCTCGGTATCGGCCAAGTCTCTCATCGAACAACAAGATAAACTATAAACATCGGTCGTCATTTCACACGCTTGTCAAAAATAGATCCGTTACAAGATCTTTCGACAAGTCCAAGATACGCATCGATGTCTGCGCCTTCACGTTTACTCGGTAGACATTCCTCTTACGTACATTGGTTGCGGTCTTCAAAGTTTCACTTCCATAAAAGGCCAAGCACGACGCGCACTCCGGCCAAAGCAATGACACGTCCAAATCGGTGTGCATCCAGCAAAGCTCGACACGTCCAAATCGCCCAGCTGTTTCACGGACCAGCTTCAAGACAAAAACTTAATCGAAGGTCTCGCCAATGAGATACAAAAATGTACTCTTTGCATTATGAGACTCGATCACCAACGGGCATAAACATATTCAATGTACCAACGGTCACCTCTTCTTCTCCGGCCTATATAAAAGACTCTCATTCTCATCTCAAAGGAGCAAAGAGTGTATGCTTATGCTTGAGAAAGGTTGTGGGATTGTTCTTCATTTTACTCAATCCAGAACCACACCATCAGAGTGAGAAAACACAAGTGTAAGAACAAACACTTTGTGGGAGAGAGAAAAGAAATTCCAAAGGCTGAGAAGCTCTGCTTGATCAGAAACTTTGTTTTTGATTTGAGTTCCTTCTTCCTTCGAAGAACTCAGTCTCTTCAGTGGCTTCACCTCCATTATTCAGCAAAGAGACCAAGCACTCTACAGATCGTTGAAGCCAGACCAAGCTTGAAGATGTCCGATGAAGAGCCAGAACTTAATAATCCAGGTTGCATTCATATCGGCGACTTATACTACATTATAAGCTGTGCCGATTGTGCAATAAATTGTCATCATTTTTGGCCGAGTGCTTAGCACTCGGTTGTTCAAATACGGCTATTTGAACAACTCCTAATATTCTCTTCTCACATCAATCTAACACTAGCACTTTCCTTCCCTTACCTCCAAGGATGTTAGGAACTGCTAGGATTAGAGTTCTAATATGAGTCTTCCGGGATCCCATCTCACTTTCCTTCTATCCCTGGGAGATTGCTAGGATAAAGAGTCTAGGTTGATGTACTAAGCATGTTTGCCTTTGAGCAAACCTCTGCTGAATTTTAATATGATATATACATTTGTTACATTCAGCCTTGATTTCTCTTTCTTGTATAATTTTCTTTTATCTTGAGCAATCTGTTTAAGGAAAGCAAGTGATGCATCTAATATAGATTTTAGTCAACCGCTAAGCTCTCTTAATTGTTAGACTTATGTTTATTCTTCCGCCGCTTATAATCCATTTCATCGCCTAAGTTTAACAACGTCTTCCATCTGCAAGTTCTACAAGTCTCTGATTAATATTGTCCGATGTTATTAACTTCGGCTAAGCAGTGATTAAGGAAGATGACCTAGGTGTATTAATCATTTCATCTACTCTTCAACTTAAATGTTAAAATCGGATGATATTTTTAATACATCATGTATAGGCTATTCACCCCCCTTTTAGCCTATACACTGAGCAATCCTTGGACCTAACAATTGGTATCGAGCGGGTTCTCGAGAAAGATTGTTCCAGGCTTAACAACCCGAGAGTTTAGATCCCATTGCTCGATTAGATGCATAGTCAAAAGAGTCTTTTTCAAAATCTTTTATTTACAAAAATCTTTTTGACTAGAGACCTGAAGCCATTTGAAAACATCTTTTTCAAATCAAAATCAATTGTGTTTTCAAAAACATGTGAGAAAGAATATCATGATGATTATGTGATTACTATAAGAAAATCTATCATATATCGAAATATATTGATATCATGAAGAGAAGTACTATAGTTAATGAGAGACGACTTGCTAAGGATTATATATGTTTCAAAAATCAGTCCTTTGTCAAAATCATGATATATCCTATAGCAAATATGTCAACTTCATATTTGATGGATGAATTACTTAGATCCACTTCAATAGGTTTGCCTTCTTGATATAAGGCTAACGATTGTACCAATCTAACACCTTCTCAAGAAAACTTTTTATAAAAGTTTAGAGCAAATGAAATAAGAAGAGTTTCAAAGGTAATTCAAAGGAAATCAAAGTTATGTCATCTCAAAATCACCGAGATTATAAGCTCTTGGCCTAAGGACATAAATGGTGAAATCGTCTTTCTTCAACGAAAAGGCTCACCGAGCAAGAATACACTCAAAGAACCTATGCTCATCATTAGAACCGGTGCTTCAACAACTATGAGCGGACACGTTCAAAGAGTTTAATGAGGAAGTAACCCCACTCCTAATCTCTTAACTTTTTGGGTTATATATATAAGCCGCATTTTGAATGATTATTCATTTATCATGCTTATTAAGCCTCATTTGTATTATTGGACTTCTAGAGCTACCTTTGGCTCATAAATGTTGCTAACAACTTCTCTATGAGTACTTTAGGCGAGGAACTCATATGACGAAAGGGTTAAACGTGCAACATTACTCTCCACAGACAGTAACATGACCGATTTATGAAGGATCGCGATCGCTCATGAAAAGTCACTCATGTCCTTCACTCACTCAAGGTCAAATCCTCACCGCTTGGACTTCGAATCGGTATTCGAAAATCTGGCGATAAGTCCAAAGAAGTTGATAAAGACCACCTCTCTCGCATACACAAAAGTCGCCCATTTGCTTGCAAATGACTGTGCTCATGTCTCGCCGAATTGATATGCTTATACATATTATCGAGACATAATGCATAATAACTGTCATACTGCACTTTTATTGATGTATCTGTTTGCTTGTATGACTTGCTTTATGCAAATGGTTTTCAAAAACTCATCAGCACTTTTCATATCGCCGATCTCAAAAGTTAAAAAAAAAAAAAACCTTGCGGTTGGTGAATTTCCATATCGCCAACCTACACTTCATAAGCTCGGTTGATGTGCGACTTATCGGAGTACAAATCCTTTAATGACCTACTCTCTCAAGTCTATTAAAGGTGGAGGCACACTTTTCGAAGTCTGACTGCTTCGATTAAAGTGATAACTATTTTCAAAAACTTGGAAAACGACAAAGCTTTCAATATCAAATCTTTTCCAAGAATCTTGAAAATATCTAGACTTCACAGCCTATCCCTGCCAAGGCGTGATCAGAAGGACAACTCTACAGTAAAGCTCCATTATTGAGTGTCTTTCGGTCTAACCTCCCTGAGTTTAAGTAGAGCTCCTTCCTCATCCAATCTCTACCATGAATAAACTCACATACTGCCAATCGATTACACCAGATACAAATCTATGATTCAAAATCTCTCAAAATGTTACTAAATTCATGTCCTAAGAATCGATCGAGTCAATTCCTCAACAACGGGGTATGATCTCTTCATAATCATTCAAAGTTGTTTTGATTTTATTTCTGTTACTTCACATGAGCTGATCTAAAATTCTCTCAATGATGTATTTTCAAAATCATTCATAAACCTGTGAAAATCGTTTTCAAAATTCTTCAAACGCACCGTTACCAAACATGAGAGAAATTTGCATCAATTCATGTGTATCAGAAATCATTAATTATGTTCCCTCAATCTTGTTGTGAAAACAATTGATAAAGGAGTCTTCTTCTGTCGTGTCTGATAATCATAAAAGTTTGCTAACAAGCATGACTTATATGCTGCAAATCATGGTTATCAGAACACTTAAGAACATCCTTAGTCAATTAGTTTAAAAGATAAGATGGAAAGCCATTCATTAATGCCATCAAGAGTGATTTCATACTCTCTTCTAACTTTTAGTTATCAATCTTTTTGATACTCTAAAATGTTTACAGATGAATCACTGTGAAAATCAATTAGCACATACTTATTCCACCTACGGAATTCTGCTGGCATACGAGAACTTCACAGAGAAGATCCCGAAAAGAAGTATCAAATGTATGGAAAACATTTGATATATTGCCATGTGCAACAAGTCTTCTGGTTATGTGTAAGTATGCCGGCCATCACCTCAAAGATGGTCGATGCGGATAATTCGATCTGAATTAAGTAGCTAATATGGAATTGATGAGGATGATGAATCGCTAACCACCACCATCCATCCCCGAGCCAATCAAAGGGGATTCATGGTCAAAGCAAGAATCCTCGGTGGCCATCACTCTTCGGTGCCTTCATAATAACCCGAAGAAGTGAATATGTTCCTCCCCCGAGAGTTGGAGGAAATCAAAAAGAACACCGCCATCTTGATCTTCTCCAAAGTTCTTGTCGATGACCTCTCATCATAGACTTAAGACTATGATCTCTGGCACAACTTTGTAACATTTCACTCTTACTGAAGATTGAATCATTATGTATTTTTCTCATGTAATCTGCAGTTCAGTCAAAATTCCAGTTGTATTGTTCTTGTATTCAGCTAATCCTCACTATGTATTGTTCAAAACTATTTAGATTATTGAATACAAGCTCTGCAACTTTTCCTCATGACTATCTACTTGTTTGAATTCCTTTGATAGCATGAATTGATGTGTTTGAAGAGTGTTGATCAAATTTACTTATTATTCTTTATGATCTTTATGCTCTTCCTATGATTAAAGAATTGTCCTTAATGAAGAGATCACACTGCTTAAACACTAACTCTGCTGATACCCCATCAGCAAACCATTCTTGATTGGCTACTATTTCGAATTATGGTTTATTACTACAGTTTAACTCTCACCCTCAGACTATCTGATAATTGCCTTTCTGAATTAAATCATTTCACAATGATTAAAATTCAAGATCTGCCGAAAAAACTATTATTATTCAACATAGGCAGATTGCAGTTTCATAAAGAATGACCTTCATATCAACTTATCAAGGAATCTGCTATTACTCAATCTCTATCTCTTTTGCTCAATATTCAAGATTACTAGTAAATCTACTTTGAATCAAGATGTCTGCTATATCTACTCAAAATCCTAAGTAAGCATTTGAATTTTTTTTAGGATTTATCTCATCAAAATATATGAAAATACTTTTATTCCAAATATCAAAAGCTTACATCTTATTTCAAATCAGCTCAATAGACACATTGTGTTCTTAGTTATGACAACTACTAAATCTTGCATAACCTATGAGATTGTTATAATAAAGGCATGATTAGTTGTTCTCTTTATAATGACCGACAACTAGTTAGCAAACAGACTGAATTCAAAACTCTCTGTTACACTTTATCATATGCTTCTTTGTCAAAAAGGGTATTGTTTAATTCTCTAGTAACTCGACCTATCCTAAAAATAGCTAGAAATTCAAGAATTCATGGGAAGACTGATGTTTTCAAAAACTAAGTCCTTCCTCAGGAGTGAACAGCCGATATAACCCCTGCTGTATATAGGCAATGTCTCACTCTCTTCAGAACAGGTCTAGTTGATTATATGCTCTTAAGCAGTACCCCTCCCTTGCTAAAGAATGACAAGATCTGTTACAAAGAAAGAAGAACGGACATTAATTCAGGTACACATTAAATGTCTCATTTACTTGATCTATTTTATATTCTTTCCAAGTCTTATTAGTCTTAAATAGATCTGTGCTCCTTATTGTTTGTATTATCTACTAAAATCCCTTTAATAAGGACATTAAACTTACACCTATTAATGCAACTATTGGCATCAGCAGTTCTCACCTTAACAAATATCAAACCCACTGCTGATGATGTCCTCATACTTGAAATCCCATCGAATCTTCATTTCCATAAAATCTCATTAGGAATAATTTCCTAAGGCACACTATTCTTCATAGTTAAATCTTACATTTGTGCCATTTACAACTGTGACCTATGGCTTAGGACAAGACATTCTATCCTCATCCTGTCCTTAACAACCAATGCTGTCCGATTCCAGGATAGTTTACTCTAACAATTCGTTTGAAGTAAAATAACAGCATACATTATCCCTAGAGAGCCTAGATCATAGTCCTAAAAACTCAGCATGATGACATAATCCAAAATCAGAACATCATTACCATGCCATTTAATGAACTTAATTCATTAAGCCCCAAAACGTCCAATCACGTTCCTCTAACCAAGAAACCTCTTCATATTCTCAGAACTTTGTAAAACGTACTAATAATGACATACCATCATACATTCATGAATATAATTCTTATCTCTTTAGAGTTTCTTCTTCTCCTACCCCAAAAATTTCTCCACCATTACAGTCATCTGCATCATGTGTTCACCAAACTTGCCTAGACCTCCTCATCGACCCATTTCCCACACTAAATGGCGTCAACATATGATGGTTCTTCTTGCCACTCCTCCACCAGTGATTCAACGACCTCGTCGAATCACTCGTCACGTAAGGAATCGTCTTCAAGACCCCAGGAATGACGTATCAAATTTCGTCCCATGGATTCCCACAAGAAGCCTTACCGCAACTACAGCGCCTGACATTCTCTCTCCCCTCGACTCAAATGCTCAACTCGAGCAAACTCAGATTCAGAAGGAGCCTCAAATCACAAATGACAATTCTGTGCCAAATCCAGCGATCAATGCACCCTCAAATTAGAACAATAGACCCTCATCCTCTAACTCTACTTTATTAAGGATGTCTAGCTAGGATTCTCCTTTATCAAACAAATCTTCTTTTGCCATATGTTTTGTTCAGCTAAATTTGCTACTTTATTTTGTTCAGCTAAATTTGTATGTTTTTGTTCAGCTAAATTTGCTACTCTATTTTGCATTAATTATCGTCGTTTGTCCTCATACATACTCTTTCATGCTTACAATTCATTTTTATTATGAACTAAAAAGATATCCTTGCACATACATGTACTGTTAAGGATATAATAAGCAAACTTTAACACTTGACCTATTAAGTTAAAGATCGTTTATGTCATCTTTAGATGTATATCTCGTGCATCCAGTAAAAGTCAGCATACCTCTCAACAACATCGTCCTATAAAAGAACTTCTTCGGCTCTTCATAACTTATGAATTGACCAATTTTTTTTGTCTTTCCTGTAAAATATCTATTCATAACTCCCTTAAGTAAATCCAAAGCTCATTTCACTTGTCATATCTCAGGAAGAAAATTTACATGAGCCTCTACTTCCCTGTTTTAATTCGATATACCTTTAAGGAGGAGGCTATTTTGAACATTTTGCTACTTAACAAATTATCTTGTCTTCCCATTCTATTAAGATATAAAACTTGTCCTATTACACTCTTGTAAAAACTTCTTTACAAGCAATGGAACAAAATTCCTCACCTTGATATCTTACTTTCTCCATTTGATATGTATTTCTTATACATGAAAACGTGCATTATAAATTATTCGCATACCGAAAAAGAAAATTAATTTGATTAATGACTTGTTACATCCAAAGATTTTTGATCCACATAGCATACTTAGTCTCCTCAATTTTGAAAACGCCGATATGACGAGATAGGAGTACTCACTCCATACCGTCTATATTCTCAGAGTTGCAATTAGCCGATCACATAGGCATTTCTATAAAGACAGTATTTAAAGGAACAAACTTCCTCCACACTACATGTCGTACTTATAATTCATACCTTATGAATTAATATAAGTCGATTCTCTTAACTTGTTCGATCCCCAATAAGGAAGTACTCACTCAATATCACCCATATACAAGTATTTGGTTTCTAATACTCAATATTTTACTTGGTAACTATCAATCTGTATCTAGCTTGTGACCATTAAGGAGGAGAGATTTAGTAAGATTGACATCATACATACAGAGAAGAGATTTAGTAAGATTGACATCATACACACAGAAAAGATTGACATTATAGATTTGTGAAAATTGCACATTATATCTAGCTTGATTGCACATTATATCTAGCTTGTGACATTATAAATACGAAAAAATCAATTATTGAGAAAAGGCTTGCGACTATCAAGCGATCATCAAAGAGGAGAGAAAAACATTAAGGAGGAGAGATTAAAGATTAAAACATTAAGGAGGAGAGATTAAAGATTAAAAGACAACTAGTAAGGATGAGAGATTGTGAAATTGCACATACAGCGAAGTATTATACTATATGACTATTATAGTACGCTGACTATTATTCCACTCTACCTATACTTCACAACCTTTATAATCAATTCGATGAAGATGCAAGAAAAATATTCTTAAGGCAATATTATCAATTGCCTAAAACCATTTCAGTTATTGCTTGGTATTTGTTCTTTCATTTATTGAGTCTGTAAATACTTAGCAATAGATGACTTTACATACGCTATCGCTTGTGAGTTCAACCTAGGGCATGCCTTAATATAAAATGAATATTCATTAGTGGCATGTTATTACTAAGGATTGAACAAGCGCTTTAAAGAGGTATGTATAAGTCAATTGTAGTAATGGCCCCAAGCAAATAGGAGGAGATTGTTAGGAACATGCTGTAAAATTAGCCGATATATATGTATGCATATTCCAACACGGTGATTTGCTTGTTCCCATTACAACGCATGTTTCACAAGTGGCTAAAAGGGCGTACTTAGTGTGGCAGCTTGTTGAAACAATGCATAGGTCATTAGACTAGGAAGTCTTTGTACATATCCAAGTCTTTGTCCTACCGAATGATGACAACTTTCATATGGATTAGCTCTTCACTTGCCGTGACGTGACCATCGGCAAATGTCTCACCAAAGAACATTTCCTTTAGCTATGATTGCCTATTAGCTATCTCTACATCGCCAGTTCTATATCGGCAGATCTCGGATCCGCCAAAGCCATTCATCGAGAATAGCTGGCCGATTATTCAAGAGGAACATCATGATCATTCATCGCCAGTTCTATATTGGCGGATCTCGGTATCGGCCAAGTCTCTCATCGAACAACAACAGATAAACTATAAACATCGGTCGTCATTTCACACGCTTCGTCAAAAATAGATCCGTTACAAGATCTTTCGACAAGTCCAAGATACGCATCGATGTCTGCGCCTTCACGTTTACTCGTAGACATTTCCTCTTACGTACATTGGTTGCGGTCTTCAAAGTTTCACTTCCATAAAAGGCCAAGCACGCCGCACTCCGGTCAAAGCAATGACACGTCCAAATCGGTCACTGCATCCAGCAAAGCTCGACACGTCCAAATCGCCCTGTTTCACGGACCCGCTTCAAGACAAAAACTTAATCGAAGGTCTCGCCCAACGTATACAAAAATGTACTGTCGCATTATGAGACTCGGATCACCAACGGGCATAAACCTATTCAATGCACCAACGGTCACCTCTTCTTCTCCACCTATATAAAAGACTCTCATTCTCATCTCAAAGGAGCAAGGAGTGTATACTTATGCTTGAGAAAGGTTGTGGGATTGTTCTTCATTCTACTCAATCGAGAACCACACCATCGAGTGAGAAAACACAAGTGTAAGAACAAACACTTTGTGGGAGAGAGAAAAGAAATTCCAAAGGCCGAGAAGCTCGCTTGATCGAAACTTTGTTTTTGATTTGAGTTCCTTCTTCCTTCGAAGAACTCAATCTCTTCGGGGCTTCACCTCCATTATTCAAGAAAGAGACCAAGCACTCTACGGATCGTTGAAGCCGACCAAGCTTGAAGATGTCCGATGAAGAGCCGAACTTAATAATCCAAGTTGCATTCATATCGGCGGACTTATACTACATTATAAGTGTGCCGATGTGCAATAAATTGTCATCATTTTTGGCCGAGTGCTTAGCACTCCTTGTTCAAATACGGCTATTTGAACAACTCCTAATATTCTCTTCACATCACTCTAACACTAGCACTTTCCTTCCCTTACCTCCAAGGATGTTAGAACTGCTAGGATTAGAGTTCTAATATGAGTCTTCCGGGATCCCATCTCACTTTCCTTCTATCCCCGGGAGATTGCTAGGATAGAGAGTCTAGGTTGATGTACTAAGCATGTTTGCCTTTGAGCAAACCTCTGCTGAATTTTAATATGATATATACATTTGTTACATTCAACCTTGATTTCTCTTTCTTGTATAATTTTCTTTTATCTTGAGCAATCTGTTTAAGGAAAGCAAGTGATGCATCTAATATAGATTTTAGTCAACTGCTAAGCTCTCTTTGTAATCAAACCTTTGATTACTTTAATCTTAATTGTTAGACTTATGTTGTTTATTCTTCCGCCGCTTATAATCCATTTCATCGCCTAAGTTTAACAACGTCTTCCATCTCGCAAGTTCTACAAGTCTCTGCTGATTAATATTGTCCGATGTTATTAACTTCGGCTAAGTGATTAAGGAAGATGACCTAGGTGTATTAATCATTTCATCTACTCTTCAACTTAAATGTTAAAATCGGATGATATTTTTAATACATCATGTATAGGCTATTCACCCCCCCTTAGCCTATACACCGAGCAATCCTTGGACCTAACAAGACACAAGAACATGATCACTCGGGAATTCGAGTCATTTGAATTTCAAAATGTCACCTCTTGCTCACGAATGGAAAGGGATAAAATAAATGAAAAATGGGGAAGGGATCACTTTGACCTAAAGTGAGAAGGGCAAAACAATACTTTAACCCAAAGTGAGTAGGATAATATTGAGTTTCTAACTTAAACACACTCTCAAAAGAAAATGTATAAGACATCCATTCTATTTAGGGATCATATAGAAGAATTAAGGGATCCAATTAATGTGAGCTTCAAGATGACTTCTTGATCATTTAAACAACAAACCATCCAACATAATGTCCTTTAGGAGATTAGCATAGAGATAATGAGCATCAAAGACGACAATCAAAATATACTTTATCAACTCAACAAAAGCTTTTGCAGAAGTGTTTTTTGTTAGGACTTAGAAAAGGTTTAGAAAATGTAAGGACTTAACCAATAATGTTTTGATAATGATACCGAAAGATATACTTCCTTCGTTTCGCATAAAGTCCACTATACTATTTTTGATGTTTCAATCAAAGAGTTTATTTTAAAAGATTATGCCAACAATCTGCATAAAACTTTCAACTTTACTCTCCACATGTGGTACAAACATATTAACTATGCTAAAATATTTTTGTAATTATGACCAACTTCAATACTACTTATATATCCCTTAATTATTAGATTGTTCAAATGTAGACTTTTGGGTGGAACAGGAGGGGAGGGAGTATAAGTTAGCTTTCCCCAAATGTAATCTTACAAAGATGTATTTTTTCAGAGAAAACAAAGAAACAAGGATAGCATAAGATGAAAATGATGGAAAATCACTTAGTCGCGGTTCAAGCACTTAGCTGATAGAGGTTAATTCCGGCGAACCAACCAAGTCTATGGAAGCAATCAAAGAAATAACATGACGGAGATTGGCTGAAGTATTGATCCTAGATACAAATGTTTAGCCGACCTTCAAAAGGAAAGACAAAAGTCAAGCACTTAGCCGAAGTCAAAAGTCACTTTTGACAAAAAGATGACAAGAATGAAAAATATTTTATCCAAGCCTAACAAGCCTATATTAAAAAAAGAATGTTATCCATTCTAGGTGGACAGCAAGGCTAATCCAATTAGCTAACGGCACAAAGACAGTGGCTAATTAACTTGCTAAAGAAAGGTGTTATAAATAGTAGAGGACTCTCAGCTATAAAAATAAGGGTTAATTACACCATTAGTCCCTCAACTATAGAATTTTCTACCAATAGTCCCTTAAGAATTTTTTTTCAAACTTCATTCCCTTGAGTACCAAAATTAACACGTTTAGTCCTTTTGTTGGATGTCGTTAGTATTTTTTCGTTAAGTCCGTCATGTGCCCAACACGTGACTTTGGCTAAGGGCATTTATGGAATTTTATGTGCCCTTGCTTTGTGTATTATTCAAATACTGGATATCCATTTTTAAAAAAGTTTTAAAGATATTTTAAAAATTTTTAAAGATATTTTAAAAATTACAAAAGAATTTATTCTTTTCTCTTCCCCCCAACATCTTCTTCCCCTCTGTTACTACCTCCGCCCTCTCCTACCAATCCAACCTCATCACCACCCAATTCTTCACCACCTCCACTTCCACGTCCACCGCCTCTGCCACCGATCACTATCTCCTCCCCATCCTCTATACCCTCTTTGTCTCCCTTCTCTCCCTCTGCGTCATAGCCAAGTCGTAGACCCGTCGATCCACCATCTCCGACATAACCGTCGATCCATCATATCCATTGCCCCTTAGATCCACCATCTCCTCCATAACCGTAAATCTCACCTCCACCACCTTCGACTTTGCTCCTCGAACCCTCAAATCTCGCCTCCAAAACAATGACACCCTACGTCGTCGACATGGAACACACCACGACGGCGTCTCCAATGCCCTTCCTTGCCTCCACGCCCTAGCCGCCACTCGAAAACCTCCAGATGAGTCGTGTATTATTGACTGTTCTTCAATATTGGCTGACAAAAGTAGGCTTCGTTCACTGAATCGAGATCGAAATCTCTTTGGGGAAGAGGGAGGTTCATGAAAGACTTGATCGACCCTTCCTTGCCTCCACGCCCTAACCGCCACTAGTGACTGACTAGCTCGGTGAGAAAGGGCGCAGTCTCAAGAGAAGGTCCCACAGCTACCTAGATTAATTGGAACTATTTTTTTTCCAGGTGATGATGGTCCCCCCCCCCTCTGTCCTCCTTTCTTTCTTTGTTTTTGGAGGGGGGGTTCTTTGATTCCATGTAGCTTAGATTTCAGATGTTAAAACTTGTAAATCTAAAGTGCACTTGGGAACCGAATGGTGATGGTTGGAGATGGAGGACGGTCAGAAGGGCAGGAGTCAAAGCTGTCATGGCCGAAGCCAAGCTATGAAGAAAGTTGCGTGATAGAGAGAGAGGAGTGTGCCACTCGTGAAATTCCAATAATACCCTTGAACAGAGTGATGAAATTACTTTAACACCCTTAAATAATGGCATGTGCCTTGCGTGAAATTCTAATAATGCCCAGAAAAAAGTCAGGTGCCTTGCACATGACAGACTTAACGGAAAAATACTAACGGGATCCAACAAAAGGACCCAGCGTGTCTAATTTTGGTACTCTTTTTTTTTTTTTTTTTTTTTAGGGAAACAGGGACGGCACCGCTAAATTTTATTAATAAGAAAATGGTACAAACTTGAGGGGGACAACCACCTTGCCCTTATAACTGGGAGGACAAAGGAGCCTAACCTCGAAAAAGGGAGATACAAACAACCGCAAAATAAAAACAAAAACTAGGAAATACGAATACGAGAAATCCCTTGAGCTTCCATCCTGAGATCACCTCTAATAGAAATAGGGAGTTGGGAAAAGGAACAAAAAGAGGCATCTAATTTAGAATCCATAGCAAGATTTGCAAGGCCATCTCGCAATGTAGTTTGCCTCGCGAAAGCAATGACGGAATGAATAGTTCCCCAATTGTTGCATAGAGATTATGGCGCTAATATAATAAAAGAGAGACCAAGGGGAGGAATGTCCTTTGGTAATGCAACCAAAGAGAAAGTTAGAGTCCAACTCAACAACGTAATTATTAAACCCTTGAGAAATAAGCCAACTAACCCCCGGAAAAGAGCTCGGACTTCAAGAATAGAGTTGGAGCAATCTCCGTAAAAGGAAGAGAAACCATAAAGAAAGCGACCCTCCGAGTCTCGATGACTCCCCCACCTCCTCCTATACCAGGGTTACCTCGCTTCCACCATCCGTATTGAGTTTCACTATTCCCAAAGGAGGCTTGAGCCAAGAGATCGCTTGAATTGTAATGTTTTGGACGACGAACCTTAAGGTTGAGATGAGACCAATTTATAGGCGAAAAGTAGCAGCCTTTAAAATAAGATTAATCTCACTTTGGACCGCAATAATAATACCTCGAGGGGAAGAGTGAGATCCCTCAAAAATAGCCTTATTTCGAGCTTTCCAAAGATGCCAAAGAACCACCGAAGGGATAATTCGATAAAGCAATGAGCCGGCTCTAGTCCACCAATTCATACAAAGCTGCGATAGAATAATATGTAGGAACACCCATTCCAAGAGAATAATGAAAAATCGCCAAACGGAGCTAGCCAAGCCGCCGGTCGAAAGACATGAACGAAGGTTTCAACCGGGCCGGAAGGGCAGCAGTGCATCGCGAAACCATGCAAATACCCCGCTTAGAGACAGCTTCATCAATAGGAAGGCGAGAAGGAAGAAGGCGCCACATGAAAATGCTGATATCAAGGGAATGATGCTACGCGACATACTTGGAAGACAGAAAAGAAGGGCCTGCTTCACGAGAAATCACAGCAGCACTTAAGCGAAAATTTGCCCGTAGAAGTCGCATCCCAGGAATATCGTCCTTATCATGCAACCGAATTTGA
Organism: Platycodon grandiflorus; assembly: GCA_016624345.1. Lineage (NCBI taxonomy): Eukaryota > Viridiplantae > Streptophyta > Magnoliopsida > Asterales > Campanulaceae > Platycodon > Platycodon grandiflorus. The sequence goes on along the minus strand of CM028362.1, from coordinate 125,036 downwards.
AGATCCGTGATACTAGAAACCACGCTAGGAAGTAACACCGATTTGGCTTGACCGGATAAAGATGAAGCAGATTGGAAAAGGTCTTTGACAACCAAACCGAGCGTAATCGCAAGTCATAATAGGGAAAACAGGAAGCCATTTATCGTATCGAATCAAGCAGTCACCTCTACGAATATTCCAATGAATAAAAGGCTCCGCAACAGAGCGAGCTTTTAAAAGTCTTTGCCAAACATGAGATCCTTTACTAGAAGCCACCGTGGGATGATAAGTAGAGCAATATCTAGCACGTAAGAAAGACACCCATATGCTCTTTTGAGTTCGGAACCTCCACCAAAGCTTAATAGAAAAGCTTTCACCAAATTTGAGATGGAAGGAATACCAAGACCGCCCTCCATAACAGGCGGCAACAGTAGACCAAGAAATCCATGAACCTTCGTTTACCATCTAAACTTCCCCAAAAGAAATTGGCGAGCAATCTATCAATATGGTTCAAGATTGATATAGGCGGATCCAAAGCAGCAAGAAGATAGGAAGTCATAGAGTGAAGAACATACTTAATAAGGATACTCCTGCCTGAATGAGAGAGGAAAGAACCCGTCCATGTGCCTATGCGGTCCTTTAGCTTAGCAACAATAGAGTCAAAGTACTGTTTTTTTTTCCGACCCATGTATAACGGACAACCCAAATAAATAATAGGAAGGGAACCAATGCGATAGCCCAATAAAGTAGCAATGTTATTAACCCTGCTTTCATCCATAGAAGGATCAACAAAGAAACTACTTTTAGAGCCATTAATAAGTTGACCGAAGTGTTCTCATAGTGACAAGAACTTAGCATGCTTTTGAGAGAACGAGAGTGCCCGTTACGAAGATAACAACATCATCGAAAGCAAGGTGAGAAATAATAGGGCAACCACTAGAAGTAGAAAATAGTCGACGGGTCGTCAAGATGAAGATTAATCAGCTCCGACTCAAGACTTCAGCCGCAATAATGAAGAGACTCTGAGATAAAGGGTCTCGACGGAGACCTCTAGACGAAGAGAAAACCCCGTAGGCGCTCCATTAAAGAGGATAGAAAACCAATTATCGGAGATAATACGCCAAATAAAGTCAATGAAAACCTCATGAAATCCAAATCGACGAAGAACTTTAATCGAAAGAACCAAGATACCCTATCAAAAGCCTTGGCCATATCAAGCTTTATCACCATATTGAGCCCGCAACTTTCTTCTTCAAATAACTCATAAGTTCTTGAGCAAGAAGAATATTATCATGGATGTCACGGCCTTTGGTAAAAGCACTTTGATTTGGAGAAATAATGTAGGGAGAATCCTAGCCAACCGGAGGCCAAAAGCTTCGAGAGAACCTTATTACAAAATTGCAGACTAATTGGCCGGAAGTCCTTAAAAGAGTTAGGATTCTCCACTTTAGGAATAAGAGCAATTAGGGTACTAGTCCAAGATCGGGAAAAGAAGAGCCGGCAAAGAAATCGAGACGGCAAGAAACAAATCGTGACCAATAATATCCCACAGAGGTGTAAAACTTACCAAAAACCATCGTGCCCAGGAGCACTATCACTACTTATGGCAAAGACTGTTTCCTTAATCTCCTCAATGGTGGGGAAAGCAATAAGCTCGAGTTCCAATCGAGGTCACCAACTGCGGAATAACATCAAGAAGAGAGTCGTCCCTCAAACCATCGGCTGACAACTGAGACTGAAAATAAGAAATACCCTCTTGCTTGATAGAGTCTTCAGAAGTAAGCAAAGACCCATCTTCTTTCATGATAGAATGGATATGAAGCTTGCGACGGGTCTGACGAACAGAGGCATGAAAAAGTTTTGTGTTGCCTTGGCCTTCCTTTAACCATGAGATACGAGATTTCTGAGCCCAAAAAGCTTCTTCCCTCCGAAGCATAAGCCGATGAGTAGCTTGAGATTCAAGCAAAGAAGTCCGATTAGAATCAGAAGGGTTAAGTTCGAAGAAGCTCCTTTTCAAGGACATCATCCTCTCGTAATCCTTAACGCAGAAAATATTTCCAAATGTCTCTTTGTTCCACTGTTTGAGCAATTTTCACATTACGGAGTTTGCATGAGAAAGCAAAAAGAGGCCGGCCAGAGACAGGAAGATCCCAAGCTGATTTAACAACATCCAAGAAAGAGTTATGACTGGCCCACACATTGAGAAAACGAAAAGGGGCCACATGAACTGACGAGGCCCAACTATAGGAGAGCAGCAAAGGAGAGTGATCCGAGCAAGTACGAGGAAGATGAAGAACAGAAGAAGAGACAAATCTGTCAAGCCAACTGGAATTGCCAAGGAGTCTCGATACGCCGATGTATAGTACGAGATCCTTCCCTTTATTCCACCATGTGTAATCGTAACCGAATAGCCTAGATCAACCAAGCCGTAAGCCGCTAAACAAGCATGAAAATCCATAGCACCACTTCGGTCCCATCCATTACCTCCAGATTTTTCAAGAGGATGAAGAATAATATTGAAATCTCCCCGACAAGCCAAGGAGAATCATGAATCGAGTTCTAATATCAATTAAATCAGCCCATAATAATCGACGTTCCTCCAAATCACATTTGGCATAGACACAAGTGAAATAAGAGCAGGTGCCATGAGTGCTTTGTACACGAATAGTGATCTCACGAGAAGAGCTATGAACCACTTGGCAAGTAAAATTGGCCTTGAAAAACACCCAAACCGAACCATTAGAATTCTTAAAGCAATATTTGAACTTAAGACGACGAGTAATAAATTCAATTCGTCAGATCTATCATGGGTTCAAAAATAGAAATAACGGAAATATTATGAGTGCGAGCAAGATACTTTAACCTAGCTATGGAAGGGTCGTTACCAATCCCGCGAATGTTCCAAAATAGAGCTTTAAGGTCCATTAAAAATCGATGGAAGAGACAAAGTAGAGAGCTTAGCTTTTGACGACGGGTGAGCCTGTCGGATTGGGAATATTGGCCTTGTTCTTTATTAAAGGATGAATCTCCAAATCCAAAGCTGCAAGGTCGGTTATTTCATGTTCCAAATCTTCCAAGGTTTCCAAAACAAGAAACGGTTTGGTGAGAGGGCTTTTCCTCGTCCTGAATGCCCACCTGCTCTAAATCTTCACCAGCTGTGCACATATCCTCCAAGTTCCCATGCAGAACTTCAGCTTCCAAGACATGCACTGCCTTGGGAAACACAATCATTTCATCCTGAGCCCCAACCACAAGATCTTCCAAAGACGCCTCCACTCGAACACCATCTAAAACGCCACCGGAAAGTTGAGGAGCACGGCTCATTAGCCATAATACCATCCAGATCGAGTGTTGTGACTTTTGGAGCCGCAGCCGAAGAATCATCTTGATTATCAGTAGCAGTATGGTAGGACGCATTGTTATTCACCTCTACAAAACCATCATCTATCACAATAGTGTTAGGAGCAGAATCTATGATAACACTTTTGCCTTTATCAGCCTTTTTAGGAGTCCAACGAGTTGCGGGTTTAGGCTGGGAAGTAGGGTTTGAGGGTGGGATTAAAGAAGGGTTTGGAGCTGTCTGAAGAGCCGTGGGGTTCGAGGAAGTGCCAGCCATAGGATGCTTAATTTTACAGAAATCCTCGGTGTGTCCTTGGCGACGACAATGAGAACAATAGCGCATTAGATTTTCGCTTCTAAAGTTTGCCAAAACCCATGGAATTGAGAACCACATTCAATCCAAACTCGCTTAGGAATCGGCTTTAGGAGGTCCACTTCAACACAAATACGAGCAACACTTGGACGAGATAGAGCCTTGGTGGCTTGATCCAACATCAATGGCTTACCAAAAAGGTTTGCGATGGCAAACATCGTGGCCTTATGAAACAGATGTATAGGGAGATTTGGAAGAGCAAACCAAATAGGCACTAAAGAACTCTCAACATCAGGCCGAAAGTCCGGAGTCCATTTAAAAACCCTCATAGGGAAGCGACCGAGATACCATTGGTCTTTAATCCAAAGCCGTTGATAGTCCTCGTCGTGGGTTACTTGGATTAAGATATGCTTGGCGTCGAGATGGCCTAACTTGAAATCAGCCTTTAAGCCAAAGGTATGGAATGATTTTCTTGTAGCTTCCATAGAAGGCCGTCCATGGGAAAACTTACCAACCAAGGTATGTTGAAACGGTTGTGCCAACTTGGTGACAATATCGTCCGAAAGCTTGAGGCGGCTCACCCTTGTGAGAGGCCGGATGAATAAGAAAATCAATGGGATGAACGGGTTTGGAAGAAGAGAGGGCTTCAAGAAAGGTTTTGGGCGGGTCGCGGCGGCAGATCCGGCCGCGCCATAGTAGCCGCCGGGATGAAACCCTAGAAGGCCGGTTGATGTACTTTGCGTGGGAGGGAATTTTAGAGAGAGAAAAATTCTTTATTTTATATGATGAATAGTCTAATTTTGGTACTCAAGGGACTAAATTTAAAAAAAATTATTAAGGGACTAGTGGTGGAATAGTTCATAGTCGAGGGACTAATGATTTAATTAACCCAAAAAACAACATAGATCACAAAAGATACAAGAAAATATACAAAAATAATAGAGTTAATTCCACCATTGGTCCTTGAACTTTGGGCCTTAGACTTGTATCACCACTACCCAAAGTATTCATTTTTTGCACACCGATCGTCCTTGTGTTGGACGGAGTTAGTTTGTCCCCCATTAAGTTGTCATGTGTCGTCCCACGTGCCTTGGACTTAGGGAAAAATGGTCATTTTTGTGGCTTGGTTGTTTCCCTTTCTTAGTCTTAATCGTGAAACCAAAAACCAAAAAATAATTACTCAAAACTACTCACTTTACTGAGATTGAAATCTAGCTAGGGTTCGTAATTGCTATGGAGATTGAAATCGAATGAACAATATTTGAAATTGCTGAGTATTATTGCAAGGACGATGGCTACAGTATGGGAGATTCGTGAAGGAGAATGGAGTCATGATCGTAACAGCGTATATTGTAAGTCCTTTTATCCCCTTTTTGAAATTTGTTCAAATCTTTCAAGTATAGTGAGAATTTTGACTCGTATTTTGTTGACATGTGAAGATTTTCGTTCTTTTTTGTAAAAATGTTGGATGGACTTGTATTTCGAGCTCTATTTTGTTCATATTTAACTATAGTCAGTTTTATTCCACTCCTAAGTGGTTTTGTACACTATGGTGCTCAATAATTTTGGAGCATTTACATTTGTTATACCTATACATTATACTTGCATATGTGCAATTTTTTAAAGTAAAGAATATGAAATTGTACTCTGTTTACTTTGCTGTGATGTTCCCTCTTTTGAAGTGCAATGCAATTGTGGTCCCTATGTTTGTTTGTTTATTTTAAAGTCCACTGCAGCTTATATATTGTAAGTGGAAGATTGGCTTTTTATACATCCATATGCATAGTAAATTGTAAAGGACTTTATTTATAAGTTTGTGGTCCCTGTGATGTTTGTTTGTTTGCATTTGTTGACCCCTATGTCTTATGTCTTTTCTTTTTTTCTTTTTTTTTTTTTAGAGAAACAGGGCGGACTGCTAGATTTTATTAAATAATAAAAGAAATACAAACTTGAGGGGACAACCACTGGCCCTTATAAATGGGAGGACAAAGGAGCCTAACCTCGAAAAGAGAATACAACTTAGGAAATTCTAACATACGGAGTTTCCCTAGAATCCGAATAACGCATCCCTTAACAAACGGAGGAGAGAACTAGTAGATAAAAATAAAAGTTTGATCTAGAACTACAAGCATAGTTGGCTAGACCATCGCCACGAATTTGCTTCACGAAAATAGTGCTTGAACACAAACCTCTTATCTCTTTGCATACGGAGGATGTCACGATAAATATAGATGCATTTCCAAGGAGGATGGAAGCCATTAGTAAACCAATCACAAATAAGTTTGGAGTCAATTTCAATAATAGCATCATCAACGCCCGATCATATAACCATAAAACTCCTTTATGGAGAGCCTTTAATTCAGCCAAGTTGTTAAAATACTCCCCATAATAAGAAGCATAAGCATAAACAAGATCTCCTCTCGAAATCCCTAATAATGCCACCACCACCGCCAATCCCAGGATTCCCTTTACAAGCACCATCAAAATTCAACTTAAAAGTGCAAGGAGGTTTTTCCCAATAAACAGAACGGATCATAATTTGTCTTCTAGGTCCGAATAGGAGAAACACCCCGAAGAGGATCTAGAGAACTGGAACTTGGCAACTACAAAGGATAAGATGCAAGTCATGTTGAATAGAAGAAATAACAAGAGAGACAGTGAATAGAGTTCTCAAAGATGGCAAGATTGCGCCGTTTCCAAATATGCCGAGAATTAAGGAGGGCAACAACGTATAGATCTTAGATTTAGAATCCATCCACCAAGAGAAACACCTTTGCTCAATGGAATGGGAACACAACGAAATCCCATAGGACTTATGGAAGAACCTCCAAACTGAGGTTGCAGCAAAACTTTTAAGAAAAACATGATTGAAAGTTTCAACTTCTCCAGAGGCACAACAAGAGCACTTAGAAACGAGGTGAATACCTTTGGTCCAAAGCCCTTCATCAAGAGGAAGCTTACGGAGAAATAACCTCCACATAAACACACTAATTTGGGGAGGTAGCAACTTATTCCAAACGAACTTAGCTGAAAGTAATTTGGGAGAGGAGGAAGTAACCAACAGCTTGGCCGAGGAGAGGAAAAAGAGCCCATTCGGATTAAGCTTCCAACACGGCTGATCCTCTTGCAAAGAAATGGAGATATTATGGTGAGTAATTAAGAAGCCAACGAGCAGCAGCTAGAGATATGGAGGAACTGTCTTCGAACAGCTCGTTTACAGTCTGAAGAGATCAGCCGGCTGGCTTTGAAAAGGAGACCACATCAATCCAATTATCATGCTAAATAGAGCAATAACCTTCCCCAATCAACCAGAAAATATGAGGTTCTACAATGTGCCGAATGCTACGGAGACGTTGCCAAATATGGGAGCCTTTAGAAGACCGAGAGCAGGTGAACAAGAGCAATATCGGGTAGACATGAAGCTGGACCGTAGATTCTTTTGGGACCGAAATCTCCACCATAATTTGACAAAGAAAGCCTTAATAAGAACTTTAGTAAAAATGATGCCTATATCACCTTCACCGGTAGGACGACAACATCGCTCCCAAGAAACCCAATGAGACTTATTCTTCCCATCGATGCGACCCCAAAAGAAATTGGAAAGCAGACGATCAATAGATTTAATCACCGAAATAGGAGGATCAAGAGAGGCAATCGATAGCGTAATAGATTGCAAAACATGATTGATAAGAGTAATACGACCGCCGCATTCGAAAACCTCCCATCCACGACCCAATTTATTTTGTAACTTGAGAAGGAGAGGATCAAAAAGTTGCCTACGTTACGACCGCAATAGAGGGCACCCCAAGTACTTGATAGGAAACCGCGATTGAAACCCAAGAGTGGAAACAATAGAATGAAGCCTGTTTTCGAAATATTAAGAGCAAATAAACCGAACTTTTAGTGAAGTTAATAAGCTGCCCTTAAGAATTCTCATAATCTTGAAGCAAGGCTTTGTGCTTAAGAAGAGATGCCCGCTACCATTGCAAAATAACAACATCAGAAAGAAAAGTGAGAGATAATAGGGTAACCACTTATGGTGGAATAAGAAACTAGGCGAAGAGCTATGCAACCGTTAAGGCTACGACTTAAGACTTCGCAGCAATAATAAATAGGGGAGAAAGAGGGTCACCCCGACGAAGGCCTCTGGAAGACCGAAAAAACCCAACAGATTCACCATTAAGAAGAACAGAAACCGCTTTCGAGATCAATCGCGATCATATCAATAAAAACTTTGCGAATCCAAATTTGCGAAGAACTTGGGTTAGATAAATCCATGAAACCCGATCAAACGCCTTTGCCATGTCAAGCTTGAGGATAATATTAGAACCAAAACTTTCTTTTAAGGTAATGCATCAACTCTTGAGCCGAAGAATATTGTCTTGAATAATACGACCCTTAGTAAAGGCACTCGATTTTCAAAGATAATATACTAAGAACCACAAAGAAGACGAGAAGACAAAATTTTAGATATAACTTTGTTGCAAAAATTACAGAGACTGATGGGCCGAAGATCTTTAAAAGAGGACGGCTTATCAACTTTTGGAATAGTCGCAATTAAAGTACTAGTCCAATTCCGAGGGAGAGAGCCAAAGAAAGAAATCCAAAGACCGCGGCATGAAAATCTGTACCAATAATTGGCCAACAAGAAGAGTAGAACAAACCCGTAAACCCATCGGACTGCTGCACTAGACCCGCTCATTTCCCGAATAATGCTCTTAACTTCATCAAGGGTAGGAGGAGTCGTCAACATATCACTCCATTCCTCCGTCACCACCTAGGAATCACATCAAAATTACTATCCATCAAGTGACCTTCAGCACGAAGTTGGCCTTCAAAATAACCCACTGCTACCTGCTTAATATCTGATTCATTATCCAGTAACTTCCCCTCGGAATCCATGATCGATTGAATATAAAGACGACGCCGCGATTGCTTGACCGACGCATGAAACAAACTTAGTGTTACCTTGACCCTCACGAAGCCATTTTATTCTGGATTTTGATGCCAAAACTCTTCTTCATGAGACAAATGTTGACGAAGTTTGGCTTGGGCATGCAACAGATCCGCCCTATTCTCATCGAGGCACATAGCTCAAATAAGAGCTCTTTTCTAACATATCCTCTTCGCCCGAGTAACATTGGAAAATATGTTACCAAAAACATTCTTATTCCACCGTCGAGAATTTTTGACGCAAAGTTTATTGGAGAAAGCCCATGGGTCTCCCCTCAACCGAAGAAGCCTGCAGCTCGCACTACATCCCGAAAAGCTGGATGAGATACCCAAGTATTAAGAAAACGAAATAAAGAGGGTCTTCGAACATGAGATTGAGAGATACTGACAAGCAGAGGAGAATGATCAGAGCAAGTCCTGTTAAGATGTTGCACCAAAGTAACATTGAAGATATCCAACCATTTAGTGTTGCCCAATATCCGGTCAATCCTCTGATGTATAGTGGCATTACCCTCTCGCTTATTCCACCAAGTATAGTCACTTCCGAATACCCCGCATCGACAAACCCGGCGCTTAAGCAAGCATGGAAATCCAAAGCGCCAAGCCTATCCCAACCTTGCCCACCGATTTTTCACTAGGCCGCAAAATAATATTGAAGTCTCCCCTACAATCCAAGAAGAATTCGAATAGTAGAGCTAATATCAATCAAATCATCCCAAAGAACACGACGATCCCGCAAATCGCACTTAGCATAGACACATGTGAAATAGGAGTAAGCAGGCCAAGAGTAATGTTGAGTTCGAGGGTAAGCTATTGAGCCGTGTCGACACTAAAGAACATGTGTAACTAGACTTAGCAAAGATCCAAATAGAACTAGCCAAATTAGAAAAACAAAGCCGGAAATTTAACTTACGGTTTATGAGGTTTGCTTTGGAAGAATCAAGCATGGGTTCAAAAATAGCAATAAAGGATATCTTGTGGATACGAACTAATTGCTTGAGACGAGCTATAGTGGTATATACGAACTAATAGCAATAAAGGATATCTTGCTCTATATGCTTGACCTCTATATGCTTGGACCTTAAAAGTCCATCATGGAGGTCAGTTTACATGCAATCCTGTGAGGGTATATAGTGGTGGCAAGATTAATTATGTTGATTATCTGATGGATGAAGACTTAAGCATGAGTATGCTTGAACAGATTATGCAGAAATTAGGTGTTGTGGGAGATGGAATTATGTTTTACTACTTTCTAGAGTCAGGTACTAATTTACAGAGAGGGTTAAAGTACTGTGCAAATGATGATGATCTAAACATTGTAACTGATTGGCGGAAAAGTGAAAGAGAAATTGAGTTATTTCTGGAGGTAACTCAGAATAGGGTGGTCAATGGTCCTGGGAGAAACATGTCTTCATATCTTGTTAGTGATGATGTTAATATCACTGATGAGCTTGAGAAAGATCTTGCAAATGAAATACAAGATCATGAGGAGAGTGATGCTAAGAGTGCTACTAAGACTGAACCAGAACCACCTGAACTTAATGATGTAAGTCAGATATTAGGCAAGGGTAAGGAAAAAGTAGGTGATGATGCTGAGAATGCTGAGAGTGATAGTAGTTATGTCTATTTAGAGTACGCAGATTCTGATGAGTTAAAAAGTTTATGCACAATTGATGAGGAAGGTGAGTTCAGTAGATGGGAAAATGCAAAAAACAAATGTCCAGAGTTTAACATGTTAACTGATTTGAAGGATCCAAAATTTGAAGTAGGCATGAGATATACATCAGCTCAAGATGTTAGGACTGCGATACACTCTTATGCAATTGTTAATAGGAGGGATGTGATCTTAAAGAAGAATGACAAGGTTAGGATTAGGGAAATATGTAGAGGTAATAGTGTATGCCCTTGGGCTGTACAAGTGACTTTTAATCAAATGACCAATGATTGGGAAATTAGGTCATACAAGTCTGAACACATGTGCAACATGACTCATGAAATAAAGTATGCAACATTTGCTTGGCTTGCTAAGGAATACATAGAAGCTATCAGGTCAAGTCCTCAATGGTCCACAGAGGCTTTTAGATCACATGTGAGGTCTGACAAATCATTTGAAATATCTAGAGGTCAAGCATATAGAGCAAAAAAGATTGCACAGGATTTAATTTATGGAAATCACTCAGAGCAGTATGGTCTTGTTAGGGATTATGTCAGTAAAGTTTTGAGAACAAATCCTAGGTCAACAATCAAAATTCAGTTTGAGGAGTACAATGAAGAAGATCATGTGAGGCAATTCAAGAGGTTGTGTTGTTGTCTAGGGGCTTTAAAACAAGGTTTCATGGGTGGTCAGAAAAGTATTAGGATTTGATGGGGCCTTTCTTAAAGGTCCATTTCAGGGCAATTACTATCGCCATGGCATCGATGCCGATAATGGGATGTATCCAGCTTATTGCCTATGCAAAGGGTTGAGGCGAGAATAAAGATGCATGGAAATGGTTTCTTGAGTTGGTAGTTGATGAGTTCCAAATCACCAATCAGCAACATTAGGTATTCATTTCTGATGAACAGAAGGTATATAAATGTTTTAATTCCATTTTTGTTACAGATTTTATTAATAAAATGTTCATTTATTTTATAGCTTTAAATGTTACATATCTTATTAGTTCCAGCTGTTCAAGAGGTCTTGCCTGGGGTAGAGCATAGATGGTGCCTCCAACATATATTTAGTAACTTTAGGAAATTATATAGGGGAAAAGTTTTGAAAGATGCATTGTTCAGAACAGCCAGGGCAACTAATCAAATACTTTTTGAGAGTGCTAAGAAGCACTTTGAGAATATAAATCTAGATGCATATCAGTGGGCCTTTGGTAAGGATCCTATTCATTGGTGTTAGGCTTTTTGGACAACTGCAGTTAACTCAGAAATTTCTATGAACAGTCTTCAAGAAACAACCTGGTCCACTTTGTATGAAGGTGGAACAAGATTTTGAGAATACAAAGAAAGAGGCAATGGGTTACATCACTACATGGAATGGAGAAAACTAGTACCAAGTAAGGGGGGCTTGGGGAGAACAATGTATAGTTCCACTCAATGAGAAGACTTGTAGTTGTGGGAAATGGGACTTAATTGGGATTCCTTGCAAACATGCAATGTCTGCTATTTACTTCACAGGAGGTAATGGTGTGGCTGAAGAATGGGTTCATGAGTGCTATACCTTGAAAATGCAAGAAAAAAATCTATGCATACACTATCAATCCAATAAATGGTGTAGATATGTGGGAACACCAAGATTATATACCTATTGTTGCTCCAAAAGTTGTCCACAACCTGAACAGAATTTCAAACCCAACGAGTCATTTGCCAAATGCATGCAAGATAGTTTCAGGCTAATTGGCACAAACCAATGGAAACCACTTAAAGTTGTATATTTTCTTTAATTGCTGAGAAGTTCATAACTTTACAACTAGTGAATACGTTATGTTATTGCCTTCTCTTTCTTTTCCTTCTGTTTGTTACTTCTATGGTTTGTGCTAATACATTTTCTATATTTTACAGATACGAAACATAAGTCCACACTAAGATACACCGGATAGGATGAACATGTGAGGCTCTTGTCTGTCGGATATAAGTTAACTGTCTTTCAAATTCGATAGTAATTTGTTAAGGTCTTCCCATCCAACTCCTTAGTGAAGAATCTTTTCATGAAGTCAACAAATGTAAATTCCCGATAAACAGCTGGTTTCTGTGCAGATACCAGCTCAGGAAATGGTCCATATAACTTCTCCCTGTTGCCTGGGTTGAAGAAGACTGCAACTGAGACACGTGCGTCATGAGAGGCGTTGGCCAACACTCGGTGCTCCACACTTTTGTATTCATCATTTGACATTATCTGTGTATTGAAGAAAAGAATCAGCCTTTGAAAGTCACACATTAACACAACATACCCTTCAAGTTGCACTAAAGCTACATAATGTTCATGACAAGTTAGGGACATGTTTTTGGTAAAGCAAGGATAAATTTCTAAGAGAAATGAAAATTTTGGCAGTGCGACTCTTATATTGGGACAAACTAAAATGGAAACTAGGACTCCTTTTATGGAACAGAGGTAGTAATTGATGAAGCATTTCCAACCATGTAGAGTTATTGGAACTATCCCTTGAGTGCAAATGAAAAAGAAAATGAGGTAAAGCAGAACAAATTTACAGTCAAACCAGGTGATGCGTCCTTTGATCATAACCCGGGGAATTTACAGCTTGGTACGGTGGTGAAACGAGGAATTTAAACATCACTACATCCCGGGTCTTGGCAACAAAAGTAGACTTTATCATTGTCAAATAGACAAGGGGACAAGTAGGAGAGGTAGGGATGTTGTTACCTAAATGAAACGATGGGGTGGTGATTAAGGAATTGGCTGAGACCAGTGTTCTAAAAATCGCTAGGCGGGCGCTAGGCGCCAGAGCAGGGCCTAGCGCCTAGAGGCCTAGTCAGGGCCTAGAAATCGAGACATAATTACACCATAGGTCCATACCAAACCTGCTGCAATAATAGTAAATAATTAAATATAACCAAATAAATTAAAATTAATGATCACATTACAAAATTATAAGTTAAAAATTAAAATCAAATTCAATATAATTTCAAAGTGGAGGAGAGAAGGAAAATACTTTAATAACTTAAGGGGAGGGAAATATTTTAATAACTTGAGGGGAACACTTAATAACTTATATAACATTATGGTCATTTTGAAAATTGAAAAGTCAAAAGTTAAAAACCCTATTTCTATTTGCTAAAACTTTAAACTCTCCCAAGTCCAGCGGCCAGCCCAGCTCTCCCAAGTCCTCTGTCTCAAACTCTCAGTTGACGGCAGCAGCAAGGGTGTCAACAAGGGCCTCCCTCTCTCTCTCTCACACACGACGGCAACGGCAGCGGCAGGTAGAATGGCCGATCTCTCTCACTCTCGCTCTCTCTTTCTCTCTCACAGTCTCACTCTCGCTCTCTCTCTCTCACAGTCTCACTCTCGCTCTCTCTTTCTCTCTCACAGTCTCGCTCTCGCTCTCTTTCTCGCTCACTCTCGCTCTCCCCTTCGCTCACCGGAGTTCTCCCTCTCTTTCACCGGCGGGCGTTAGGCGGCGCCGACTAGTCGGCGCCTAGGCCGAAACGGCGGCGATTTATCACGTTAGCGCTTTTTTGGCCGATTTGACCATTTTCTCGGCGTTTGGGGAACGCCTAACGCCTAGGCCGAGTTTTCGAACACTGGCTGAGACAGGAACTCCTAGTCTCCTAGGTAGCAGTACTACAAACTAAAAGTATAAAACAAACAATCTTACTTTGATATGATGCTGATTTACAGAACCAATCTCTTATTATCCATGCTCTTCACCTTTTGAAGTAGTAGGATGTCAAGAAAACTCTGTCCTTTAACTAGCCTTTTTAGGTGCATTACAGGCAACAACAGAGTCCTTATCACATTCCCTAATATTTTAACATATTTAAGTGCCCCAGTGTACAAAAAGAAATCAAAATTGATCAGGGTGAGATGGGTGACTGAGGAGTTCAATTTTCATAATGTCTGCACTTCCTCTAGGACATCCAATATGGGACTCAAAGTACTTTTTCCAAATCACAACTCAAGCTGGCTAAAAATTCAAGCTGACAGTTCAGATAAAAACCAACACCACGGCTCACATAACAAAAGGATCCAAAAAAGAGAGATTGAAGTGAAAGGCTTGGAGGAAGGAATTGATGCCGAAATGGCAGTTCCGCAAATAACTTTCTCCATGTTACAACTCAACCTGGCTACAAAATCAAGTCGACAGTTCAGATAAAAATCAAGACTACTATCCACAAGTTCTACAAAAGGTAAAACAACTTATAACATAAAAAAGACGGTATATTAGCAGCCATACCCTAGAATTTTTTTATATTCCTAAGTTGTGTGAACTAAGTAAAATATGTTGAAACTGAAGGCAGTAAAGTAAAACACAGGAAGTAAACTACAACTAAAATTTTAAATAAAGATATTGCATTCAATTAATGACACAAAATTTGTATAGTTCAGCAGTCATAGTTTATGTCAAATTATAAGCTCAGCGAATGACGTTTGGATTTTTTGAAAATATATAAATATTGGGGAAGGGTGAATGCAAAACTAAAAGAGAAATAAACAAACTGAAGAGAACAAAATGCTACTTCAAGGCACTAGTGAGCAACTGAGCATTGCATTGTCTGTCAATATTTAGAAGTTAAAAGTAAATATACTACCCTGTCATGCAGAGTGCAGACAATAAAGAAAGTAAATACCAGGCGAAGAACATCCACACATGGTTTTGTGAACCTGTCAGACTTTCACGGTGTGTTGACAATCCATCAAATTTCGGGAACTTTCAAGAACATCCACCCACTCAGTACACGTGATCCCAATACAGTCCAGTTACATCAGTGTCAACATGTAAGCGCCTTTCGATACTAAAGGATCCATTTCCATGTGCTACCTAATTTTGAGGATTGGATTGGATCTAGAATCTGTTCCGCTGATGGACCTACTTGGGGAAGAACAATTGTCGATGCTCATCACCCATCAACAGATGAATATGAGTTCCAGTTCAATCCCAGAAGAATGGAACTGATAAATAAAGGTCATATCCTTTTTCGATCATGAACCAGGGTTCACAAATTCTTAGAATCAAAAGCAGCCGTGACCCCACAAATTGAACACTAGAAACTGTTTTAGCAATGTTGCTGATACACAAAATATAAGCAGAATGGTCCCATTGTGCTTGCAGAAGTATATGCATTGGAGGAGTCTCCTTCACATCCCAGACCTTCCATAATTAACGAAAGTAGGAGAGGGAGTACATAATCCCTTGCAATTGCCAAATTGATGGCTCCTCACCCATACACTCTTTACCAAAAACCCAAAAAGGGAGAGGGGAAACGACTAGAACTCTAGTAATTCTTCTCCGACTCCACAATAGACCTGAATCTCAAACTTCTTTACAAATCAATCTGATAAAATTGTTATAGACATTTTGGCTGTACCTTATAGCAAGATATGCCCCTCTCTAATAATTATCCATCAAACTTGTGTTCCACAACGAGGGCCTCACTTTCCTTTGTTAGATGCACAGGTTCTTGTCTCGCTTGTATTCATATGGATTACAGAATTATGCCACTCATCTTAGCCAACTCAACATTTGCCCCAATACTTGGGGGTGCATTTAATGATTCCTCTTTCCACATTATATCTTCTTAATTGTTACCGGCTATGTTACCCCAAGATTGCAAAATGTTTCAAGTACCAGTATCCAACACTTCACCCTTGGATATATTAAATATTCCCCCAAACATTTCTAGTTAGAAATGCCCATTTGAACATTATATTTCATTTGCACACTAGTTTATCCCAAGAAACACGTGGATATATATAAATACATCCCCACAGCTGACACATGTACCCGAATCTGGGTAACTATCGGTTGCTGCTGATGTCAATTTTGGTATTTTTGCCCCTAGAACTGCTACTGATGTGATTCATTCTAATTAAATAAACCAACTAACCTACTCTATAATTCAAACCTCTAGAATCAAAAAGTGAGGCAAAACACTGACTTAAAAAAGTGAAAACCTAGGTTATTAACTTACTAAGCCATGTTGGCTCTCTGCAATAAGAGAGACAATTATTAAGGGATGGAGAGAAGATGTTGTAGTTTACAAATCCATCCGTCCCACTAAGATTGTGTCACTTGACCTTTTACTCAAATTAGGGGAATCATATATATTTCACCTACCAAATTATCCCCCTGGCCCCCATCAAAGTGGGGCTATTTTTATTTAACAATTCAAAATTTTGGCTCATTCTTCTGAATTCAAATGTTTGAATTAAAGTACCAAATTATCAAATTTATCCTGATTTATGCCATAAAATACTCTAGATCTCCCCCCCCCCCAAAAATAGACCAATGCCGCAAAGTATTTCCCTAACTATACCTTCTCTGAAAGTAATGGCCAAAATCTACCTATCTCTAAAGGCACTACTAACAAAAGGGATTTTATAGTGAATTAATAGCCGCTATACTTGTTACTCACGATACTAAAAGCTTTACTACTAAGCATTTTTTTAAGTTGCGCTTTTATTAAACACGATATTGCTGGTAGTGCCTCTCGTAAATAGGTCTATTTGGGCATTAAAAAAGGAACATTTAAGAGATACTTTGCATGACTAGTATTTTGGGAAAAAGGCGGTCATTAGATTCCGAGGCATGCTTACTAACACACCAATCCAGAGAAATCGTCTCACAAGGTCTACGAGCTTGTCTGACGTCATTAGCATTGAGCTTATTATGAACCAGAGACGAAACACCAATCTGGAGAAATCCTCTCACAAGGTCTACGAGCTTGTCTGACGTCATTAGGTCATTAGTATTGAGCTTATTAACAACCTGAGACCAAACAAAATCCTTTAGGTCCTAACTTTGGACGGAACCCAAGCTTCGCAAATAAAAGATGAGAGGTGAAAAGGCGATGGGCTGGGGGAGCGAATCAAGTGAGATGATAAAGACTGACAAGAATAAAGACTCGAGTTCTAACACCCAAGAGAGAATCAGCACCGATCGAAAACTCCACCTGAGATAGAATACCAAGGAGAGTAAAGACTGCCTCAACCCCCGGATCATTTGAACCTTGAAAGAAGCCCCAAGAACTAGAGTCACCCTCCTTTACAAGAAAAGCAGAAATATGGCCCGAATGAACCAAAAAGAGTCGGAATAACTGGGGAAAGGTCCTGTGAGAGGACATGTGTCTCTGATAAAATCTCCCAGGCACATGTAAGAGAGAGAGAGAGAGAGAGAGATGATAAATGACGAACTGCACTCCCTCTCTCTCTCTCTCTGTCTCTAATTATTTATTTTATTTTCTTGTTTTTATTTTTTTGAACTTTCCCAATGGTTTAGAACCTTAAGTGAAAAAGGTTAAATGTTTAAAAAACTCCTCCTACATGGACTTAATAAAGTTATCATTAAGAAATGGAATTGTTTAAGTTACAACCTGTGCTTTATGTTTTTGCACAATTTACCCCCTTTTAAGGTAATTTTCCTTGTGAGAAAAGCGGGCCAGTGATCAACTTTAATCCCTCTGTCCCAAAATAAGCGTTACTTTTAGTAAAACGTGATTTTTCTTGTGATTTTTTAAAAATAATTCAAACTTGTGATGACTATAAATCAAATCTGGGATGGCGTTCATTAACAGGGAAAATGAAAACTCAATAACCGCTATAACATGTTTGAATTATTTTAGAAAAAGTAAATTAGAAATCTGAATGTTTGACCAAAAGTGACACTCATTTTGAGCCGAAGGGAGTTGTTACTAGTCAATCAGTGAACTATCCTCATTTTCATTTTTTCCAAAAGGCTTAAATCGCAATTTGGTCACCCTACTTTGACAAAAAAATTCATTTAGCTCACTCTACAATTTTTTTCTCAATTTCATCCCTATACTTGACATGTTGAGTCAATAAGCTCACCGCGCTTGACTTCCGTTAGTTTTGTTGGATGAAGGGCTACAAAAAGACCAAAATGCCCTTTACCTTATAATATTTTGATGGCTTAAATCGCTATTTGGTCACCCTACTCTTACAGAAAATGCATTAAGATTAATAGTATAAAATTTTGAGTATAAATTATTATAAATGATCAAATCAGTTAAATAAGTTATGTCAAATATAATAAAATAACATAATTTCAGACTAATTTCTAAAAAAATTAAACAAAAATTAGGTTAACTTATCATAATTCTTAATCAAAATTTATAAAAGATTATGTTGGTCTTTTACTAAAGCAATAAATTCATTAGCTTAAGTTTTTTATATAAAACTAATTATATTAAACAAATGCATTAAATTATTATGAGATAATTATTATTGTAGAATAAAGTAAGCTTAAAATATTATTATAAGGATTAGGATTAGTAATAGTGTTCAAACAAAATTAGGATTAGTAATTATTACACTAAATGGTCAAATAAATAAAAAAAACTTAAACAATCAAAACCATTCACCCATCACTTTCCTACCCTTCTCTGACTTCCCCTCCCCCCCGCTCCGGCATCCCCAATTCCACCATTGCCGACTTCAAAGGCTTCGACGCCGATGACGACATCGACGACTCTCTCCACCCTCTCCATAGTTATTAAAGGCGGAAGGCGAAAGGCGGGCGACAAGTACTTTTTTGAGGTGAGAGGCGAGGTGAGAGGCGGGTTGTCGAAAGGCGAGCAAGGCGGAAAAATAGAAAAATAATATATATATATATATATATATATTTATAATACTATAACAAATTTTAAAGAATATATATATATATATATATATTAGAATAAAATCTGAAATTAACTTCACATATATTAGCAAACTAAAGCCTAAATAAATGGAAAAAACAAAGATTATAGTAAAGATTAAGAGCAGATTAAAGGGAAAAAAAAAAACAAACAGTAAGATACAATTTGTATATGGAATAAAGTAAAAAAGAAGAAAAAAAAAAAGTCAAAAAAGGGCAGATTAAAGTAAAAAAAGGACAAAAAAAGTCAAAACAAACAATAAGATACAATTTGTAAGATTAACATCAGATTAAAGTAAAAAAAAAAAAACATGCATTATAATAGTCAAAACAGAGTATTATATGGAACATCTAATATATACTAAAGTAAAAAGAGTTAGTAAAGTAGAATAGAATAAAAAAAAAAGGAAAAAGAACTGACTGGTAGTCAGTAAATTAGAAGTAAATAAATAAAAAATTTATATATTAAAAAAAAAAGGAAAAGCAACTATGCTAAATCGCGTGACTTGCGTCTCTGTTAGGAAGTAAAAGAGACAAGAAAAAAATAAAGAAAGAAGAAGAAATGACTTCGAGAAAGTCGAAAGAGAGAGAGAGAGTCGAACGTAGGCGTTCCAGTTCCAGTTCCAGTTCCAGTTCCAGTTCCAGTTCCAGTTCCAGTCGCCGTCGCCGTCGCCAAGGGTTGGTCGTCCAGTCCCTCGCCGTCTCCATCTCAGTCGCAGTCGCCGTTCGAAGGGCTAGGGTTTGTTGTTCGCATAGGTAGGTTTTCGATTCTAAAAAGGTTTTGCAAAATGAATGAGAGAGAGAGATCGAGTGAAAGGGTTTTGATTTCTTACTTCCTTAAACTACGACGTTTCGTTAAAAAAAAAACAAGGTTTTAAGCTTCTCGCAAAGGCGTCGTTTCTCGCCGCCCATGCTCGCAGTCGACGAAGGCGAGCACCTTTGACCCGCCTTAGTGAAAACGCCTCGCCTGTGCCATTTCAAGGCGTCCATGCCTCATCTCACGCCTCCAGACGCCTCGGGCGGCTGAGGCGACCGCCTTTAATAACTATGACCCTCTCTCCGATCTCCCCCTCCGATCCCATCCACCTCCCACCACACCTCCCCCCGGCGGCGAGTGAGAAAACAGAGAGAACCGAAACGGAGAAGTCGAGGAAGAGCAACGAAGCTTCTTCGTAATCGAGGAGACGCTGAAGTCGGCGACGCTTTCACTCCTGGTTTTGTTGAAGATGGCGGAGATGCTTCTGTTTCTCTCTTGAATCAAATCATGAAAATACACAAACCCAAGATCTACAAAGAACATCATCAAATCAATATCAAAATCGAACTTGATCAACAAGACAACACACAAGAGAATAATCGAGTGAGAAGGAAGGGGTTTTACAATGGGACCGTAGACGGGATTGGAAGCGATGAATTCCTCGACATCAGAGGCGGACAAGGAGGGAGACGCTTCCCAGAGTAGCGATATTGGTCTTCCAGCATCGACATCCTCCCCTTCAAGAAGTACTTCCATTCTTCCAAATGACGCTTCAACATTCCATCTTCGCTCATTTCTCCCAATTTCTCTATTGTTGTTGTTGTTGGTGAAAAGACTTCTCTATTCAATTTTATCTCTCCGTTCTGTCGACGTCAAAGCCTATTCCAGTATACTAGCATTTCTTTTTCCTTTTTTTTCTTTTTCTTAAACATGAAAAACACAACTACTAAAATACTCACTCCGTTCCTAATTATTTTCTTGTTTCACTTTTGTAAGTCAAACGAATTATTTTTTAAATGCAAATTTGACGTATATTTTTTAATTTTTTTCAAAATCATAAAACACGTAATTCGTATTTTTTTTATTTTTTTAAGAATTAGTCTAAATTATGTTATTTTATTATATTTGACATAACTAATTTAACTGATTTGATCATTTTTAATAATTTATACACAAAATTTTATACTATTAATCTTAATGCATTTTCTGTCAAAATATGGTGACCAAATAGCGATTTAAGCCATCAAAATATTATAAGGTAAAGGGCATTTTGGTCTTTTTGTAGCCCTTCATCCAACAAAACTAACGGAAGTCAAGCGCGGTGAGCTTATTGACTCAACATGCCAAGTATAGTGATGAAATTGAGAAAAAAAATTGTAGAGTGAGCTTAATGAACTTTCTGTCAAAGTAGGGTGGCCAAATTGCGATTTAAGCCTTTCCAAAAGTGACACTCATTTACTAAATCAGTCCTTTATACTTAAAAGACACATGTAAAACCCCCATACTTTGGACAAGATCCTATAATAACGTCTTTCTTTCCATATATCCCCGAAAGGATGCACGAGACCCACTGGTTACTTAGCCCCCCTACCATCTTCCCTCTCTGTTACAAAACCAAACACCCTCAACAACAGTTTTGGAACTAATACAGGATTTTATTCTTATTTTTGGCTCAGCAATCTTTGAGCCAAGGTAAGATTGTGCATCCAATCAGGATATAATCCACAAGCTTACAATGGTTTCCAGAGAAGGTTAAGTAAATAGAATAGCACAGGATTAACCTTCTCCAGGATAAAAAATTGCACTTCCGCACAGATTGGACGTAAGCATGTACTCAAGAATTTATCAATGAACATTTGTAAGTAAAATTCATCACTCATCTATTCGACCTATTGACATGACAATGACTAATCACACATCACATTGGAGCAAAATGCGAAAAATTACAGTCGGATCTAAAACACAATGCAAAAAATCAATGCTTGTCAATGTGAACTGAAAACGAGATAAAACAGGATATACCTGAAGTATATCACCGATGTTGATAACAAGAGCACCCGGAACAGGCTCAACGTCAACCCAATCCTCACCGTGCTTAACCTGCAACCCACCAATCTCATTCTGCACCAACACCGTCAACACCCCAGGATCCGTATGTGAAGTAATCCCAACCGTCAAATCCGGCTGAGGACAGTAGGGATAGTAATGCCCCACCATTACCCTAGCATCCAAACACGACCTCTCCTTCAACCTCTCCCTCTCTAACCCTAACCCTTGGCACAAAATCCCCATCAGCTCTTCCCCAAATTTCACCATTTCAGATTCCCACTCCGCTACCGCCTCTCGACAGACCTCCGGAACCGCAGTCCAGTCCGGCGGCGCAGGGGCGAGCCGCACCTGGAGCGTGTCTCTCCAGCTGGCAGCTTTGGATTGGTAAAGGTCGAAGTTGGTGGAAAACGCTGCGCCGCGGCCCATCTCTCGATGGTAGTACTGCATTTTGTAATCTGTTGATTGTTCGTTAAACGATTTAATGGAGGAGAGGATGGAATCGATTGCGCGTTGAGGGACGTTGTGATTGACGATTTGGAAGAAGCCTAGGGTGGAGGAAGAGTCGCGGATGGCGTTGACGATGGTTGACCGAGGAGCAGAGAGGTCGATGACGGGGACGGTTAATTCATCGGGTCGCACTGTGTTAGGTGAGGGGACGGCTAGGGTTTCGCGTGGGTGATGAAAGAAGCGAGGAATGGATGTGAGACCGGAGTCAGCGAGGCCTTTGACGCCGATTTTGGAGTCGTCGAACTGTTTAACTTCTTTGAGTCGATCGTAGTCTTGCGGGGTGGAGATGTTGGCCTGTGATGCCATTATTACCGTGGTTCTCTCTTTAATACGCCGCGCCGGAGCTGATATTGGGGTGTTCCAAATGACTACCATTGATGTGGCGGAGGATGGGGAGACTTGAGGTAGGAGATAATGAGAAGGAATTTTTTTTATTATTTTATTTTAACACGAAGGCAAAGGTTAATTTTGGAATAAAGGCGATAAAATAAAATCCTCCCATAAAATTTTTTTTGAACAAATTCTCCGATAAATTTAAGGCAAATAAAGTAAGTCGAGTGACAATCGTGGGTTGTGACCTAGTTAACCTTATTTTTTTACTTACTGATCCAAATTTCAATTATGATTAATTAAATTTTAACCTATGTCACGTTATTGAGTGTTAAAATTTAAGTATACTTTGAGTGGTCCTAGCATTACTCTATAGATAAAACAAAGTACCTCCTCCGTCTCTAAATTATTGTCTTTTTTTTCTTTTTTATCCGTCCTAAAATAATTAACTTATTTGAAAACTTTCTCTTTTAGGACATCACTTTTACCATTTTTTACCCTTATTTTTTTCCCCTACTTGAATTATGGGCCACATATACATAGACATTAAAAAAAATTACGCATTATACCAATATTAATAATCAAGTCAATTATTTTTTCTTAATCTGTATGTCAGGTCAAACAAGACAATAATTAAGAGACAGAGGGAGTATTATTTTAGGCTTACGACCAAAATTAAACTTTGAGTCGGGTAGAATTAAAAGGACTATAAAGTTCTCTTAAAAGTATTTAGAGCAGCTGCGTTCTCATGGTTCAAAATTAAAACAAAATTTTATCTTACACTTGAACTTATGTGGTACCTTTAAAAAGTCAACCGGGCTATTTGGATCCGTGATACAAAAAACTAATGAAATGTCAAATGTATGTGATGCGACAAGATCATTTTAGAGGGAAAATTAGTGTTAATATAACATCTTTCATCCTACAAAAATTACACAAACCCAAATAGAAATAGTGGGAGTTGAACTCTCTATGTCTTCATTTTTTCATTTGACATGTACAAAATAGTAAATTTAATAATTTAAAGTGCCTCGTCAACTCAACCGTTAAATAAACTTAACACTATTAGATTCTAGGACTACAAAAGAAAAAGAAATTTTGGCAGGGTGAAAAAAATACTACTGTAATAATTATCCGGTCGTCAAAGTAAAAAAGTTGATCCAAAGTTGGTTGAATGAAAATGATATTGAGCATCACCAATGCAAATGTGAATGTGGAAAAATTAGGTGTCACCTAGGATTTAAACATTTTTTAAAGAAAAACAAACTCTCCAATGCAATTGTAGAATATGATGTGTCAACTAAATTGTTTCCTATTAGTTATTAGATAATTAATTTTTTGACTTCCAAAGCACATTGTGAAGGAGGATGTGAATAATTCACATATTCCTTCACAATGTGCATTGGAAGTCAAAAAATTAATTATCTAATAACCAATAGGAAATAATTTAGTTGACACATCATATTCACATTCCTTCTCCACAATTACATTGAAGCGTTTTTCTTTGAAAATGTGTAAATTCTAGGTGGCACTTAATTTTTTCACATACACATTTGCATTGGTGATGCTCTTAAGCCTTTATTTTCATGAGTTTGTCTAGTAGAAAACTTAATGTACTAATCATGCATTTGTATATACTCCCACTGTTCCAGGTAAAGAATTAACTTTTAGCTTTTTTTCGATCGACTTAGTTAAAATTTGACCAATAATTAACATAAATTTAGTGATTTTTACAAAGTTATAAAATGTAATCCATAGTATTCTTAAGATAGTTTTTAATTAAAAAAATTTTATTTCTAAAAATATAAGTAAAGTATGTAAAATTTTAATTTGATTTAGTCACATGTCGATTTCTAAAAATGAAAAGTAAACTCTTTGTCTGAACGGAAGAAGTAATATTTTGTCGGGTATGGCTAGCTTGTGTTTAACAAACATATTTTAGTAAATTTTGGATTTATTAAGTTTTATTTAAATAACAACTATTTATAAGTTTCAACACTACTATGATAGTTTTCGAAACAAAACATATTATGATAAATGAGTGTTTACACATAAACTTTAATTTTTTCTTATAAAGTTTCTCAACCAATCACTAAATGGATGTATAGCAACAAAGTATGCTTAATCAATGAACCATAGTATGATCATAAGCATATCATGGATTTGAATGAGCCTGGCATCCCTAAACATGTCATTTTCGAATATGAACATATTATCTCAATTTCTTGACCAAAAAGACCTCTCAGATAATATAATTACAAAGAGAACTCATGATGAACTCAATCTTCGCAAGAAAGAAAAACGAAACAACCACATTGTGTTAGGTCACATATTAACTGATTAAGTCACAAAGGCATATAAACAAAGTTCCATAGCGTAACGATGAACAAAACTTCAATATCATCTCATCATAGACATAAGAACATGATCACTCTGGAATTCGAGTCATTTGAATTTCAAAATGTCACCTCTTTCTCACGAATGGAATGGGATCAAATAAATGAAAAATGGGGAAGGGATCACTTTGACCTAAAGTGAGAAGGGCAAAAACAATACTTTAACCCAAAGTGAGAAGGATAATATCGAGTTTCTAACTTAAACACTCCCGAAAGAAAATGTATAAGACATCCATTCTATTTAGGGATCTTATAGAAGAATTAAGGGATCCAATGTGAGCTTCAAGATGACTTCTTGATCATTTAAACAACAAACCATCCAACATAATGTCCTTTAGGAGATTAGCATAGAGATAATGAGCATCAAAGACGAAAATCAAAATATATTTTATCAACTCAACAAAAGCTTTTACAGAAGTGTTTTTCTGTTAGGACTTAGAAAAGGTTAAGAAAATGTAAGGACTTAACCAATAATGTTTGATAATGATATCGAAAGATATACTCCCTTCGTTTCGGCAAAAATTCCACTATACTATTTTTGGATGTTCCAATCAAAGAGTTTATTTTAAAATATTATGCCTACAATCTGCATAAAACTTTCAACTTTACCCTCTACATGTGGTACAAATATATTAATTATGCTAAAATATTTTTATAATTATGACCAACTTCGATACTTATATATCCCTTAATTATTGGACTTTTCAAACATAGATTTTTTGTAGAACGGAGGGAAGGGAGTATAAGTTAGCTTGATCCAAATGTAATCTTGCAAAGATGTATTTTATCAAAGCAAACAAAGAAACAAGGATAGCACAAGATGAAAGTGATGGAAAATCACTTAGTTGCAGTTCAAGCACTTAGCTGATAAGAGGTTAATTCCGGCGAACCAACCAAGTCTATGGAAGCAATCAAAGAAGTAGCATGATGGAGATTGGCTGAAGTATTGATCCTAGATACAAATGTACATTTAGCCCACCTTCAAAAGGAAAGACTAAAAGTCAAGCACTTAGCCGAAGTCAAAAGTCACTTTTGACAAAAAGATGACAAGAATGAAAAATATTTTATCCAAGCCTAACAAGCCTATATTAAAAAAATGTTATCCATTCTAGGTGGACAACAAGGCTAATCCAATTAGCTAACGGCACAAAGACAGAGGCTAATTAATTTGCCAAGGAAAGGTGTTATAAATAGTAGAGGACTCTCAACTCAACTATGAAAAACAACTTAGATCACAAAAGATACAAGAAAAGATACAAAAATAATAGGGCTAATTCCACCATTGGTCCCTGAACTTTGGGTCTTTTCACCAATAGTCCCTGATCTTAGATTTGTATCACCACTACCCAAAGTATTCATTTTTGCACGCTGATCGTCCCTGTGTCGACGGCGTTAGTTTGTCCCAGTTAAGTTGTCATGTGCCGTCCCACGTGCCTTGGACTCGGGGCAAAATGGTCATTTTCGTGGCTTGGTTGTTTCCCTTCTTAGTCTTAATCGTGAAACCAAAAACCAAAAATAATTACTCAAAACTACTCACTTTACTGAGATTGAAATCTAGCTAGGGTTCGTAATTGCTATGGAGATTGAAATCGAATGAACAATATTTGAAATTGCTGAGTATTATTGCAAGGACGATGGCTACAGTATGGGAGATTCGTGAAGGAGAATGGAGTCATGATCGTAACAGCGTATATTGTAAGTCCTTTTATCCCCTTTTTGAAATTTGTTCAAATCTTTCAAGTATAGTGAGAATTTCGACTCGTATTTTGTTGATATGTGATGATTTTGAGTTCTTTTTTGTAAAAATGTTGGATGGACTTGTATTTCGAGCTCTATTTTGTTCATATTTAACTATAGTCAGTTTTATTCCACTCCTAAGTGGTTTTGTACACTATGGTGCTCAATAATTTTGGAGCATTTACATTTGTTATACCTATACATTATACTTGCATATGTGCAATTTTTTAAAGTAAAGAATATGAAATTGTACTCTGTTTACTTTGCTGTGATGTTCCCTCTTTTGAAGTGCAATGCAATTGTGGTCCCTATGTTTGTTTGTTTATTTTAAAGTGCACTGCAGTTATATATTGTAAGTGGATGAGATTGGCTTTTTATACATCCATATGCATAGTAAATTGTAAAGGACTTTATTTATAAGTTTGTGGTCCCTGTGATGTTTGTTTGCATTTGTTGACCCCTATGTCTTATTTCATTCCATTAATTATTTCTCTTTTAAAATACGATCTCACGGTTTAACTTTTGGACCTTAAAAGTCCATCATGGAAGTCGGTTACATCAAATCTGTGAGGGTATATAATGGTGGCAAGATTAATTATGTTGATTATCTGATGGATGAAGACTTAAGCATGAGTATGCTTGAACAGATTATGCAGAAATTAGGTGTTGTGGGAGATGGAATTATGTTTTACTACTTTCTAGAGTCAGGTACTAATTTACAGAGAGGGTTAAAGTACTGTGCAAATGATGATGATCTAAACATTGTAAGCGATTGGGTGAAAAGTGAAAGAGAAATTGAGTTATTTCTAGAGGTAACTCGAATAGGGTGGTCGGTGGTCTGGGAGAAACATGTCTTCATATCTTGTTAGTGATGATGTTAATGTCACGATGAGTTTGAGAAATCTTGAGTCTTCTTGAGACTAATGCTAAGACTCTGCTTGAGACTAAAGGCGAGGCGAACAGAACCACTGAACTTAATGATGTAAGTTAGATATTAGGCAAGGGTAAGGAAAAAGTAGGTGATGATCTTTGAGAAGAATCTTGAGAGTGATAGTAGTTATATCTATTCGAGTATGCGATTCGATGAGTTTAGAAGTTTATGCACAACCGATGAGGAAGGTGAGTTCGGTAGATAGGAAAATGCAAAAAATAAAAGTCCGAGTTTAACATACTAACTGATTTGAAGGATCCAAAATTTGAAGTAGGCATGACATATACATCGCTCGGGATGTTAAGGCGCCATACACTCTTACGCAATTGTTAATAGGAGGGATGTGATCTTAAAAAGAATGACAAGGTCGGGATTACGGCAATATGTAGAGGTAATAGTGCATGCCCTTAGGCTATACAAGTGACATTTAATCAAATGACCAATGATTGAGAAATTAGGTCATACAAGTCGAACACATGTGCAACATGACTCATGAAATAAAGTATGCAACATTGCTTGGCTTGCTAAAGAATACATGGAAGCTATCGGGTCAAGTCCTCAATGGTCCGAGAGGCTTTTAGATCACGTGTGAGTTCGACAAATCATTGAAATATCTAGAGGTCAAGCATATAGAGAAAAAGATTGCACATGATTTAATTTATAGAAATCAATCGAGCAACATGGTCTTGTTAGGGATTATCTCGGTGAAGTTTTGAGAACAAATCTTGGGTCAACAATCAAAATTCGGTTTGAGGAGTACAATGAAGAAGATCATGTGAGGCAATTCAAGAGGTTGTGTTGTTGTCTAGGGGCTTTAAAACAAGGTTTCATGGGTGGTTGTAGAAAAGTTTTAGGATTTGATGGGGCCTTTCTCAAAGGTCCATTTTTAGGCAATTACTATCGGCGGTTGGCACCGATGCGATAATGGGATGTATCCAGGTTGCCTATGCGTGGTTGAGGCAGAGAATAAAGATGCATGGAAATGGTTTCTTGAGTTGGTAGTTGATGAGTTCCAAATCACCAATCACAACATTGGGTATTCATTTCGATGAACAAAAGGTATATAAATGTTTTAATTCCATTTTTGTTACGACTTTTATTAATAAAATGTTCATTTATTTTATAGCTTTAAATGTTACATACCTTATTCTGTTTCTATTTCTTCTCACAGGGTTTAGTTCCAGCTGTTCAAGAGGTCTTGCACGGGGTAGAGTATAGGTGGTGCCTCCAACATATATTTAGTAACTTTAGGAAATTACACGGGGAAAAGTTTTGAAAGATGCATTGTTCGAACGCCAGGGCAACTAATCAAAGACTTTTGACGGTGTTAAGAAGAACTTTGAGAATATAAATCTAGATGCATATCGATGGGCCTTTGGTAAGGATCCTATTCATTGGTGTAAGGTTTTTAGACAAGCTGCAGTTAAGTCGAAATTTCTATGAACAATCTGTGTGAATCATTCAATGATTTTATAATTTCGCTAGGAGTAGTAGGGCTATTATTAGCATGCTAGAAACAATTAGGAATTTGTTGATGAAGAGGATTCAAAGGAAGAGGGCTAAAATCAAGAAACAACCTGGTCCACTTTGTATGAAGGTGCGGCAAGATTTTGAGAATACAAAGAAAGAGGCAATGGGTTACATCACTACATAGAATGGAGAAAACGGTACTAAGTAAGGGGCGCTGGGGAGAACAATGTATAGTTTCACTCAATGAGAAGACTTGTAGTTGTGGGAAATGGGACTTAACGGGATTCCTTATAAACATGCAATGTCTGCTATCTACTTCACAAGAGGTAATGGTGTGGTGAAGAATGGGTTCATTAGTGTTATACCTTGAAAATGCAAGAAAAATCTATGCATACACCATCAATCCAATAAATGGTGTAGATATGTGGGAACACCAAGATTATATACCTATTGTTGCTCCAAAAGTTGTCCACAACCTGGTAGGCCTAGGAAGCTTAGAAGAAGAGATCCAAATGAACCAACAAGACCACCTGGTAGGGCCATAGGAAGAAGGGGAAGAAAAATGAGTTGCCAAAGATGTGAAAATTTTGGTCATAACTTGAGGAGTTGCAAAAGCCAAGGCTTTAAAGGTTGCATGAAGAAACCAATCCAGAAGAAAAGAAAGAGAAAAAATTCTGATCAAGCCCAAAGTGAACAAGTAAGTGTTGTATTATATATATATATATATATATATATATATATATTTGGTAAGTATTTTGATTTGATTGACATTATTTGGGTAATTTTTTTTCATGTTGCAATTCAAGGCGGTGAAGCAATTGTGGGTCTTGAAACAAATGTTGGTGCGAAATATTGTTGGTATTGTTCCTACAAATGAAGTAGGTTTGAAACAATATAACTTTCATTTGGTCAATTGAGTTTGACAAGCTTTTTAGTTTGAAATTATATAACTATCATTTGGTTGTGATTAATTATACATTGGCAATTACAAGTCAAGGCGAGAGGCAATGGAAGGGGAGAGGAATTAGAAGGGGAGAGGTACTAGCGAGAAGATACACAAGCAATTCTCAACCAATGACAAGTGCTAGGATTTTAACCACGCAACCTGCCGAAAGTGGATCACAACCTCGGCCTCCAAGCTTCATGACCGATGGCATAACGCTTAGACGGGCTACCAAGGAGAGGGAATCAAGAAAGAAGGGCAAAGGCAAGGCGGGAAGCACCTATTTGGACATTTAAGGTTCAAATCGGTGTTCATATGATTGGGTGTTTTGGCATCTTTTTGGGGCTCTTAAGCCTAAGAAACAAGCATTTATTTGACATGACTGTAATTACCTCTTTTGTAATCACTTCCTTTTAAGGCTTAAAGGCCTATTAGAGAAACAATGTGATACTTGGTTATTTTGTAAGCTTGGCAATGTGATACTTGGATTATTTTGTAAGCTTGGCAAACAATTTGATGACATTTGTGAGTATCAAATGTGATTAGTATATTTGTGAGTATCAAATTGATGACATTTGAATGGATAAATGTTTAAATTACGAGTCGAGAAAAAGGGACTCCTTTTGTTGTATTTGAGTTCCAATGTGTACAAGTCAAGAAACAGAGCTCAATTACAAGTGTGAGAATAGGGACTCAATTCCTCAATGGTATAAGTCGAGAATAGAGCTCAAATGGGATCTTTGTAAGTCGACTAAAATGGGACTCGAA
The DNA here is from genome assembly GCA_016624345.1 of Platycodon grandiflorus. NCBI lineage: Eukaryota > Viridiplantae > Streptophyta > Magnoliopsida > Asterales > Campanulaceae > Platycodon > Platycodon grandiflorus. The sequence continues at coordinate 94,242 of CM028362.1, read as the reverse complement.
TGGGACTCAAGAAACGAGCTCAATTACTTTCTCTTCTTTAAACACAAACCATTACAACACCATTGCTAAACAATTAGAGACAACAACCAACTTTTCATTAACAAAACATTAATATTCGAAATACAACAAAATTCCTTTGCAACAACACCATTGCCATACCATTAATATTTCGCCTAACAACTAGTTAATCACCATTGCCAAAAATTTGGACAACAACACCATTGCCAAAACACATAAACTATTACCATAAAATATAATTTACAAAATCCTTAACCACTAATCATCAAGATTGCGATGATGAACCAAGACAAAATAAAACCACCCCACATCCACCTCTGTTTCGTATTTTGTCTTGCAATAGTTCCTTACCCTTCTAAGGAGACCAGGGATAATCTCGTGTTGATTTTTCACACAGTGGGTCAAACCACCTAAAGAACCTACAACCCCGTTCGCAAGAAAATAAAAATCAAACAAAATTTAAAATTGCATTTTAGATTAAGAAACTCATGAATTTGCTCAACACAAATATATGAAAGAATTAATGCTCTTGCTATTTTGAAATGCTCAACTAAATTAAGACATAATTTAAAAATAACATGAAGAACCCACCTCCGGGCACACATAAAGAAACGTCTTTCGGGATTGGAATTAGTCCAAGAGGTTTTGATCGTAGCCCTAGATCCACACGCACGTACAACTCTCGACATTTTTCTTCACGATGAGCTTGCGAAATGGTTTCTTAGTTCGATTTTGCCCCGAGTCTTTCAAAATGGTTTTGATTGTAACTTTAATGGTTTTAATGGAGGGAGGTCAACAATGGCTTCCTTATATACGAGGTTAAAGGAGAGAGACGACGGGAATAAGGGAGTTATCCGGAAGCGGAAACAACCAAGCCACGAAATGACCATTTTGCCCCGAGTCTAAGGCACATGGGACGACACATGACAACTTAACGGGGACAAACTAACGCCGTCCAACACGGGGACGATCGGTGTGCAAAAATGAATACTTTGGGTGCGATACAAGTCTAAGATCGGGGACTATTGGTGAAAATGCCCAAAGTTCGGGGACCAATGGTTGATTAACCCAAAATAATGTTACGGAGAATAATAAAAGAGAAAACTCGTGAATATACACATAATTCAAGAAGTGTACAGATTCACTTTGAGCCACAAAGGTGTTATAAATAGCGAGAGGACCCTCACATGACTTGTACATGACAACTTCTTTTTTTGTTTTTTTTTTTTGTTTTTAAAGGTTGTTAGTGTGGGAGTTTAGTGAGAGACAAATTTAAACTCGATAGATGGGCCAAAATATGAAACCCCCCAAAAGTATTCACCCAATCCCATAATAGTACCCAAAATGAAATATTTCTCACCTAAACTCACAATGTTACTAATTATCCCAGTTTGACTCCTAGCCCCGACGTCCATTACAAAACTAACGTTAAAGTGCATGTGGTCTTTCACGTTCTGGACATTTTCGTCATTCCCACCGTGAGAGTTAAGTCAATGATCGGTCTGTTAAATAATTTTCAAATGAGGGGTTTGGGTAACATTATCAAAACAAGGGAAATTTCATACCCAACCTTCTCTTCTTCCTGGCAACACAGTTCTTCCCCCTGAATTTGAGCAAAAACTTGAATTTTAATTTGAACAAAAATCCAAGTCTTGTCACTAAATTTGAGCAGTTAATTAGAATAATCTAAACTGAAGGATAAAATAAAACTAACACACATTAGTGGCAATAACTTGAATTTTAATTAAATTTATAAAGTAAAAAATAAAAATCTTGAACAACAGATGATGGGCATATATAACTGAAAAAGGCCAAAAGCCTAAAACTTGGGGATGCCTGGGGAAAGGTTACCTGGGGTTGTTGGATGAAGCATTCAAGGGCTGCGGCATGGACCAACTGAACCCAGAAGTTGGTGCAGTGAAATTTCCATCGGGAACCGCAATATCTTCAATCAATCCGTAATTGTAGATCCAATTGGTGGTCTCTGGAGAAACCATTTCGGATTAATTGCTGGAAAATCAATACCTTTCTGGCAAAATTGACCGATAAAATTGGGAATTGAAGCGAGGGTTTGGCTACGTAGGGAAGAGAGACGATGATGAAAGAGAGAGAAGGTTAGGTATAAATTTTTTCACAAGACCCCTTGTTTTGATGATGTTACCCAAACCCCATTTGAAAATTATTTAATAGACCAATCCTTGACTTAACACTCACGGTGAAAATGACGAAAATGTCCAGACGTGAAAGACCACGTGCACTTTAACGTTAGTTTTGTAACGGACATTGGGGCTAGGGGTCAAACTGGGATAATTAGTAACATTGTGAGTCAGGTGAAAAATATTTCATTTTGGGTACCATTATGGGATTGGGTGGATACTTTGGGGGATTTTTCATATTTTGGCCTTGATAGATGTATGTGAACGATTTTCGATTGAGGGTGTAAAGGAGATTTGGTGGATACTTGGGGTTAAAGATATATTTTAGCGGACGACAAATAGTTATTCTCATAGTAGATACTCCATACATTTTTGGATTGAGGGTGTGAAGTGAGATTTGGTAGATACTTGGGAATTTAAAATATATTTTAGGCCAAAATACAATTATCCCTGAAGTATCCACGCAATACCATAGCGATACTTAAAACAAAATTTGTGTCAAGTTCATACCTAACGTTCAAATTTTGTCCCACTTTGCCCCCTTGTCGTGACGGGCGTTAGAAACTTCAACGGATGTTGACATGTGCGAGCATATGAAGGGCAATTATGTCTTTTTCAACGCATTGTAACTTGACTTGGTTTAAATCAAACTTCGGCTAAAACTTTCTCTCTCTCTCTCTCTCTCTCTCTCTCTTTTCTCCTTTTCCATTAACAAAATTAGATGTTAAATGTGAAGATCCGATGGACATCGAGATCCAATTGAACAAAACCAAAAGGTAAAATGTGAAAAAGAACCCATATGTTAACGCTTCAAATGAGCGTAATCCATTTCAAGAATGAAATTGAATATAGGTTCGGCTTCGGTTTCAAGGTCAAGAAGGGCTTTAATGGTAGACGAGTTGGAATCAAACGATTTCAACCACGAGTTTTCTTGGAGCTCGTTAGAGATTGAAGTAAGTGGGTGTACGAACACTTCATTGTTAGATGCGTGTTGACTTCATTGTTGCGATTGCCATTAGTGGTGGTGGTCGGTGTTGATGTATAGGTGGTTGTGATTTTTCAATGGAAGAGAGACGACTACGGTGAGGGGGTGCCAAGGATTTTAATAGTTGACTATAGGTTTTAAATGAAAACATCTTTGAAACCCTAGATTGAAGAGGTGGCAATTAAGAACATGAATTGGCGGTTGAGTTCTTTGGTAGTAGAAAAAGCTTTCAATTCCTTGAAATTGCGAGTTCCCTCTTAAATTTGGAGCTAGTAACTATGGGAGGGTGAAGGTGGTGGATTTGTGTGTGAAGATTAAGAAAGGACAAAATGAGTTTTGATTTTTCGAGAGCCGATGAGGAGGAAATTCTATATATATATATATATATATATATATATATTTAGCTATAGGATAGGTGGTTAGTGGCGGGTACGTTGGAGGTAGGTGTGGTCAAGGCTTTGATGCCGCCGACGACAGTGTCGTCATTGGAAGGGTTGAAGGGGGGTAGGGTTGAGGGAAATATATGGAGGATGGAAAATGACATAATTGCCCCTCATGTGTCATGCACATGTCAACATCCGTTAAAGTTTCTAATGCCCATCACGACAAGAGGGCAAAGTGGGACAAATTTGAACAACTAAGCACAATTTTCGTTTTAGGTAGCACTATGAGATTGAGTGGATACTTAAGGGGGATAATTGTATTCGGCCTATATTTTAGCAAATGAATTTCAGCTATCCCATTAATATAGATACTCCATTTTTTCCAAAATAAGTGTTCCTATTAACTTCATTCGGGTTTTAAAAAGTATGGTACTAAATTAAGCATTTTTTTGTGGTGTGACAGCTTAATACAAATTTCAAAAATAAATACTCCTTCCGTCCCTAAATTATTGTTTTGTTTGATCGACATACGAATTAAGAAAAAATAATTGACTTGATTATTAATATTGATATAGTGTGTAGTTTCCTTTAATGTATATGTGTATGTGATTCATAATTAAAATAGAAAAAAAAAGTAAGAATAAAATAATAAAATTATTGTTATAAAAATTTTTAATGCGATAATTATTTTGGAACGAATAAAAATAAAAAATAAGAAAATAATTTAGAGTGGGAGGAAGTATGAAACACTTATTTTGGTAAGCAGAGACATGTTGCGTTGTGAGTTGTGACAGCTTAATACAAATTTTAATCAGCTGACAGCTAATAACCTAATAAATACCCAATTAAGGGAAAGTGGAGATGCCTATTCTGCCGCTCCTTCACCTCCTGCTTTACAGTGCTTTTTAGTTATTCAGTTTCAAACCTGTTAAACGGCAGAATCAAAGTAAAGTTACGTTACAGCATAATAGGAGACGCCCAGGTAGGTTCTTAAAATTTATACCTGCACTTGAGTGATTGTTATAGAATCAGGTGGTTTTGCTATCGTGTTGTAGAAATTCAAAACCTTTAATTTCTCATTGAGCACTGTGCTTGTTGATTTTGCCATAGAATTTGTCAAAATTAAACCCTTAATAATTTCTGGATGAGCACTGTGATCTTGCTATCGAATTTGTAGAAGTTCAATACCCTTTTATAAATTGTTACATTACTCCCTATTTGGTGCATTTTGTCACATTTATCTGATTACTCATCAGGGGTGGCTGTATTTGGCACACCAGGTGTTTGATGTTTTGTCCAGCAGGGTAGTCTTGGGTTTCGGGTGTTTGCTCTTTTCCTGCACTCTTTTATCTTTTTATTGATGATAATTGAAAGAATTTTAAATATTTTTAATCTTTCTGTTTTATTTTGGATGAGTAATTATCTCATGATGTAGCTAACTGATAGATGCATATTCTCATGGTGATGGAGGTATAGCTGGGTCACTTATGCAGTTAATAAGCTTAATCTTTAACATTGTTTTGGATTGGACCGAAAGTAAAGTGTCTCTCAATGCGGAACTGAGGGATTTTGCTAGTTCTTCGGAGTATTAATGATGAAGAAATTGCTTGTCCTCTTGATTATTTTTAGATCTTTTTTGCACAATCTCATTGAACTTAGTTTCTTTATTGTACTCAATGGCAAAGCCACGTGTAGTACAAGGGGCAAAATCACTCCCGTAAGTTTGATATATTTGCTTTTTACTAGTACTAATTTGGAAATGTTTAAACTAAAATTGAGCATTTTTGCAACTTTAGGATACTGATCCGCCTTTTATCTGAATAAAATTCTTTGTACTAATTCGTTATTTGTCCCCATTGTAGTTATTATGGAAGAATGGCTGTGATCCATACTAGCTTCATCCCTTGGATGAATGCCAATTCTTGAGTTTGTTGCTAAATGAGTATCATTCTTAATTCAAATTTACTCCTACATGTTTTAGTTTTACTAGCAAACACCGACTTTCTTAAATCTGCACTTTAACCCTGACATTACGGTTATAAAATCTCCCCTTGATGGATATTTCCACGCCATTGACTTTTGTATATGCTTTGAGGAATTGTATTGTTACATTAGATGCTATTCAATACCTTGGTTACTTTGAACGGATTACCTATTTACTCTGATTTTACTTTTCTCTTTTCTCCTTTTTGGATGGTCAAGAATCGTCTCATCGTGAAGAAAAGAAATTGTACTATGGATTTTGATAGGATCAGTGACCTTCCTGGAAATATAAAAGACATCATTCTCGCGTGTTTGCCCCTTAGGGATGCTGTGAGAACAAGCATTTTGTCAAGGAGATGGAGGAATAGTTGTGTCAATCTTCCAAAACTTGTTTTCGATGATATGCTACTTCAAGAGTCAATCTTAAACCAACCATCTGCCAGAGATAAAGTTGTGTCAGCTATCTACCAGGTACTTTTGCGCCATCGTGGGCCAGTAACTGAGTTCAAACTCTCCATAACTCAACTAGATAGTTGTTCTGACATTGACCAATTTATCCTTTACCTATCATGGAATGCTGTGGAGAAATTATCCCTTCACATTTTGAAATATAAGTTGCCGACATCATTGTATTCATGCCTGCAGCTGAAGCATTTAATTCTTGACTCTTGCATTTTCAAACCTCCACCAACATTTCGAGGATTTAGTAGGCTGGTTAGCTTGGAGTTTTACGGTGTAACATTTCATTCTGAAAAGTTTGAAAGTTTCATCTCCAATTGCGTTCTACTTGAGAGATTGACTGTGAAAAGCGATGTTGCTTATCAATCTTTACAATCAATGCCCCTAAATTGAAGTACCTGTACTTGAAACGAATCCTAAATCCCGTTTGTTTCAAAAATGCCCCACTTTTAGAAGTACTTGAAATTTATCCATCCGAAGGCGGAGAATCATCCAACATTGAACTTTTCCGAAGTCTGCCTATTATTGAAGATGTGAAGATAAACTATCATTTTCTCAAGGTAACATTGGCCTCATGACTTCTATATGTTGAGTTTGTAAAGATATATTAAAAAAGAAGTTATGTTTTAATTTTTTTGTCCTTTGTTTTGGCTTCAAGTCCTTGGCTGCAGGTGACATACCAGAGAAGCGACTGAATTTTTCGATACCCCTCAAAGTTCTTGAAATATTTAATTTATGTTTTGGGGAACTGGATGAAGTCTCATCTGCTCTTGGCATAATAAGAAGCTCCACCAAGTTACAAAAGCTTAGGATTCAGGTGAACATCTACTGATTTAATTATGGGAACAAGTTAATTCTACTTAATAGTTGTATATAAAGTGTACATAAAAGCATCAACTGGTTGTGCAACCAAAGTGCATTAATAGCTGTTTCGTATAGCCACTTAATGCATTTGCATCTTTTATGTAAACAACATTACTTTCTCAGTTTCTCTTTAGTCCAGACTCTTACATTCTCTTTTATGTAGATGTTTGATAGCAGAAATTCCTCTACAGTTCCTGTTTTGGAGTTTTTAAAAGCACAATACTACTCAGAGATTAACCTGGATCAACTTCGGGAAGTGAAACTACGTTGTGTTGCCGGTGCAGAGGTGGAATTGGAGTTCATTAAGCTTCTATTGGCTACATCGGCCATATTAGAAAATATTTTAATTGAGGTTGATTTTGGAAAAGTTGCTGATAAAGGGCTAAGTATGCTGAAAAAGTTGCTACAGTTTGAGCGTGCATCGAACAAAGCAAAAATCATCATCATTGAAGATCCACCGCCAAGTTGATTCAATCACCAAAATGTGCGAAGGAATCCAAATGGTTGACCTAATGTTTTAACATCAAGGAGGAAAGACTGGAAGCAAAACTTTGGCTCTTCACTTCAGTTTAGAATTTAGATATGGTATCTTTTTGTGATTAACGTCTCAAGTTTTGAATCTGTAGAAACTATCATGTTAGTTCAGTCAATTTCCGTTTTGCCTCTTTAAGATGAAAATATGAAAATAGGAAGTTGAACACCATTTGGAACTACTCGCTTTACTTTTCGGTTGTATCATGGTCAATGGTGGACTGTTGTATTTGCAGGCAGTTTGGCATTTTGGACTTTCGATGTAGAACATGTCTTAGTGTGACAGGACCAAGCCCAGAAAGTAGGAGACACTAGAAAAGGAAGTTGTAAACTGTCGAGTTTCCGAAGAATATAATGTTACTAGTCCTGATCCAATGCTAAAGCATGAGCGTTTAATTCATAAACGAAATTGCTTTAAGAAAAATTTATGGGCGAAATTTGGGCTGCTTTCTTTTACACAATTTTCAACTGCTTAAATTTATTATAATTGTTTCAAACCGAAAAATGATACTTTTGTTGTAAAATGTTATCTATGTCCTTAAAAAACACAACATCCTATGCATTGCAAAGTAAATTGATGCATTGCAAAACATCGTGATGCACAACATTGCATTTGTGATGTACAAAGGTGTACATTGCGATGCACAATATTGTACTTAAAGGTATTGTTTTTGTGCATTGCGATGCACGGCCTTTTCTTTTCAACCGAAAAAGACACTTTGTTTGCAAAATGTCATCTATGCCCTTCCTTCCAACATGTACGCAGTGCATTGGCTTTACACTCCAAAACAACTGTCCAGTTGAATGCTTAACATAAACACATTCCAAAAACTCTCTTCACTTCGAAAAATCTTAAAACCTCCAGCGATTACTCAAGAAACAACCTTCGGTGATTTTGTGAAAGATTTGAAAACATTATCGTGAGTTATTATCAACTAGAGCAAAATTGTCTTTGCAACTACGAGTGCGGGAAGAAAGCAACAAGTACCGTAACAAACAAAACACGAAAACAACAAGTTGAAGAAGTATAATTTTTGTTTACAAATTCTGAATAGATTGAAATTTGAATAAATTTGCATATAAATCGAATATAAAACAACGTTTGTAGGGTTTCAAATTTTGTGCATCGTAATGCAACTTTTGTTGTTTTTGATACATCGCGTTCATGAAAATATAAAACGAGTTTGTAGGGTTTCAAATTTTGGCATCATGATGTACAAAAGTAATGGATTTCAATGAGCAATTGATGGATCGCGATGCATAACCCGTGCATTGTATTTTACTTCTTTATTGTAATTTTTCGGTTGTGTGACCGAAACCACAATATACGTGTTATGCGTGTGAGGACTACAAGGGACAACGAATATTATATAGGTCAAGTATACGGCCCCTTATAGACCACATTAGAAATATAGATTTCATGGAAGACCATAGAAGCTGCGTTGAAGAAAACACCTTTTGGTACACAATAGAAAACATACTGGTAATAACCTCTTACGCGAATATTGTAAGAAGGATGATTCAATCGTAAGGAGTATTGCTAGATGCTACGTCAAAGGACAAGGTGTTTCCATTGCTCGAAAAAGTTGAAGCTTAGGGCAAGAGATGCCAAGTTAATCTTTAGCATCAAGGATGGAGAGGAGAAAATCAACATCTCCTTTTACAAATTAGAGCGTACCGATTTCCTCCAAAGGTGCTTCCGGATAAGATGTCGAAAGAAACAAAAGACATCAGATTGAAGCCAAAGATGATCTTGATAGAATTAAGGAGATGATAGAGATATGGAGTAAATAGATGTCAAGCTGCGTTCTTTGGGTTGACGATCGCTTGTTCTCGCAACGTTCTTTGGTTGCGAGCAAGACATCGTATATACCTTGGGCATACACAAGCCTTGTCTTTGATTTAAATAAAATGTCACCTACAATTGGTTGAAACATTTAGTTGATGTGTTGTTTGAAAGCTTGGAAACTACAACCGATGATAGCGTAAAGAGATGTGTCTTTGTTGCCGATAACTTTAAGTTCATTTAATATTATTATGTGCAAATTCGTGTATGATGCATGTAGATTTGGTCATATTAACAATGTTGAATTTATGTATGCATTATTGGTTGTGTGAGCAGTGACATTGTTCAACCGACTCGCAAAAATTATATCCCGAGATTCGTCAAATGGGATTTGTCGGCGTTGTCAAGAGTACTAAATGAATCAAATTTTATTGGGGTCATGAACAATCATGTGAGTGGTTATAAATAAATGGCACATTAGTATTCTATTATAAATAACAATATTACATTTGCGATGCACAAATGTATGCATCGCAATGCACAAAGTTGTACTAAAAAGTACTATTTTGCGCATCGCAATGCATAACTTTTATTTCCGATGCAAAATATTGTAAGTATAAAAGTACACTCGGATGCACAAAAGTGTGCATCGTGATGAATACAATTGTACTAAAAGTACCATTTTGTTGCATCGCGATGCACAAAATTCTATTTTGATGCAACTTCTCTAAATTTACATTTATATGTTTTTCGAGGTTTCAAGGTGTTTTGTAAAGAACACAAAATGAAAAGGAACTGCTCTTGGGAAAAGGAAGGAATGAGATGGATATCCTCTATGAGGCCGCTGAGGATGCCCCTCTAAAAAGTTACATGAATTTACCTCATTCGAATGAACGTGTGGATGCAAATCCACAAAATGAAAACACTTGCTTGCCGCAAGAGATGACATAGTTGACCAACAAACGATAATGAACGTTGTCATGGTCTGTTGTGGATGGGGAATTATCCATAATCAAAGCCAAGGACAATGAAATTGAGAGCCCGAGGTCCGAACCGGCTAGTAAGGATAAAGAAATTGAAACCATGGTCAAAGAAATAGACATCTTGAGATCCGATATAGCCAAGACACAGGAGCAACAAAATGTGAGCATAAATGAAGTAAGGCTCGATTGAAAGATCTAAAAGGCGCTATTGAAAATTACCGAAGAAAATGAAATCTTGAAAAATGAGAGGCAACATGCACTCAAATCAATAGCATACCAAACGGTTGAGGTACATACCAAAGGGGCCAAGACTCCTTCTTCCCGGTCAAAAGAATACAAAATCGAAAAGACCGGAAGAGATAAAATCCAGATTACTCGTGTACCGAAACCGATGATGCAACGAGCCAAAGAAGAAGAAAAACACGCGTAAAAGAGCGAAATCCCCCATTTATTGAGCTGGATGCCAAATACAAAACTAAACGGCCAAAATCTACACTTAAGATGATGGAGACCGAAGTCAAACCAATTAATATTTTTGAATTTCAATAACACAACATTATTATTTGTATTGTGCTTTAACTTTAATATGGGTTTTGTGGTGTGGTCTGAATTTTTGCAAGGCATTGTTTGTAAGGGTGGGGAGATTGAACTAATTGTTCGTGTGTGTGATAATCATCTCTCGCATGTTGCGGCACAAAATGCTAGAGAACAACCTATGTATTCCATACATTGACGAAAGATATCAACATTACACCTACGATACACATAGGGTATGCATCGCGATGCACAAAATTGTTCTAACAAAGTACTATTTTTGTGCATCGTGATGCACAAACTTTATTCCCGATGCACAATTTTGTATTGAAAAGTAACATTTACATTTGTGATGCACAAAGCTGCGCATCGCGATGAACAACTTTTATTTTCGATGCACAATATTGTATTGAATATATTGTTTTATTAAATGCAATGAATGAACCAGTTTTATTTGCTATGTTATTTTATTTCTCTCAGCTATAACTTATTTTTCTTGTTTCAACACATCAATTCGTGGTCGTTGATCCGGAGAAACAAATCTCCGAACAAAGACATACAAATATGGAGTGGTGTTTAATTCGGTTCTTTGTGTAAATATTTTAATCCTAATTCTTTACTATATAAGTTTCTTAATTGATTGTTGTGAAATTAATTTGTATACGTTATTTAGGCGTACGTGGTAACACGGTCCATGTCGCCTTTTTAAAGACATGGCAACCGTGCATAACGATGACAAATTGGAAGACGCCATCAAATATGATCTCTTACTCTTCCCCATCAACACATCGGGCAGGGAGACTTGCACACTGGTAACTGCTTGCATTGGACGCTGCGATTTTCTATGAAAATGACCGTTTGTGGGTACTCTACAACTCTTCAATCAACAAGAAGGAGAAAAATTGGCACTCGGAAATGGTAAAAATACGGTGAGTGAGTAATATAATCCTGTCTACTAAAAATAAAACAAACAATCAAATGATAATCGTTTTTGAATAATTTGCTCTACATGCATCATATGTTGAAGAAATGATGAAAGCATTGATCATTAAATCGCCATTAGCGCGATACCAAGGATTAAGCCGTAGACAAGATCTCGCCCAATCAAAACATGTCAAACATCACCATAACAAGCGGTGACGGCGATAATCGCGGGTGATAGTGTGCATGTTGATCGAAAAGTTGCTCCGAGGGCAAAAACTTTCTGCGACAGTGAGCTACTATGTGTGCACATTACAGAAGAGAATGACAAAAACAATGATTTTGCACGGGGAAATTCTTGAGAACATTACTTTTTGGATACATTTTCGGTATTATATTTTCTATGTATTTTAATACATGTTTTATGAATGTGTGTTCATAACCTTATGTAATTTCTCTCTTTTTTACATTACAACGATGTATAAAAAGTGTGCATTGCGATGCACAAAATTGTACTATTTTCTTGCATCGCTATGCACAACTTTTATTCCCGATGCACAAAATGATGCATTGGATGCATCTCGATTCCATTACGTGCATCGCAATTTCAACACGATCACACATATTTTAAAAAACTCACAATAATAATTAAAAGTTTTAAAACTCTTTCGATTCTAATAGGCGGCTCATTTAAATACAAACATGTTTTAATGAGAGAACAATTATTGATATGATAAATGTCTTTTCGAATTCTACAAGAAGGATAAATATCATTTCGAATTCTACAAGAAGTGCCTTTCCAATGAGGGTTAAATGATACAACCTTCAAATTACGTTTAAATATGAGATGCCTTGATATTGTTTAGACACAATCCACCGGCAAAATCAAGCAAATTTTAAACATTTCCCTCATCAAATATAAAAACAAACAAAAATATTGAGACACGTACCATATGACATTTTATTGGTTATATTCCAATTGGTTGTTGCATCGTCATTCGAGACGTCCTCAACTTCCAACAAGTTTGTAGGAGAGTTTACGATGCTAGCAATGAGGAAGTAGTCCTCGAATAGGTCGTGGTAGTTCTTTTCCCCGTAGGTTGTTTTTGAGTGAAGCTTGGGAAAGCATACGATCGTTCGCACAAACTTAACTCTTGTCGAAACATAAGAATGCTCCACTAAATCATCATTCTCATATACTTTTCCAATGGAACACTCGAATACTTAGCCATCGCATCATCGCTCCGGAGTATCTTGCAAGTGATGGATACTTTGAGGCAATGCACGCGTAGGGTGTTCTTTCGGTGCTACATTACGGAGAAGCATCACAACTTGGCATGGAAATGCTAAGGAACTATCTCGCTTGAGAAGTATAGCACATCTTTGCAAGCTTTTCATGACGAATAAAAATGGTTCAACAACATTCTTGGCTTACATTCGAATGCCATTCAACTATCGAGTCTTTTTGTGTAATAGGGTAGGGTCACCCTATGTACATAGACAAGGTTATCTCGATAATTTTTGTGATAACAATATGAATTAATAAAATTTCAAATTCATACCTTTGCGATGCATCAAAGTGTGCATCGTGATGCACACCTTTTATTCGATGCACAATATTCTACGAATCAATAAGATAACATTTGCGATGCATAACAGTGTGCATCGCGATGCACAAAGTGTACAACAATAGGAATTAATAAAATTCCAAATCCATACCTTTGCGATGCTTCAAAGTGTGCATCGAGATGCACAAACTTGTACGAAAAAGTACTATTTTTATGCATCGCGATGCACACCTTTTATTCCAATGCACAATATTCTCTGAATCAACAAGATAACATTTGTGATGCATAACAGTGTGCATCGCGATGCACAAAAGTGTACTACAAAGTCTTGTCTTTGTGCATCGCGATGCACAACTTTTATTTGGGATGCACACAAGCGTATTGAATGTAAATACAACTCGAGTTACTATTACGGTTCTTAATGAAAATAAAATAAAATTCAAATCGTAAATGAATACTTTATAAGTGCATACGATCGAAAATATTTCATTCCACTTTTAAACTTTTGAAACAATTATATCACCTTTGAATTTCAATAACAACATGATAGCGGTTTTCATTGAATCAATTGATTTCGATTTTACAAGAACACGATTATAGAAACTTGAAGAAACTCAAAAATGAAATAAAATGAGCAGAAACTTTCGAATATGATATGGATGAAAATTTTGGTAAGAAATCGCAATGGAAAGAAAGACGCAACTACTAAAACGTCATAGATTGTTACGGGGCAGTTTTGGAACAATAGCCAATTTATCACTTAAAATGAACTTAAGTGGTTGGAAAAAAAGACACTAAAGCGGTTGAAAATCTCAAAAAAGGACCGGCCCGCAATTATTACTAAATCTATTTAACTTAAGTTATTGCTTGTTTTACGGGTTTTACCGCTTTAAGTTCACGTTTACGCACGTTTTCATTTTTGCATAGATTCTTTGGCGAGTAATAGTTGAGGGCTCCGGGAAGGGTATTAGTTAGGGGTGTAAATTTGAACGCCGAACCACGAAATCGACCAACCAAACCAAGCGAGCGGTTTGGTTTGGTTTTAGACTAGGTGGTTTGGTCACGGTTTGGAAATTTTATAAATCGATCGATTCGGTTTGGTTTGTGGTTTTAGGGGTCAAACTGAACCAAACCGAACCAAACCAAACCGTTATATATATATATATATATACACATAATATTCTTGTTATTAATAGTCATTGATTTATCTTGAAAATTTTATACGAGATCTAGAAAAATGTAAGAGTAAAGATGGTAATTACACGCCTTAGTCTCTCAACTCTCTCTCTTTTTCTCTCACCTCAACGCAATGTCGCGCTTCACCATTAGTTCGCCATTGTCCCTCTCACCTCGCCAGCGCTCTCCATTTCACCTCGCTGACATTCTTTTTCACACCTCATAAAACCAAAATTTTCTCTCAACCATCGTAAGATCTCTCTCGACCTTACAAAATTAGTCTCAACTTTCTTTTTCTTTTACAATATTTAAAAATTTACCTTGTCTTCTTCTTTTCCAATATTTGAAAAATAAATTACTTTGAACCATAAAATCGAACCAAACCAAACCAAACCGAATGGTTCGGTTCGGTTCGGTTGTTTCAAGTCTCATGAGGTTCGGATCGGTTTGAAAAAATGGAACCGTTAGGAGGCGGTTCGGTTCATGGTTTTGTCATAAACCGAACCAAACCGAACCATTTACACCCTAGTATTAGTCTCACGATAAGTCCAATGCGGTGTTCTAATACAAGAGCGAAAATCAATCTCGACTAGGCGTAGAATGGCAACTTAATTTGTATCCCCTGTATAGTTCATATCAATACCTTTTCCAAGTTTGATAATTTGTTCTACTTTGACGATTCTGTATTGATGCCATTTCCAACATCTCTACTTTAAGAATTATTAGAGCGATGCATTCGATTTAAACGATTCACAAAGTTTTTATTTTCATTATTCCTTCGATTGTTCTTTATTTTGTTTGATAAAAAATATTCTCCATTTGTCAAATTGATTGTTGTGGTAAACAATCAACAATTTTGAACAAAAAGATTGCATAAACGATCAAAACGTTTTGATATATCCAATCTACGCTCAAGAAACTTGGAGAACTTATGAGCGTAGATTTTATCAAAATGGATGAAAAGGTATAATACACAAAAGTGAAATCCAAGAAATAAGTGAATTTTATGGAGAAAAGAATTGCGATAATCTCATAAATGATTTTTATGGTAAGTGCCTGCCTTAGATTTGTGTAAACCTCAAAATATCTAATGAAAACTTATCACGCCAAAAGATTGTGTGAACGTGTCGGGTCCACGTGTGTAGTCTAGTAGGATTCCGGCTCGTGTTGCAGGGATTGTCCTTGAAGTGCAAGTAGCCGAACTGTGATCAACAAAGAACACCGTAAGGGTGTGGGTTGTCAGAATAACCCTCGGGCGTGAGAATTAGCAATACTTCGTGTGAGAGGTAAAGCTAATAGAATCGTAAGCAAGTAATTTGCATGTACCTTATGAGGCCTATTGAGGGCGCTTTTTATAGGGAGATAAGCCATAATCCTAATTAGTTTCGAATGGGAGAGACATGATCAATTCCCTTGTCTTTCGGATTATGTTTCCTTGTCGCTTGGGGCGATGTGTATAGAATCATAACGGGACTCTTCCCAAGCGAGAGGTAATTCCGTGCGGGGCTTCGCCAGTGAAGGGGATATATCGAGGTCGACTGGATGCTCCCAAGTCGCTCGACGTAATCAATGTCTGCTGGTATGTTCGGGTCGCTTGATGTTGATGAGGTCGACCGGGATGTACCCAGTCGCACCGTAGACCCTGTGTCGTTGGGAGAGTATCTTGGTGAGGTGGACAACTGTCGTATTGTGATTTTCGGTCGTCATGTTCGAGGTGGCGTATGTTACCTCGGCACTTGCCACTGGAGCCTATAAGGCTGCAATGTTCGCCACGTGTCCAGTGAAGGCCGAGGTCGTTCGAGCCCCACTTCTCAAGGAGAGGATTTATCCTCGAGGTGTGAAGTAAAGATTCGTTGTATCAAGGCGGGTTCCCGAAGTTGCCGGATTCTAGTTCGACTTCATACTTTCCTTGGAAAATGTGTACATTTAATGGGTGCGAGCTCGTGGGTGTCGGACGGCGTGTCCCTTCAATTTTGAATTTTTGGCGGTCGAGAATCTTGGTTCAAAGCGACGCCATATCGAGGTCCGCGTGTTTCGTATTGGTCGACCCGCCACTCAGGATCCCTATATAAGTGGGTGTCCCACTTGTTCATCTTCATTTTACCGAAGTTTCCAAATTTTTCCGATATTCGGGCGATTTCCGGCGACCTATCCGTTTTCCACAAAAGCTCGATTTAAGCTTTTCCTTCGCATTTCTTTGACTTTCCAGGACTTTAGGTTAGTTTCCTTTGATCTCTGCTCCATTTCCTTCCGTTTATCAGTCGTGTTCGAGTTTGTTTTGTCTGTTTCACTGGTGCCCGGCCGGATTCTGGGTAGGGTTCCGGCGATTTTGAATTCTTAGGGTTCCGGCGAGTATCGTAAGTCCCTTAATCTTTCGTCCGGTCGACCTTGTTGAGGTTTTGTCTAGGTCGCCTTGTCCGAGTCGCATAGCCTTTCTTCAATCATTTTCCCTCGAGTTCTTCTTCCTCGTGTTCCTCTCGTGAACATGAGAATCAAACGTGCCAACGAGGGCCCCATGTTTGCCAGGTCGCAAAGGGCATGCGATCTATAAGATCGAGGTAGGCGATTGGCAAGTCGTGCGCCTAGTGAGGCCAAGGCTTTGCTCACCGCGTGGGTACAAATTTGGACGAACCGGTCGTCCCACTGACGATCCGTACAAGGTTGATGACATCCCTTTCGGGACTACAATGAGGATCATAGAAAAGTACGACGTGGCTATGACTAGCCTACGTATCTATACTTTGATGAACAGGGTGGCGAGTAAGGTCGCGGGGCCCTCGAGGACTGCTACGGCGTCATCTACCTCGTTTCTTAATGTCGGCCATGTTTTGCGTGCCCCTCGAAGTAAGAAGAGGAAGACTAAGGTTGATGTTGATGCCGGTGGTGCTACGAGCGCGCCTTCCGTGATTGGAGGAACAAGATGTCTGTTGATCCGGGTATATGGACGGCAAAATATCCTTGCAACTCGATGATTATCGAGGCCATGTCCCGGACCCGAGCTCGGTCTTCTTGATTTGAGGAACATGCGGAGTCGAGTGGGCTTCTATATGAGCTTCTTCGAGCCGGGCCTTCGACTTCCTTTGGACCCCTTCATCTGTGAATTCCTTGACGTCACCTCATTGTTCCCTTTGATCTTACCGGAATGCCATGAGAATCTTTATCTATTTTCTGCGAGCACACGTATTCTTAGATTCGAGCCGACCTTGACCCTATTCGTCACTACTTCCACCTCGATCGAAACAATAATCGTCTTCAAGCTAAGAGCCAAAACTATCGAGTAAAGTTATTTTCGATCCCCGGGCAAGATTTGGTGAGGCGATAAGGTGATCATGGTCGAAAGTCACTGGGATGGAACTGCGGTGCCAAACGAGGAGCCCTATACTCCGGTACATCACGCCGATCTTGATGAGTACGACAGTCGGCCAAACAGGCACTTGCACTACTAGAAAGCGGACAATTACCTACGAAAATTTACCAACGAAATTTCCGTAGGTAATTACCTACGAAATTTTACATTACCGACGGAATTCCGTAGGTAAAATGGCGAGGATTTCAAATCACCCACGGAATCATTCCGTAGGAAATTTCCGTCGGTAATTATGGAATATTCTAAGAATATCCATTTTATTCCGTCGGTAAATTCCCGAAAAAAGCGCGAATTACCGACGGAATTTCCGTCGGTAAATTTATGTTCCGTCGGTCATTACCGACGGAAATTCCGTCGGTAATATATGCTATTTAAATGTTAGGTCGACTTTCGGCGTCTCTCTCTATCTCGATCTCTCTATCTCGATCTCTCAACTATAGCTCTCTCTCGCTCTCCCGTTCGCCGTCGCCCTCGCTCTCTCTATCTCCCGTTCCGCCGTCGTCCCTGCGCCACCGCCACCACCGCCTCTCTCTATCTCGATCTCTCTCAACTATAGCTCTCTCTCGCTCTCCCGTTCGGCCGTCGCCTCTCGCTCTCTCTATCTTCCGTTCCGGCCGCCGCCTCGCCGCCACCACCGCTACAGTCTGCAATTTTGGCCGTTATTTTCGCCACCCAAGTTGATCCGCCGGCACTGCGCCGCCTCAAACCCTCTTTCTCATCTCAGGTTAGTATAATTTTACGGGTCGTATGCTTGAATTTGTCTGCACCTACTTGACTTATTTCCTACTCGACTTGTCCAGCACCACTGCTTCGCTGTTATTGTTTTTGTGCAGTATTTATCTTTTCTATTACGCTCTGTTTGAATTTGTGTGTATTACGCTCTGTTTGACATTGGCTTTTCCTGGAGGTGGATAGTGGTGTAGTGCGTATTTATCTTTTCCTGGAGGTGTATAGTGGTGTAGTGCGTATTCTTTTTCGCTGTTATTGTTTTTGTTTTTCAGCTAATTATGATCAGCAAGTTAGCATTCGTGATTCAGTAATTTAATTTTAAAAATTTAGAGTGTTTTTCTTAATAATGATGTCTTTGTGCCTGTGCCATAATATGAGACTGAATAACGGGGTTTTGTATCCTATATATTTTTCCTGTTACTAAACACCCCCCATATATTTTTCACGAACTTGCTGTATCAAAGGGAATTCAATGATGATTTCCCATGCTCACATTTTATGAGTGATGAATAAGCATATCCTCCTTTTTCTTTTCTTTTTTTCTTTTTTTAAACCAAAAAATAAAATTTGCCTCTCATAAAGCGGTAAGCTTTTTTCTTATATTTTTCAAAAGAAAGTGGCACATTTCCTTCAATACCTTATTAATATGTGGATAAAAAACAAAAAGTAATCAAATCAAATCAAATAAAGCAAGTTAAAAATGTGACCACCAAATGAGGTGTGTATCTAAGACATGCTTGTTAGGTCCAACTCCAACAGTTGATTGCTCTCCGCTTTCAGCAATTGGATTTTAAAGCCATCTTGAGGTTATGAGCATTAGGGAGGGAAGATTATATTTGCTTTGGCTGTTGTATTATTGACTTTGATATCATATTACATCAATTTGAATGTTACTTAAAGGTTCAAAATGGGTATTGTATTTTTAAGTCTGATTCCTCCAAACCAGACTTTTCGTCTTCTCGATTCATTCGTAGTCATCATCATGTACCAACTATACTAGAATGCTAGCTACCTAGCTAACTTGCAAGAAATTAAGGGTGAAAAGAATCATTTGTGTTACTTGAACTTTCATAGTTGACTAGAAAGGAAATAAGAACAGAAAATCTGATTTAGGGTGATATTTACTTGGTTTTGCTTTCTTTGAAGCAAGGCGAGATGATGTGCCACTTATATTGTTAGTTGGGTTGAAAAAACCAGGACTTACAAGTCATATTTTCATGTTTAGATCTGCTATGTTGTGGACTTATATTGGTAGTTGCGTTTACGAGACACGCACCCTCCAGGATAGGTCTATGACACAATTTGATCCTCTTTGTTTAGCGCTTGTGAACTCCGTTCTAGTTTCATTTTCAAAATTCAACTTTTGAACCCTAAAATCCTAAAACCTTAAACCCTAAAACCTAAACCCTAAACTGTAAACCTCATCTCTAATCCCTATAACCCTAAAACCTAAAACCCTATAACCTTAAACCATAAAACCCTAAAACCTTAAACCATAAACCATGAACCTAATCTCTAAACCCTAAAACCTAAACTCTAAACCTAATCTCTAAACCCTATAACCCTAAAACCTTAAACCCTAAAACCTAAACCTAATCACTAAACGACCCCTTAAACCCTAAAACAAAACCCCTTAAACCCTAAAACTTAAACCCTAAAACAAAACCCCTAAACCTAAAAATTTTAAAACTCTAAAATCTAAACCCTAAAACCTTAAACCCTAAACCCTATACCCTAATTAAATCCTAGTAACTTATTTAATTGCCTAAACTAACCCTAGGTCTAGACATTAACTCTAAACTCTAACCCTTAAATCCTCAACCTTAACCCAATTATCGATAGAATATTCATAGATATTTACATCAAACCCTAAACTTAAACATAGTACTCTTTGCGTATTACTAGCACGTACATATATTAAGTACGTTAATAAGGTTTGACTTAAGAGGCCAAATGTAAACCTCATCTCTAATCCCTATAACCCTAAAACCTAAAACCCTATAACCTTAAACCATAAAACCCTAAAACCTTAAACCATAAACCATGAACCTAATCTCTAAACCCTAAAACCTAAACTCTAAACCTAATCTCTAAACACGTCACTAAAGCTAGAAGCACGATTGACATAGTATACCGAGTCGACC
Organism: Platycodon grandiflorus; assembly: GCA_016624345.1. Lineage (NCBI taxonomy): Eukaryota > Viridiplantae > Streptophyta > Magnoliopsida > Asterales > Campanulaceae > Platycodon > Platycodon grandiflorus. The sequence continues at coordinate 73,655 of CM028362.1, read as the reverse complement.
CACCTACGAATCATCATTGGAGGGATGCTATCGAGGATGAAATGCCCGTGCCTCCAAATGTTTCTTCAGCTAATCATCTCTTCGACGATCCTACTCATATGGCTAGAAATGTAGAAGAAGTTGATGAAATTTTACCGTTGATTTGCCACCTCCTCCCTCGCTCGGCTAACTCGCAATAATTGAAACTGTTGAGGAAGCGGAAGAGGATAAGGAAGAGGATTTTGAATCATCGAGGACGATAATGAAGATGAACTTGAGTTTTGTAGTAGTGACTCGAGTCCGATGATGAACAGAAAAAGAAAAGGAAAATGAGACGGATGATGAATAGTTATTTATGATTTCATGAATTTGTAATAGGGACAGATGTATTTTATTTTGGGTTATGTATTACCTACAAACAATTCATGAATATTTTTAAATATTGTATTATTCATTTGATTGTCATTTGTTACATTCTTATATATTTGTTTGATTGTAATGTTTTAGTTTATAGTTTTTGTTGGTTGTTACATTCTTATATATTCTTATATTGTTTGTTGGTTACATTCTTGTGCTATTATTGTATCTAGACATGTCTGGTAGAGGTGATGGTCGTAGTAGAGTTGGGAGGAAGGTACGGCGTATAGTTACATCCATTACTGGGACACAGCCTGCACCTTCGACACCACTCGAAGATGTAGGTTCTCCAGACCCCAGCTCACATACCGTACCATCGTCATCGTCAGCAGTAGCGACCCCTGTCGAGGAGCCGTCCAGGCTAGACTCGGAGGGTAGGATTATTGTCAACATCTCTCTTTTAAAACAGTAAGTCCCTTCACAAAAATACTTATCTTCTTTATGTATTATTCGTTTTATTAATTATTGATTTTCATATTTATCTTTATTTAGTTAAACTTATTCCTCTTTGGCAGATTTCTGGGAGCAACCCCTAGTCCTGCTCGTTGGTTTGGCGAGATCCTTCGTCAAACGAGCCACGATGATTTTTGGCCCAAGTTTAAAATGGTTTCAAACGAAAAAAAAAGAGGAATGGTGGACAGAATTCAAGGTTAAACGTTAAATTTTATATAATATTTAATTTCATAATTAGATTATCTGAAATATTTAACTAATTGTTGTTTAGATTTCATCATATTAATATAAGTTTGGTTATATTTTGCAGGCCAAATATTCGTGGCCTAACAATTCTGAAGCCCAAGCAAAGGAGGCGTTCAAGGTGTTGATGTCTAATCGATACAAGGATTTCATCTATGAAGTCAAGGACAAGTATTTCATCAAACATGGAGGCTTAAAGCCAACATTCTTCGCCGATGATGTTTGGGCAATGTACATGGTGTCTTGGAATGCCACGAGGCTAAAGCAGCTTCGGAGAGGGCAAGAAAGAACAAGGCTAGCGGATCGGGTGGGTACAAAGCACACAACGGGGTCGATTAACATTCTTTGAGCACCAAGCGCGTATGGTATGTGTTTTTATATTTGTGTTTAAATTAGTTGGGTTACGTGGTATTAAAGTGTAAATTCTTGTTCTTTTAATTAGTATACTTATGTTTAAATTAGTTGGGTAACCATGTTGATGCTATGAAATCCATGGTTTAGTTTTGTTTAAGTTGTTTTTATAATTGTTATTTGACTCCATGTTTTAGTTCGGTGAGGGGTGTGGTTTTATATAGTTGATGTAAGGTTGGGTGGGTGGGGGTATTAGTGTGAACATTCAAATAAAGGGGTTAAAGTGTAAATTTACTGTTCTTTAATTAGTATACTTGTGTTTAAATTAGTTGGGTAACCATGTTGATGCTATGAAATCCATGGTTTAGTTTTGTTTAAGTTGTTTTTATAATTGTTATTTGACTCCATGTTTTAGTTCGGTGAGGGTGTGGTTTTATATAGTCGATGTAAGGTTGGGTGGGTGGGGGTATTAGTGTGAACATTCAAATAAAGGGGTTAAAGTGTAAATTTACTGTCCTTTTAATTAGTATACTTGTGTTTAAATTAGTTGGGTAACCATGTTGATGCTATGAAATCCATGGTTTAGTTTTGTTTAAGTTGTTTTTATAATTGTTATTCCTTGGTATCTAGTTTGTGTGCTTGAATCGAATCTGGTTTGAAAGAAATTTTATAATTTTGTCACGTATACCAAGACTAGATCTAATCAGGTTGGTTGGTTCAATCCTGTTCAAGATAATCTAGTTTTGTGCGCTTTAATTCGAGTCTAGTTTAGAAGAATCTATTATAGTTTGTCACAACCATACAGATTTTTATGTATAATAAGATAGGCTTCTGTTTGTCATCTTGTTTGTTTGACAATGTTTTAACTTGCAAGTGATCATGCAAAAGATTTCAATTGGAAATATGATCAAATGTTATAGTATTCTTTTTTATTATACTTGTGTTTAAATTACCTAATGTTATATGAAATCTTCTAGGTTATAATTTTATAATTATGCTTCTTACATATTTAATTAGATATATTCACTAATAATAATAATAATTGTGTAGATGGAAACATATGGTCCCCACATTGAGTACCCGGATGTATTTGTGAGCACCCACACGAGGCGGTCCCAATGAACCCATTCGGGTTGATGAAAAGGCCGAGGCGGTATATGTAAGTATTACAATGCTTAATGTTGTTGTAACTTTTAAATTAAATATGCATAGAGTTTTAATATTGTTCTTTTTTTATTATTACAGAATGAATATAAGGACAAGGTTCGGACAGAGAGTTCGGCCTCAAATATTGTGTGGAGCCCTCCTGTGTGGTGTGATGTGGCCTCAAAGGGGCGGAAGAAAAGGGGGGAGAGGATATATGGGTTGGGAGACCATGGTGCAGCTGTGATCATGCCATCTACAGCTTCGGTTGATGTTGATTCTCCATCCACGGCTCGATCTCACTCCTCGGATACTACCCCAACTGTGGCTAATTTACAAAGAGAATTGACTCGACGCAGCAGCCTTGTTGGATATGCAGAAAGGGCGAATCGGCGTATAGCGAGATGGAAGAAAGAGAGAATCAACGTCAACAAACAATGGCGGAGTTGCAGGCACAAGTCCAACAACTCTTGCAACAACAAACCCGCCAAAGTCAAACCCCCTCCCCTGAATCACTTGCCCGCAATTTATTTCGAGACTTTTAAACTAAAACTTTTAGTTTATTGTAACTTTTAATTTGTATTTGAATTGTTACTTGTGTTTGAATTTGTGAAACTTTTGAATTGTTGTTTTGAATTGTTAGTTGGTTTGAATTTATGAAACTTTTGAATTGTTGTTTAAATTGTATATAAATTGATCAATTAGGTACCAAAAAAATTTTCAGTAATTTTTTTATTATTTATTTTTAATTTTTTAAAATTTTTAATGATTTACCGACGGTAATTCCGTCGGTAAATTCCGTAGGTAATCTCTACGTAAATTACCGACGGTAATTTCCGTAGGTAATTACCCACGGTAATTCCGTCGGTAAATTCCGTAGGTAATTACCTACGGAATTTCCGTCGGTAAATTCCGTAGGTAATCTCTACGTAATTCACCTACGGTAATTCCGTCGGTAATTTCCGTAGGTAATTACCCACGGTAATTCCGTCGGTAATTTCCGTAGGTAATTACCTACGGAAATTCCGTAGGTAAATTCCGTCGGTAATTACCTACGGAAATTCCGTAGGTAAATTCCGTCGGTAATTACCGACGGTTTATTCCGTCGGTAATTACCGACGGAGCGTTCCGTCGGTGATTACCTACGGTAATTGGTCCGTCGGTAATTACCGTCTTTCGGTCACCGACGGAATGCCGACGGAAAATACCGTTGGTAAAAAAATTACCGACGGAAATATGAAATTACCTACGGAAAATTCCGTAGGTAATGACCGTTTAGCAAGGTTGAGGCTCCTCTTGGTGTTCGAGGAAATACAAAAGTTCGGTGTTATGACCGGAGGAGGATAGTTCGGGATGAGAACCTCGCGTTGCCAGTGTCTCGTTGAAGGTTAACGCCTGGAGCCGATGTGTACCTTTTCGCCCTTTGAGAGTTTCCTGGGTGGATTCTTCATAAGGACTCGTGCTTCATCGCATTGTCCGAGCTTTCATAGAGATCCGGAGAGGGGTTGTATCCATAAATGAGTCTTTTGAATGTATTCTCTTTGCAATGCTTATTTCTTTTATGCATATATGTTTTTAAGTGCTTGACCTTTTTTTTCTTCTTGTACAGAGATGGAGGATGTGGATGCAGGCCCGTGTTGAGTCCGGTACCCTATCCTTTGAGTTGGGAAAGAAGGCCGTGCTAGATATTGCGATGAGTCGGTGCGCAAAACTTTCGATGACCGCTCGCCTTCTCATGTTAGCTATTCTTCACTTCATCCCTTTGCCTATTTTTAGCCTTTGTTTCGACTTGCTTTTTCTTTGGAAGTTTGTGCAAGCATTAAATCGTTTGCAAAGGCTAGCTCAGCATATAAAGATAGGCGCGAGGCTACCGAGTACGTTCTGAGCTCGAAAAAGAAAAGTTGGAGAGTGTCGCAAGGCCGAGCTCGCGGGGGCCCTTGCTCGCATAGCCGAGCTCGAGGGTGCGATTGCCAAGGCCCAGGAAGACATAAGGCCGAGTCAAGACTCGGCCGCGAGCAAAGTAGAAGAAGTAAACCGTGTTACCAACAGGCTAGGCGGGGCTGGCGAGGCCGGTCGGGGACGAGTTTCCGTGGTCATGGAGCGAGCCCGCTTTGTGTCGAGTTGAAGTCTCGCTCGGGAGATGCTCTTACGCCTAGGGAGCTTACTAAAACAAAGTTAAGCTTGAGGCGGGATTAGCGAGTGGAGAGACAACTAGCGAGTCGAGGAAGGCGGCGAGCCCGAGCACCGCTGTTGCGAATTTAAGAAGAGTTCGTCCTATATGGACGAAATTCTTTCTTATTATGATAAAGGAAAAGCCCAAATTCGCGTGTTGCGGCGGCTGTGACGTGTCTCTTCGTGATTTAGTGAAGTGGGGAATGCCGAGTGAAGGGAGATCTTGCACGGAGAGGCCATGAGCTCGTGCCGTATCGGCCGAGGAGCCGGAGTTGATTGCCGAAAAAGATGCCGAGTCGTCGCGAGCCCTGGTTCCCCACTCCTTCGAAAATAATGTCCCCTATTTACTCGACGCCCGTATGATGGTGATGAGGTCGATTTCGACGGGGACTTCAAGCTCTGGGAGTTTGAAGGAACTAAATCAAATCAAGACGAGCATGCCCGCTCTGTTCACGAGGCCGAGAGCCGTGCCGACCCTTAGTTCGCCCATCGGGTTTGATGTAGCATCGGTGTTTTGTAGTCAAAACAATGTTTTTGTATTGTTGGCCCTTTGGGTTTGCAAATGATTCGATTCGTAAATATAATCATGAGGTGCCTTTGTCTCAATTGTGTTTGCCTATTTTACTTAGTATTTTTACACAAGTTTTTTCGTCTTACGATCTTCTTCACTTATTGAAGAGTAAGTCGTAAGATGACCTCGACGTGTTCGAGGTGCCTTTTGAACTTACGATCTTCTTCTTGGTGAAGAGTAGATCGTAAGGTGACCTCGACGTGGTCGAGGTGCCTTTGACCTTACAATCTTCTTCGCTTGGTGAAGAGTAGGTCGTAAGGTGACCTCAACGTGGTCGAGGTGCCTTTATACTTGCGATCTTCTTCAACTTGGCGAAGAGCAGGTCGCAAGGTGACCTCGATGTGGCGAGGTGCCTTTTTGAACTTACGATCTTCTTCACCTTGGTGAAGAGTAGGTCGTAAGGTGACCTCGGCGTGGTCGAGGTTCCTTTTGACCTTACGATCTTCTTCAACTTGGTGAATAGTAGTTCGTAAGGTGACCTCGACGTGGTCGAGGTACCTTTATATTTGCGATCTTCTTCAACTTGGCGAAGAGCAAGTCGCAAGGTGACCTCGACGTGGCGAGGTGCCTTTTGAACTTACGATCTTCTTCAGCTTGGTGAAGAGTAGGTCGTAAGGTGACCTCGACGTGGTCGAGGTGCCTTGAACTTACAATCTTCTTCAACTTGGCGAAGAGTAGGTCGCAAGGTAACCTCGACGTGGCGAGGTGCCTTTTTGACAATGCTAGAGGAAAATAAATGAGAAATTCTTCTTTTATTGATAATATCCGAACAACATTACATCGTTGATAGTATTTTTCAAGTGATCTGCGTGCCAAGAATTTTTTAGCAGAGTGCCATCCTGTTCAAGTTGATAAGTCCCATCTCTCGATGATGCTGTCACTCTAAATGGTCCTTCCCAATTTGGAGATAGTTTGTTCCTTCCAACATTTCGCCTATCACCTCGATCTTTCGAGTACCCGTCTCCAATGTTGAAGGATCTTGTTCGACTCGTTTGTCGTGGTGAGCTTTGGCGAGCCGTTTGTAGTTGATCATCCCGAGTCTTGCCTCTAGCCTTCTTTCCTCCGGTAATTGAGGTCGAGCCCCGAGTTATTACATTGTCTAGCTCGTCAAAATGAGCTACCCTTAATGTTGGTAGGGCCATCTCTACCGGGGCCATTGCCTCTGATCCGTATGTTAGGTGAAGGGTGTCTTCCTGTTCACCCGACCGGTGCGAATTCCCCATAGGACAATAGGTAGCTCGTCGAGCCATTTTCCTTTCTTTTCATCCGATTTCTTCAAGGCATGGAGGATCTTCTTGTTCCCCGCTCGGCCCGATCATTCCCTTGGGGGTGAGCAACCGAGGACTTCCAATGCTTGATATTCATCTACTCGCATCTCGAGTGAACTTGGTGGAGAATTGGGTGCCATGGTCGGATACAATGGCTCGAGGTAGGCCAAATTGGCACCAAATGTAATCGTGTATGAAGGCGATTGCCTTTTCCTCGGTTATGATAGCCGTGGTTTCACCTCTACCCATTTTGTGAAATAATCGATCGCCACTATTAGGAACTCGCACCCTTCGCCTTGGGAAGGGCCCGATGAGGTCGACCCCCACATGTCAAATAGCCAGGCCGCTACTACCGGTGTTTTTGGAACGATGGCGCCTTGGGATATTAGCAAATCTTTGGCATTTGTCACATTTTCGTACATAGGTCTCCGCATCCTTCCGCAAGGTCGGCCGCAATAGCCATGGAAGATAATTTGCCTCGAGTGATCTCGCGCTGAGTGACCCCGCATACTCCTTCATGGACTTCGGCGAGGAGGTCATCCATTGTCTCGGTCGGACACATCGAGTAGTGGCTTGGTGAATGATCTTCGTATAGTACCCCAACAACCACCGTGTGTAGAGTGCTCTCTTCCTTATTAGCCGGGCCAAGTCCTTTTCTTCGGGCAAGTATTCCATACTCAATATAGTCTTGTATTTTATCTATCCAAGATCTTTTGTTAGGTTGATGGGCATGACTTCCTCCCTATTCACCGACGGTGACTCAAGGGTTTCTAACCATACGTCTGAGGGAGGTCGCGATGTCCGATGATGCAATCTTGGATAGGTGATCGCCTCGCGCGTTCGCTCCGTCCACCTACTTTAATTCCCGTATTCAAATTTTTCTAATAGGTGCTTTGCAAGCTCGCAGATTTTGACAATGTGGGGTGATTAGCCCCATACTCCCCCAAACTTGCTTCACGACGAGCTAGGAGTCGCCGAAGATGACGACTGGCCGGCCCCCAACTCTAATGCGAGCTCTAGTCCCGCGACGGCTTCATATTCTACCTAGTTGTTAGATGCTTGGAACTTGAATCGTAGAGCTTTGCTGAATTCTCCTCGGTGAGTGCAGGGATAAGCTCGCACCGCTACTCGCCTTGCCGGACGAGCCGTCAACATAGAGAGTCCAATCGTGTAGTGGCCGAGGACGTGACGAGCCGGCCGTTTTATATGCTTAGGTGAGTTAGGAGGGTTTGTTGAGGACGTCGCCTCGGTTAGCGTGGTGGTCGGGTTTTGGTCTTGCTTGACAAATGATATTTCGCCGATGAAGTTCGCAAGTACTGGGCTTTTATCGCTTTGCGCTGCTCCTATGTGATGTCGTATCCCGAGTGCTCGATTGACCACTTTAACATTCTCCCAACTACATCCGGTTTGTGAAGGATTTGCTCGAGTGGGAGATCGGTGTACACCGTTAAGGCATGGGCCGGAAGTACCGTGCCGCCTTTCTTTCCGCTATGATCGTGGCTAGTACTACTTTCTCCATGTTTAGATATCTTGTTTCCACATCTCGTGAGTGCGTGGGAGACGTAGTATATCGGCTTTTGACCGCGCTCTTTTCACCGAGTAGGGCCAGCGACGGCCAGTTCGAGGCAAGAAGGTAGACGTAGAGGTGTTCTCCGGTGCCGGTTTGTGCAAGTGGCGGGCCGCCCAAATAGGTCTTCGCTCGGTGAAGGCTTTGTCGCAATCTTCATTCCAGCGAACTTTTTGCTTCCTCGCAGCGTCTTAAAGAATGGGAGGCTCTTTTCTCGCCGATTTTGCTATAAATCTCCCGAGAGCCGTGATTCTTCCATTCGGCCGTTGCACCTCTCGATCGAGCTGGAGCCTTCATGTCGACCGTGGCTTGGATTTTTCGGGTTGGCCTCTATACCTCTCTCATTCACCATGTATCCCAGAATTTTTCGCCTTTACTCCAAAGGCACATTTGGCCGGATTGAGCTTCATCTTATTTTTCCCGAGATTTGAGAAGGTTTCGCTGTGTCATCGACGTGGTTGGCTTGCTTCGTCTTGATGACCATGTCGTCGATGTAAGCCTCAACGTTTCTTTTCACTGGTCTCCAAAGACCTTGTTCACCATCCGTTGATAGGTAGCCCTTGCGTTTTTGAGTTCGAAGGGCATCATCTTGTAACAATAGATGACGCCGCTCGGGAAGACCGTTAGCTCTGGTCGGCAAGCCACATGCATATCCGATGGTACCCCGAGTATGCGTCGATGAAGCTAAGTATTTTGTAGCTGCGATTGCATCCACCACCGATCTATCCTTGGTAATGGGTACCGGGGCGCTTTGTTCGTGTCCGTGAAGTCGACGCACATCCTCCACTTTCCGTTTGTTTTCTTGACCATTACCACGTTTGCGATCTAGGTCGGATAGAAGACTTCCTCAATAATGTTTGCTTTGAGTTACTTGTCAACCTCTTGTTTGATCACCGCCTGTTTTTCGGGGAGAATATTCGGGTCGTTGTTGGACAAGAGTTATGGTTGGATCAACGTTCGCCTTGTGTACCGCAACCTCTTCGCCGATTCTTTCCATGTCCTCTCGTCCTCCATGCAAATACATCCTTGTTCTCCGGAGGAATTTGATTATTGCCTCTCTTTCCTCCTTGTCAATTTCCGCCCGACCTTGACTTTTTGTTCGGGAAGTCGAAATTGATGATCACCTCGTCAAGGTCTTTATGTAGTTGGATCTCGTGCTAATCCCTTAGGTCTAGACTTTCAATAGTGACAACTTTATTTGGCTTCTTCATGTCACCGTTGGTGTTCTGCATGAGTCGGCCCGCCGGTGTCCGGGTGGGCACGTCGTCATCCGGCCTTCTTGGCAAGGCGAAGTAGAGGGCGAGTCGGTGTGCTCGATGTCCATTCCGACTCGTCGGGCTCATCATCGTCCCGCCGACCTTATTGTGCGGACTTGAGGAGCCACCGCGTTAATCGCTATGCTCGATCACCGAGGGACTTATGTCGATGTCTTCCGATGATTACCGATTTCGCCCGCTTGTCATCGAAGTCTTCCCGATGGACCTCTTCGTGAACCGAAGCCACCTTTCTTTTCCCCGAGCCGAGCTTCCTCGGCCTTCTTTCCTCGAGGAGGTGGTTTAGAGTGCTTCTTGGGTCATTTTCACCTCTCCGCCCCCGTTATCCGTGGGGAATTTGATTCTTTGGTGAGCCGGGGAAATCATCATCTCAAACTTTGTCTGGGTTGGGAGACCCAGGATGGCATTGTACGGAGAGGGAATGTCGAGAACCGGAAGGTGATGACCTTGGTGCGAGAGTTGTCTTTGGAGCCGAGGACTACCTTGAGGTCAACGTGCTTAACGGCGACCTTGTGTCTTGTAAAGCCTTCCACTTTATTCCACTTGGAGTCGATGTGAGCTTCCCACCCTATCGCCTGGAAGCATTTGTAAAAGGATGTCCTTCCCAGCTCCCATGTCAATCATCACTCTTTTCACTCTTCCTCCGACAATTTTGGCCTCAATGGTCGAGCATGCCCCCTTGCGGGTTGGTGGCCGCCTCGGTTAGAATGTTATTCCTTCTCCCCCAAACTTGAGGCGGACTCACGCTCGGTTGAGATTGTTAATTGCCGTCTTGAGCTTGGTAATGCTCGACCATTCTTTCGTAATTGTATTGACTAGGACTTCGTCCTCGTCGGCATTTGTCCTCGGGGCTTCCATGGCCCTATCTCGTGATTTTCTCCTCACTGCTCATACCTTCGAGCTCTCCCTCAATCGCCTTCGTATCTCCTTCTTGTTGAATACGCCCTCGGTTATGTGACCGATGCCGTTGTGGTAGGCGCATATTTTATTGGGGTTGCGAGGATATGGAGTCTCTCGCGGTGGAGGTCGGGCAATCTGCTTTCGCAGTAGCACATTCATGATCCGCTCCCGGTCGTGTTCAAGGGGTGTAAAACCCGTCTTTCTTGGCCCATTTGTTCTTCCCCTGCCTTTGCCATGCCCATCTTTGCTTCCTCCTTCGATCCCCGCCTTGTCCTCTTTCCTTTGTTTCGTGTCCCGCAGGGTTTCGTCCTCCTTTTCTTGATCTCGCAGGGCTTTCGATTATCAAAGGGTTTTATCTCGGTACTTTCTCGATTATTATTGACTTCACCACTTGTCATCGAGGTCTACTTGATGGACCTCTTCGTGGGCCGTAGTCACCTTCCTTTTCCCCTTGAGCCGAGCTTCCTCGGCCTTCTTTTCTTCAAGGAGGTGGTTCAGGGTGCTTCTTGGATCATTCCTCACCTCTCGACCCCGTTGTCTGTGGGGAATTTGATTTTTTGGTGAGCTGGAGAAATTACCATCTCGAACTTTGTCTGGGTTGGGAGTCCCAGAATGGCATTGTACGGAGAGGGAATATCGAGGACCAGAATGGTGATGACCTCGGTGCGAGAGTTGTCTTTGGAACCAAGGACTACCTTGAGGTCGACTGTGCCCTTAACAGCGACCTTGTGTCCGGTGAAACCTTCCAGCCTTATTCCACTCGGAGTCGATGCGAACTTCCCACCCTATCGCTCGGAAGCATTTGTAGAAGAGGATGTCCTTCCTCGCTCCCGTGTCAATCAAGACTCTCTTTACTTTTTCCTGCCAATTTTGGCCTCAATGGTCGAGCATGCCCCCTTGCAAATGAGGTTGGCGGCGGCCACTGGGTAGGAATGTTATCCCCTTTTCTCCCCAAACTTGTGGCGGGTCGACGGTGTGGTTGAGGCCGTTTATCGCCGTCTTCGCCTTTGTGATACTCGACCATTCTTCTATAATTGTATTGACCAGACCTCGTTCGTCGACATTTGTCCTCTGGGCCTCCCCGGTCCTATCTCGTGGTTTCCTCCTCGCCGCTCATATCTTTTGAGCTCTCCCCTATCGATCGCCTTCGTATGTCCTTCTTGAGCTTCATCTTCGGTTGTGTGCCCGATGCCGTTATGATAAGCGCACCTTTTGTCGGGGTTGCGAGGATAGGAGTCTCTCGGGTGGAGGTTGGCCAATCCTGTTTTCCCGTAGAAGCACGTTCATAGTCCGCCTCCGGTCGTGTTCAAGGGGTGTAGAACTCCTTTTTGGCCCATTTGTTCTTCCCTTGCCTTTGCCGTGTCCATTGCCGCTTCCCTCCTTCGGTCCCTAGATTTGTCTTCCTTCCTCTATTTCTACGTCCCAGGATTTTTGGTCCTCCTTTTCTTGATCCGCTGGGTCTTTTCGACATTCCCAATGTTCTCGTGCATCGTTGTACATCTCCGCACGGTAGTAGGGGTCGTATGCCGATTTCGATAGGAGATTGGCGATCGGCATCCAACTAGGAAGAAGGCCATTATAGTCTTATCGGGGACATTCAAGAACTTTTCAACGACATGCTTGAATCTGTCGAGGTAGCTTTCCAGGGACTCACCAGGTCGCTGCTTGATTCCACAGAGATCAGATTCTTTTTGGGAAGGTCGCTTGCCGATGAATATTTCTTCAAAAAAGCCTTCTTCAGGTCATACCAATCTCTGATGGAGCCTTCCTCCAGCTCTTCGAACCAGTTGAGGACGACTTCCTCAAACGTGCCGACAAATACTACACACCACGATCCAGTCTTTGGTGCACACTCCTATTTTGCCTCGAAGCTCGATACGTGGCTTCGAGCATTCGTATTTCCCGCATAACTTTTCGTAGACGGCACCTTCGTGCGATGATTTGGAGTATCCCGATCTTTCGCAAAAGGCCGCCGTCATTCCCGATAGCTTGCCCTCGTTACCTCTTTCGAGAGCTTCCAGTCTGTCTTTCATCTTGCACAGTACCTCGTCTTCCAGGTCGCTGCTCCTGCCCCTCCTTTTAGATCGGCGGTCGTGGCCGTCAATCCTGGAGTATTTATGTGAGGATGCATCGCTGCTGGAGGTACTGTGCTGGATGGACTTGCGTTTTGACCTGTAACTGTGGTGCTCCTGCGTCCTTCGAGGTCTCTCCTTATCACGTTTCATCCGGGAGGACCTGTAAGATTTTTCTGGGCTGGGATTTCTAGGTCGACCCCCCATTCTCGAGTGTACGCTTCCCCTAGGCCGTTCTCTGTCTGGTGTTCCCAGGTGATCTTTGACGCTGGGTTTCTGGTGGTCCTCTACCCTTCGTCCAATTCGATTTTTAGCACTTACTCTGGGAGCATCAACCCTAGACCCCCCCATGGTGACTGTCAGCCCGCAGACCCCTGGGTTCGCTCTTGCCAGGTCGATAATCGTGGTGATCGTTTCGAGGAGGATGCGAGCTCAGGGTTGGTAGCCGAGTTACTTGGGCGGCTAGTTTGCGGGATAGCTCATATTCACATACCTCCAAACTGTTTTTCCAAGAAAGCCTTTTCCTTCCTTATATGCTCCAGCTCGGCGAGGTCGATCTCTTGTTGTGTAGGAGGCAACCTATCTCCTATCATGACAAGGCCGTCCTTGTCTCCTGAGCCCTCACCGTCCGAGGAAGTGGGAGTTGCTGTCTGACCATCCTGGTTCGCCCGACCGGTCCTTTAGTGGATTGGGTTGCCTTTTTCCCAAGGCTTTCTTCCTCATTGCCCTAGCCAGTTTCTGAGCTCGGGTATTTTGATGAAGAGGAAGCCCTGATGAGGGCACAGCTGGTGATTCTTTCTCAGGCTGCTTGAGAAGTTGGCCGGCACGCATGTACGTGCACCGCTGAAGTCGGTCGGGGCCGCTGTTTGGAGAAGTTGGCCGGCGGCGTAGATACGAGCACCGCCAAGTCGGGGCCGCCTGTTTGGAGACTTGCTTAGAGGTCGTCATGATTGATCACAAAAACTTCTAGTCCCAACGGAACCAAACCGATCACGCAAAAGGTGGTAGGTGATCTCGTCGGTCCACGTGTGTAGTCTAGTAAGATTCTCGGCTTGTGTTGCGGGGATTGACCTTGAAGTGTAGGTAGCTTTGAACCTGTGATCAACAAAGAATAGCGTAAGGGGTGCTGGGTTGTCCCAGCGATAACCCTTAGGCGTGAGAATTAGCAATACTTCGTAGAAGAGGTAAAGCTAAGAGAGAGTATGTAAGCAAGTAATTTTCATGTACCTTATGAGGCCTGTGAGGGTGCTTATTTATAAGGAGATAAGTCATACTCCCAGTTGGATTCGGAATAGGGGTAATATGATCAATCCCCATGTCTTTCGGATTACGTTTCCTTGTATGCTTAAGACTGATGTATATAGAGTTGTAGCAGGACTCTTCCCAATTGAGAGGTAATTTCGTAGTGGACTCTGTTTGCCGAGCCGAGGGGATTACGTCGAGGTCGGCTGGTATGTACCTGTGTCGCTCGATATAGTCAAGGTCGGCCTGGTATGTGTCCGGTCGCTTGATGCGATGAGGTCGACTGGGATGTCCCGTGTCGCACCGTAGGTCTCTCGTTAGCGTCCGGGAGAGTACACTGGTGAAGTTGGTGACCTGTCGTAGTACGATTGCCAGGTCGTGGTAACGACGTGGGCGTATGCCACCTCGACACTTGCCTAGCAGCCTATGAAGTCGAGATGCCTGCCACGTGTCCAGCTGAAAGCTGAGGTCGTTCACCGAGCAGATTATTTAACTTACAAAATAATTAAATAATCAATAGGGTATAATAATCATGTTCATAATAAAGTGATATATTCAATCAATAATCATAGACAACCTCTAACATGAATTGTAAATTAACAACATAAAATAAAGAGTAATCGGGAGACTTATTAGATCGAGTTGCGTAACAGACTTGCCGTAGAGAAAATCTTGCTCCTTACTCGTGCGATTTACCGGTAATTTCCTTCGTGAATAAAACGATCACGTAACACGAACCAAATTCGCACACAAGTTTGTGTTTTCTTCAACTCCTATCTCAATTTGCCTAAATTTATTCGTATTGTCACAAGGGTTTAAATTGATTTGACCGGAGCATGAAAAGAACTAAAGAATGAGAGATCAATGAAGCACGGACGACGGACGAAGCATCCGTCCTCTGCCAGCTATCTCTCTTCACAAAAAAAAAAAAAGCTTAAAGGGTTATATTTTCCCTAAACCTAATGACTTCTCCTTTTCGTTTTTAGCCCTTGTTCAAATCATAATTACTAAATAAACCTCTAAATTTAGGAATTAACACCAAGGCCCAATTCACTAATTTTAAGTTTAATTCAGTTAGGATTTGTTAGATTACAAAGTAGAGAATTAGAAAACTTTAAAAGACTTTAATACCGTATAAAAGATAAATTGCAAAGGAGAGTGAATAGTTACTAACTTATTTGTTTTGAACACTAGGTTCACAAACCTTGTAGTATAACAACACCCAATCTTATCTTTCATATTTCAATTGAGTAACACGTAATAACTTAAAGTAATATACTTCCCAATACATAATTCTTTGAACAGTGGATTCCTACCACTAATGGTTTTAATCTATAATTAATTACAACTTTGAACTTCAGAGTTTATGACTCATTTGAATATTAGCCAACCCACACATGACCTTCCAAAGGAAACAACCAAATTGGCTAAAACCATTTGTGTAGACTAAAATTTTGAACAGCTCATTTATGCTTTTGTATTTTTTTGGGGAAATTATCTGTGGAGGGATGGGAGTCAAATATTTGTTGATGGGCGATGGGAGTAGGGATGTGGGTGGACTAGACTCAAGTTGGCCTGAATTTAAAGGAGGCACGGGCCTAGAAGAGGATTGAGGTGAAGAGATAACCTTAGACGACAATTGGCTGTTTGCAACTCGTGATTAGGCCAAAGTGGGGGACCCCAAAGTAGGAACACGAGCCGGCGTGCCGGGAGAGAGGGTGGCGCCTGCCTCGTGGAGGTATTGTGGGCCCAGAGTGGCCAAGCGGAGAGGGCCAAGCAATTGAGAAGAGGTGCTCAGGCCTGAATCTGGTATGGGCTGGCTTGGGGCAAGAGTGCCTGAATATGCCTTAATAGGAGCAAAAGGGAAAAAATTCTCATCAAATAAAACATTTCTTGATATGTAAATTTTTCCCGTGGCTCTATCAAGACATGGATACCCTTTCTGCAGTAAATTGTACACAAGAAACACACATGGTATGGATTTAGATAGTAATTTATGAGAGTTATAAGGCACAAGATGAGGAAAACATACATAATCAAATGTTTTTAAGAAGAGATAATTGGGAATACGTTGCTATAATTTTTTATGGGGGGATATATATTGAAGTTGATGCATTGGAGTCCAATTAATTAAAAACACAGTTGTGGAGAAGGCTTTGACCCAAAATTTTTGCGATACATGAGATTGGGCTAGAAGACATGATAAATATACAAAATGTCTATATTTTAGGATGTTTTTAGGCTTGTTTTCTCTCAATAATGTGTATTTCAAAGTAAAATTAGTTGTTTTAGTTCATTTCACTATCTTTGAGCTTAATTGTGCAGACTTGGAGCATTTTGGATCAAAGTTTAAGCTTGGGTGGTGATTTAAAGCTGAAAGGAAGAGGTTCGTGCCATCGCATTGTTCGTGGGCCGCGATTTATTTCGCAGTGGAATTTGAAGGCATTTGTTCCAGTTGAAGGCGATGGTTCGCACCGTGCGATTTCCTTCGCACCCGCGAATCGACGCATTTTGGGCAGATTTACTATTTCGCCCTATATTAGTATCAAGTGTAATTTTAAGTCTAAATTAGGAAGAAACTCTTGAGTTTCCCTCCCTTTTCAGTACGTCTCCTCTAGATTAAAAAGGAGTGCATTCTCTCTTTAGGACACACTCACTGCTCTCTACAAAAAAGCTAGGATTTTTCATATCTTTTTCTACACAATTTTTAGGGCAAATTTTGGATTGTAAGTTGAAGATTGAAGACTTCATCATTTGGAATCATTTTGGAGACAAGTTCTTTCTCTTTCCTCTCTTTAATTTTATTATTTTCATTTCGTTGTTTTATAATGTTTCCCATGATGTTCTTGTTGATTTCTTCAATCATGTGTGAGTAGTTTACTATTTCTAGGATTAGGTGTAGCCCACGATGAATTTATGAATGAAGTTTTGTGGACGCCCGACCCGGATCTCTATACGAAATCCCAAGGTCGAGTCGCCAAAACAACATAACAACAAGAAAAGCACGAGGCGTATCCGCCCGTACTTAAGACACAATACGACTAATCACGATAGACACAAGTATAAGAACAATCTTCGGCGATAACAAGGCCGTAAAACAACTATCACAACCACGAGTTATAACTCGGGAAAGAGAACAACTACTACATAAACATCGGCCACAACATGCCGAACAAAACATAACCGCGAGCTACAACATGCTCGGGAAAGAACAATCCCAACAACACAATCGTACAAGAGCACGACATACATATGTCGGCTACCAAAAGAATAAGTTTACAATACCACAATAAGAGCCCAAGTAAAGTTTATATAACTTTACATATCCATCGTCCTTACCAAAATGAAAACGGATAACTAAAACGGGGATCCTCAAACTCCCAACGTAGGCAATGCGCAAGCAAGCGAACCACTATCGGCCTCACCGAGAACTTCCGGGTTGACTTGGATCTAAGGGAAAACAATTAAACATATAACGGAGTGAGTCATAATGACACGAAAGTTACTAATGCAACTAAATGACATGGCATGGTGCTCAAGCAATAAACATAACATGGTATCAACATTTATATACCATAACATAACAAATACCGTCTTACTCGATATACCATCATTCAACTCATATAGTACTTTGAATAACATATAAGCGTTTGTACATAACCCACGTTAGAGAAGGATATCATATCCCTTTCTTCAACCTTGTGTAGCTCTGCATTACACAAACAACCAATAGTGCCTCGATACCCGTGTGTGTAGTATCGACGTCCCCGACACAATCCCGTCGAGTTCAACCTAGCAAGCCAAAGTCATGCGTATTGCTATAACAGTGGGGCTACTTCTCAACTGTGGCCAACAGAAGAGGGGTGTGTGCACTCCGGTACGACGACTTATAGCGATCACGAATCCCATTCGTAAAGACTATAGGTCGTCCCACCATGACATGACAACAACGACGCCAGCTGGACTTACACAACTCACACAAGTAGGTAACTTACTCAACTTATGCAATTAACCATCAAGTTCAAAAGTAATAAACTTGACCAACATCAAGTAGATTATATTTTTCTACAACATATAATCATCAAACATATTGTTTAAATTCACAAACCACAAATTTAGAGCTACTTTACAAGTCTCTAACATACCAGTATCGAATAATCGGAGGACCATATTCCATACCAAATAAACCCAAATTTTTGTAGTACTTTAACAAATGATTCGGAGAATTATAATCTTCCCAAAAATCCACTTTTGGTATTAATTCATCAAGTTCATAAAATTGGGTATAATTGATATATGCAAATTTTCACCATTTAATGTCTCTAACATGTTCTTGAGTTTCCTACTTTGGTGATTATCAATCTCTACATAATTTATACTAACTAAACCATGTACTTCATATTATACATGTAATTTTCATCAACACAACATTTCCACATGAATCCAACAACAATTCAAGTCATGCATGTTTACAAACATTCATACATGTAAGAATTTCTAACATATAAGAGGGGTTTAGTAACTTACCTCAATTACACAAATCAAACCACTAAAGCAAGAATCAAAACCTTCCAACTTGTTCTCCTAGTCTTTAGCAATCCACCTATGGTCTTGCATGTAAGATTCAAGGGGTGGATGATGAAGTGTAGAGTACACACACTAGTTTTACACTAAATCTCCCACACTAGAGTTTGTAAGCTTTCATGGAGGAATTTGGTGAAGAGATGAAGTAGAATGGAGTCTCTCCAAGGCTAAGTATAACTTAATAAACTGGTCAAATGGTCAACCTAGGGTACAACATAAGTAGCTTAGGGTCCAAGGGTCAAAATTGGAAAAATTACAAATTTGTCCAAGGTTCTATTCGTACACGCGCTAGGGCGCAGCTTTCTGCGCGCTAAGGCGCGCTAGCGCTAGGGCGCAGTTGCGCGCTAAGGCGCGAGGTCCGGCTAAAGTTTTGTCGATTTTGGTAAAGCGGATAGGGCTAGGGGCGCAGGGCGCTAGCCCGGGAGTTGAAAAAGTTCAAAAATGTATCCAAAGGGTTCCCAATCAATTCTAACATGATTCTAACCTCCAACCAAATTTGAAACACATCTGAAACTCATTCTAAACAACATGTAACATGGCCATAAGTAACCCACTCACATTCATGAATGAACACAAGAATTTCAACAACTAATACATTGTAAATAGGTGTAACAAGTTTAAGATTTGTATCAAGAATTATGGCATAACTAAACTAACATGTTATTCAAGCAAGTAGACATATATAATGCATGCAAAAATTTAGGGTATTACACCCTCTCCCCTTAAAAGAATTTAGCCCCTAAATTCCTTACCAAGTCCATCAAATAGATGAGGGTATTTCTCTCGCATCTCAACCTCGGTCTCCCACGTAGCCTCTTCAATCTCGTGATTTCTCCATAATACCTTAACAAGCGGAATCCGTTTGGTTCGCAATATTTGTTCCTTAGTGTCGAGAATCCTTACGGATGTTCTACATACGACAAATCGGGTTCGAATGTGATCTCCTCATACCCCAACACGTGTGACTCATCTTTCATATACTTCGAAGCATTGACACATGGAATACATTATGAATTTCCGATAAAGACGGTGGCAATGCAAGTCGATAAGCCAACGTGCCAACTCTTTCAAGTATCTCAAAAGGCCCTATGTATCTAGGTGAGAGTTTACCCTTCTTCCCAAACCTCTTAGTACCCCTACGCGGCGATACCTTAAGGAATACATAGTCACCCGCCTGAAACTCAAGGTCCCTTCTTCGGTTATCCGCATAACTTTTCTGTCGGCTTTGAGCGGTAAGTAATCTATCCCGGATCATCCTCACACTCTCAACCGACTGTTGCACCAATTCCGAACCCCAAATCTTAGCCTCACCGACTTCATCCCAACAGATCGGTGATCTACATTTTCGCCCATATAATGCTTCGTACGGTGCCATCTCAATACTCGCCTGGAAGCTGTTGTTGTAAGCGAACTCCGCTAAAGGTAAGTGTGAATCCCAACTTCCTTTAAAATCTACCGCACACGCCCGTAGCATATCCTCGAGTACTTGAATTAGTCTCTCCGATTGCCCATCCGATTGGGGGTGAAAGGCCGTGCTAAAGTTCAACTTGGTCCCCATGGCCTCTTGCAATGCTCCCCAAAATCTCGATGTAAACCTCGGGTCCCGATCCGATACAACACTAACCGGCACTCCATGTAGCCTCACTATTTCTTGAATATACAATGCCGCCAATTGATTCAAAGAGTAAGTCATTGCAATAGGTATAAAATGAGCTGATTTAGTCAACCTATCCACGACAACCCAAACAGCGTCAAAACCCCGACGAGTACGCGGCAACCCCGTCACAAAATCCATCGTAATATGCTCCCATTTCCATTCCGGGATCTCCAATGGATGTAGTAACCCTGCAGGCCTTTGATGTTCAGCCTTCACTTGTTGACATGTTAAGCATCTAGATACATACTCCGCTATCTCCCGTTTCATACCGTTCCACCAAAATTGCTTCTTCAAATCTCTATACATTTTTGTACTCCCCGGATGTATAGTGTACTTAGCCTTATGAGCTTCATCAAGTATTTGTCGCTTTACCGTTTCATCCGACGGAACACAAACTCTCCCCCTAAAGGTCAAGATGCCATCCTTGTTCATCACAAAATCAAGTGTCTTATTTTCATTCAACTGTCCCCTCAACTTTTCGAACTCCGGGTCACTAACCTGAGCTTCCTTAATTCGTTGTAACAAAACTGGGGTAGCCCGGACATTCGCAAAAATCACACCATGTTCCGTCTCACTAGGATTCCAATCCCTCAAGCCCTCTAATGTCCTCCATTCTTGAACCATCATGCACGACATGTATACCTTCCTACTCAACGCATCCGCGACTACATTCGCCTTTCCCGGGTGGTAAAGAATCGTGCAATTGTGGTCCTTTAACTTTTCCATCCACCGACGTTGCCTCATATTCAACTCCTTTTGTGAAAAAAGGTACTTTAAACTCTTGTGATCCGTAAATACTTCAAACTTAGCCCCGTAGAGGTAATGTTTCCATTTGTTCAACGCAAACATAATTGCCGCCAATTCAAGATCATGAGTAGGATAGTTTCGTTCCGCATCCTTTAGTTTCCTCGAAGCGTACGCTATAACTTTCCCATTTTGCATAAGTACACATCCCAAACCTTCCTTGGATGCATCACTATAAATCATGAAGTTATCCCCGCCGTTCGGTAAGGTTAACACAGGAGCCGTTGTCAACCGCCGTTTAACTCCTGAAAACTGTTCTCGCACTTATCATCCCAAACAAACGGTGTTGTTTTCTTTGTTAGATTCGTCATAGGAGTCGCAATCTTGGAAAACCCTCAATGAATCTCCGATAGTACCCGCCAAGCCCAAGAAACTCCGAATCTCGCCACCAAGTTGGTCTCTTCCAATTCGTCGCTTCTACCTTTGACGGGTCCACCGCTATCCCGTCTTTCGAAACAACATGTCCTAGAAAGGAAACCTCCTCAAGCCAAAAGCACATTTGCTAAACTTGGCAAACAATTTCTTCTCCCGAAGAACCGATAATACCATCCTCAAATGTTGCTCATGTTCCTCTCGAGATTTAGAGTACACAAGGATGTCGTCGATGAATACTACCACAAAACAATCCAAGTACTCATGGAACACCCGATTCATTAAGTCCATGAATACCGGTGCATTTGTCAACCCAAATGGCATAACCACAAATTCATAGTGACCATACCTTGTGCGAAAAGCTGTTTTGGGAACATCTTCGCCGCACCTTCAAGCGGTGATAGCCACTTCTCAAGTCTAGTTTGGAATACACCACGGATCCTTGTAACGATCAAACAAATCATCGATGTGTGGTAAAGGGTATCTATTCTTGATTGTTACCGATTCAATTGCCATAATCGATACACAATCTCAATGTACCATCCTTCTTTCTAACAAACAACACCGTGCACCCCACGGTGATACACTCGGTTTAATAAACTCCTGTCAAGCAATTCTTGCAATCGCTCTTTCAATTCCCTTAATTAGGTGCCATTCTATATGGAGCTTTAGAAATCGGGGTAGTCCCCGGCAACAATTCAATACAAAACTCAATTTCCCTCTCAGGAGGTAATGCATAATCAGAAGAGAACACATCTGCAAATTCACACACCACAGGAACTTCTTCTAACACAGGAGTAGCTATACTTCTATCAACCACACATGCTAAATAACCCGCACACCCATGCGATAACAATTTCCTAGCTTTTAATGCAGATATAACATGCAAACCACTCTTGACAGCATCACCCACAAACACAAATTCAGGCACACCCGGCATAGAAAAAGTAACCTTCTTTCTATGACAATCTACCAAAGCATGATATGCACATAACCAGTCCATGCCAAGTATCACATCAAAATCACGTATGGGTAACACCACCAAATCAGCATGCAAAGTGTGATCACCTATAAGTATATCACAAGCTCGGTACACATTTGAGGCCAACATATGCTCCCTAACGGGGTAGACACTTCGAGCACAAATGACAAGGGCTGGGGCAACACACACAAATTGTTCACAAAATGGGATGCGACATATGAATGCGATGAACCGGGATCTACTAGAACTCGAGCTTTACTACCGAAGACAGAAAGGCTACCTCCAATAACTGAAGTAGACTCGGGCACACCGCGCCGATCAAGCGCAAACACACGCCCTGGACCTTAGGCCTACCATCACTGTCCCTCTTCGTGCCACTAGACTGCACACTCGCGCTCACTGTTTGACTATCCTTCAACTTAGGACAGTTCCTCTTTATGTGACCCATTTCCTTACAGTTGTAGCATTGCCCAGCTACTCTATTCCAACACTTATCTTCCGAGTGTCCCGGCCTCGAGCAAATACTACAAGTTTGTGGAGTACCCCGTGGACCTTGTACAGATGCGGTACTAACACTTCGCCCACCAGATTGCTGCCCCTCAGATTGTCCTCTCCTTTGATTCCCCCTGCGGTTGTTGTTCCCACCGCTATACCGACTGCTGGAACCTTGTCCCCTTCCCTGATTCTGTGATGCCTGTGGAGGGTTGTTCACATTTCTCCCTCGGTGCTCCTCTATATCACTCTCAATCCCGTAAGCCCTATCCACCGCACTTCTATAGTCAGCAAGCTGCAAGGATAGTAATTGCTTCCTGTACTCAGTCTTCAGGCCCTTTATGAACTTCTGGGCCTTCTTTGCCTCCATAGGAACCAAGTGACTGCAATATCGAGCCAACTCAGTGAACTTGGCTGAATATTGTGCCACTGTCATGCTGCCCTGCTCTAAATCGTAGAACTCTCTCTCTCTTCTTTCCCGAACCACCTCCGGGATATACTGCGCCTTAAACTCCCTCAAGAAGTTGGGCCAACTGTGAGCTTCCCCCCGTAGATTCCAGCTTCCCTGCAGTACCTGCCACCAGTGCTCAGCTGCTCCTTCAAGTTTGAACACTGCCAGGTTCACCTTCTCATCATCGTTGCAACCCAAGGCTGCAAATATCTTGATGATGTGCTCGATCCACAATTCAGCTTTTGTGGCATCCGGTTCTCCAAGAAATGCGCGCGGTTTCATCTTCAAGAAACGCTCAAGTGTGGTAGTATAATTCCTAGGCCTTGCCTCGGGTTGTGGTACCTCAATCTCTAGTTGTGGAGCTTCAACTTCGGAGTAGTCGTTGCTCCCCATTCATTCTTTCAGTCATTTGGTTCATGAGTTCCATCATCCGTCCCATCATCACTGCCATGTTTGTATTCGGGTTCTCTTGGTCTTGTTCAGGAGGGACATTCGTTGGTCGATTCACATCATCATCTCTCCCATCATTCCCTCCGGCACTAGTACCAACCCTACTAGCACTCGCTCAGAACCTAGTCCGCACCATTTCAACCTACATGAAACACTCAACGTTAAAATCTCGATAACACACACCATACCCACCTAGGCCATGGAACCTATCCTGGCGAATAGCTAACACAAGCTCTGATACCAACTGTGACGCCCCGACCCGGATCTCTATACGAAATCCCAAGGTCGAGTCGCCAAAACAACATAACAACAAGAAGAGCACGTGGCGTATCCGCCCGTACTTAAGACACAATACGACTAATCACCTGATAGACACAAGTATAAGAACAATCTTCGGCGATAACAAGGCCGTAAAACAACTATCACAACCACGAGTTATAACTCGGGAAAAGAGAACAACTACTACATAAACATCGGCCACAACATGCCGGAACAAAACATAACCGCGAGCTACAACATGCTCGGGAAAGAACAATCCCAACAACACAACTGTACAAGAGCACGACATACATATGTCGGCTACCAAAAGAATAAGTTTACAATACCACAATAAGAGCCCAAGTAAAGTTTATATAACTTTACATATCCATCGTCCTTACCAAAATGAAAACGGATAATTAAAACGGGGATCCTCAAACTCCCAACGTAGGCAATGCGCAAGCAAGCGAACCACTATCGGCCTCACCGAGAACTTCCGGGTTGACTTGGATCTAAGGGAAAACAATTAAACATATAACGGAGTGAGTCATAATGACACAGTAAGTTACTAATGCAACTAAATGACATGGCATGGTGCTCAAGCAATAAACATAACATGGTATCAACATTTATATACCATAACATAACAAATACCGTCTTACTCGATATACCATCATTCAACTCATATAGTACTTTGAATAACATATAGCGTTTGTACATAACCCACGTTAGAGAAGGATATCATATCCCTTTCTTCAACCTTGTGTAGCTCTGCATTACACAAACAACCAATAGTGCCTCGATACCCGTGTGTGTAGTATCGACGTCCCCGACACAATCCCGTCGAGTTCAACCTAGCAAGCCAAAGTCATGCGTATTGCTATAACAATGGGGCTACTTCTCAGCGTGGCCAAGAAGAGGGTGTGTGCACTCCGTACGATGACTTATAGCGATCACGAATCCCATTCGTAAAGACTATAGGTCGTCCCACCATGACATGACAACAACGGCGCCACTGGACTTACACAACTCACACAAGTAGGTAACTTACTCAACTTATGCAATTAACCATCAAGTTCAAAAGTAGTGAACTTGACCAACATCAAGTAGATTATATTTTTCTACAACATATAATCATCAAACATATTGTTTAAATTCACAAACCACAAATTTAGAGCTACTTTACAAGTCTCTAACATACCAGTATTGAATAATCGGAGGACCATATTCCATACCAAATAAACCCAAATTTTTGTAGTACTTTAACAAATGATTCGGAGAATTATAATCTTCCCAAAAATCCACTTTTGGTATTAATTCATCAAGTTCATAAAATTGGGTATAATTGCTATATGCAATTTTCACCATTTAATATCTCTAACATGTTCTTGAGTTTCCTACTTTGGTGATTATCAATCTCTACATAATTTATACTAACTAAACCATGTACTTCATATTATACATGTAATTTTCATCAACACAACATTTCCACATGAATCCAACAACAATTCAAGTCATGCATGTTTACAAACATTCATACATGTAAGAATTTCTAACATACAAGAGGGGTTTTAGTAACTTACTTCAATTACACAATCAAACCACTAAAGCAAGAATCAAAACCTTCCAACCTGTTCTCCTAGTCTTTAACAATCCAACTATGGTTTTGCATGTAAGATTCAAGGGGTGGATGATGAAGTGTAGAGTACACACACTAGTTTTACACTAAATCTCCCACACTAGAGTTTGTAAGCTTTCATGGAGGAATTTGGTGAAGAGATGAAGTAGAATGGAGTCTCTCCAAGGCTAAGTATAACTTAATAAACTGGTCAAATGGTCAACCTAGGGTACAACATAAGTAGCTTAGGGTCCAAGGGTCAAAATTGGAAAAATTACAAATTTGTCCAAGGTTCTATTCGTACACGCGCTAGGGCGCAACTTTCGCACGCTAAGGCGCTAGCGCGCTAGGCGCGCAGGTTGGGCGCGCTAAGGCGCGAGTGCGGCTGAAGTTTTGTCGATTTTTGGTAAAACTGGATAGGGCGCTAGGGCGGCGGGAGTTGAAAAAAGTTCAAAAATGTATCCAAAGGGTTCCCAATCAATTCTAACATGATTCTAACCTCTAACCAAGTTTGAAACACATCTGAAACTCATTCTAAACAACATGTAACAAGGCCATATGTAACCCACTCACATTCATGAATGAACACAAGAATTTCAACAACTAATACATTGTAAATAGGTGTAACAAGTTTAAGATTTGTATCAAGAATTATGGCATAACTAAACTAACATGTTATTCAAGCAAGTAGACATATATAATGCATGCAAAAATTCGGTATTACGATTACGATCTTTCCGTTTACTATATGAATGTTACCCGTTTTGATTCGATTTTAGTTTCGTTAATAATTGCATGAATATTTGGTAGTGAAGAACCGAGAGGTGAAACTCCTATGTTTATGTGATAATCTCAATTATCAAAGCGAAGGACCGAAAGGTGAAGTGTAGGTAATGGAACCCTAAAATCGAACTAGAAATTCATGAGAACGACGGTTAATTGAGTTTCTAGAGGCCGATTGAATTGTAGGACATAATGGGTTTAGTTTAATTCATTGAGCGAGACATCGGATTTGAATTAACCTAGGCACGGTTAAGAGTAGTTTGAAAGAATACAATAAACTATATTTATGCAATTTGCCTTCAAAACTTGACATTCATCGTAAAGGAAGATCGTTGCGGAGTTTATAGATTCGTCGTTGTGGTAAACCGAAATCCTAGAAGCTTTTATTTACTGTTTTCAATCAAAAATCCAATTTTGTGTTTACTTAGTTAATTTAGTCTAATTAGTTTAATTTTAGTTCATTTCTACAAAAACCTTGAAATCAATCTGTCTAGATAATTTAAGTTGCGAATTCTTCGGTACTTGATTCAAAGTCCTGTGGGATCGACATCCTAAATACTATACGATAAGTCGTGCGCTTGCGGTAGGATTTAGTGATTAATTTGAAAATCACACATCAAGTTTTTGGCGCCGTTGCGGGACTTGTAATCAATATCGAGCCAATTTGCAATTCGATTAGACTAGACACTCTTTTATTTTGTTTTATTTTTCTTATTTGTTTTAGTGTGCTCAGTTGTTGGCTTTTACTATTTGTTTGATTCTCTCTCTTATGCGAAAACTCGAATTGCCGACATTCTCTTTGAGCGATCCAGAAATGAGAGAACTTTCCACGGGCGGAGGAGGCTTTTTCAAAGGAGTCACAAACCGGCGAGGATCTCTTTGAAGCTAAGATGGTGAAGATAATAGGACTTTGAAAGATTATGCGGTGCCCAATGCCCAAGGCTTAGGCGGGTATTACAAGACCCAATGTTGAGGCGAAAAACTTCGAACTCAAACCCTCCTTGATCTCCATGTTACAACAAAATCAGTTTGGAGGAATGCCTACGGAGGAACCTAACTTACATCTCAAAATTTTCCTCGAGTATTGTGATACACTCAAGATCAATGGAGC
Organism: Platycodon grandiflorus; assembly: GCA_016624345.1. Taxonomy (NCBI): domain Eukaryota; kingdom Viridiplantae; phylum Streptophyta; class Magnoliopsida; order Asterales; family Campanulaceae; genus Platycodon; species Platycodon grandiflorus. Next base: position 46,441 of record CM028362.1, on the reverse strand, counting down.
TTCTACGGCAATAAGGTGAGATTATTCCCTTTCTCTCTAAGGGATCGAGCTAGAGCGTGGTTGCATTCTCTTCCACCAGGTTCCATCACCACTTGGGATCAATTAACTCAAGCTTTTCTTGCGAAGTACTTTTCACCTAGCAAGACGGCTCGGATGAGAACCAAATTACCAGCTTCATGCAATAGTCGGATGAGTCTCTATATGAAGCATGGGAGAGATTCAAGGAGATGCTTAGGCGGTGCCCCATCATGGCCTAGAGAAGTGGTTGATTGTTCGGACTTTCTACAACGGGCTCACATATAATGATAGAACCTCTATGGACGCAGCGTGGTGGTGCACTTATGAACAAAAGTGTAGATAATGCCTACACTTTGATCGAAGATATGGCGACCAATCATCATCAATGGTCCAAGGATCGAGGTGCTACTTTATCGAACAAAGTGCCAGGTAAGTACGAGGTTAATACTCTTGATATGCTTCGCTAAATTTGATGCATTGAATTTAAAAATTGAAAAGATGAATGTGAGTCTTTGTGAGTAGTAATAATTTTCCTTGCGAAATTTGCGGTGTTTTGGGTCATTTAGCAATTGATTGTCAAGTAGGAAATTCATTTCCTCAAATTGCACCTCAAGAACAAGTCAATGCTTTGAACAACTTCAACCAAAGGCCTCTCAATGATCCAATGTCGAACACTTACAATCCAGGTTGGAGGAATCACCCCAACTTTTCATGTAGGAACAATCCCAACCCGGCACCTCGAATAATTTTAGCCCTCCTGGCTTTCAAGCTAGACCTTTTAACCCTCCCCTCAAAATCGAACTTGGAGAGTTTGTTAGAGAATTTTGTGGTTACCCAGAAACAAAATGAAGAGTTTAGACAACGGGGTCAAGTGGTGAATGATGCAATTAGGAATTTAACATCTAAAGTAGATAATTTGGCTACTTATAACAAGATGTTAGAAACCCAAATTGCATAATTAGGCTTCATCTTACGGAGTTCCGGGAATGTTACCGTTAAGCCCGAGGTCAATCCTAGGGAACATTGTAATCCGTGATCTTGAGAAGTGGGAAAGAATTATATGTCCCTAAGGTGATAGAAGAGAAGGCTACAAATAGTGAACTTGAGAAACATGAGAAGGTTAAACCGATAGTACAACAAGTGAAAGGTAAAGAGGATGAAAATGGAACTGAGGATGAGGAAGAACCTAAATACATTCCCCAGGACTAGGCTCATTGAGCATAATGCTCTACTCAAACAGAAAACAGATCTGTCCTCTGCATTGGGCGATACAAAAGAAGAGTTAGCCGAGCTCAAACGAAAAAACATCGATCTCTCCTACGAATTGGCCGACGCAAAGATGAATTAGCGAAGCCAAAGAAGAAATTGCAAAACTAAAGGGCTGCGACTCTAGATGGACATCAAGAGGCTATGAGCAATCTTCATCGGCAAAGGCAAAGGTCGTGCATCATCTAGGTCATCCTCTCGAACAGCCGATAAATTTTTGGTATAATCTTTGCAAAAACTTTGTAATTAAACTCCGTGTTTAATTCACAATGTTTATATTTTAAAATTTTCATGCTTTTTATGAGGCGCTTATTATGTGAATGCATGAAAATTAAACCACCGGTTTAAAGACATGTCCTATATTGCCTATTACGCATGTTTTTAAATTCGGTCTAATTACAAGTGTCGATGCTTAATTTCCTATTCGTAAACACTTTGTAATTCTCGAATACAATGACCTGTATGTAAGTTCATCTAGGGCATGCTTATTTAATATATCAATCTTTCAAGCATGTTATTACTAGACTTGAACTTGGTCGGTGATATTGTATTCGTAGGGTCATGGACTCAAGCAAATAGGAGGAGATTGTTGTATTTTAGCTTAGATTTGCTTGAATCCATAACCTAAAAGTCTAAGACAAGGTGACTAATGGGCTGCGTGTCGTTAGTGTGGCAACTTGTACTTAGGCATAGCTTGAATAGCTTAGAGTTGCTAATTGTATAAGTCTTGAAGAAGATAGCCTATAGGACATCGGACGTCCTCTGCACAAATAGGCAAAATTTGATCCAGCATCTTACTTTGATATCGGACAAGCTCGTACAAGCCAAGCTCTATCGCAATGTTGAAGAACTCAAGAACGTCCGATAGTCATCTGCGAAGATATGTCCTAACTCAAAGATCTCATTAATTGTGATACAACGTTAACTGCAAAACGCATTCAATGAAGCTTTCCATTCTTGGCATACAACTCGAAAAGGACATTCCGCCGCAAGCACGATCTACCTATTTTTGGCAAAATGTCGAGACAGATGTAACTTGCGAGAACCGCCTATCGAGCTCAACAACACCATTAGAGCATTAAATGCTCTTGAATTCAAATTGAGCAACTCATGAAGATCTCCAACGGCTCCAAGGTCCCTCCTGCATATAAAAGGAGACTTCATGGCGCATTTATTTTCTTCTTCAACCACTCCAACTACGAATCTCCATAGTCTTCAAGTTCTTAAAAGCTTAAACGTCCTATCGTATACATTCATTGAAGAGCTTCACACTTAGACGTCTAGTCCATTAAAGCTCTTCATTGATTGCAACACTTAGCTTTTCATAGCTCACGAGAATTGTATCTTATTGATATCAATTCTCCCACACAAACACTTGGTCAACAAAATTTTTGTACACAATCCATTAGAGATTTAGTTTGTAAAATATCTAGTGGATAAACTTAGTACACGATTTTCAAATCCAAAGTTGACCACTTTGGTTGTGGACGTAGCACTTATTCATAAGTGTGAACCATATTAAATACTCTGTCTACTTGTGTGTGATTGTGAATTATTTGTGTTGCTTAAATTTCCGATTTCCAAAGCTGTTGAGAGCTGGCGATCTTATTCGTGAAGATCGGCCATTTCCAACTTGTCCTATACTTCACAAGACTTCCGCCCGCAAAATTTTTCTAACTTAAGTGAAGTAAGATTTTTGAATCAAATTTCAAAAATTGGACATAGGCTATTCAACCCCCTTCTAGCCTATATTGAGCAACCGTGGACCTAACAATTGGTATCGAGCTTAACTCTTTGAAAACTTGTTTTTCCGAGATTAACCTCTTGAGAGATTAAAGATCATGGCTGCTCACCAAATGTTGGAAACTTCAAACGTGAACCATTGTCTGTCTTGGATGAAGTTCACTTTGACATCTGGAAAGATAAAGTCAAAAGACATATGAATTCAATTGATAAACGTTTGTGGAAATGTGTCACGAGATGGACCCGAAATTCCAATGAAGCCCAATACACGGCCGCGGTAGATGCAGCTCGAACTGAAGTACCAAAGCCGAGAAGAGTGGGATGATGAAGACGAAAGAATGATGCTCGGATGGAAAGGCCATCAACATCATTACTAGGCGTGTCGATATAAGCACTTACCAGATTATCAACGAACACAAAGAAAGGAGATGTGGGAAGCCATCCTTGAATATCTTGAAGGTGATGGTGAGACAAAGAATAACAAATTATATACTGCATCCGAAGTTTGACTCCTTCAAAAGGATCCCAAAGAGTCTCTGCGAAGTGCCTATGACAGATTCTATGAGGTAGTCAACTCTTGCTATTCCTTAGGAAAGAAGTATGAAAAGAAAGAAATAAACATGAGATTTCTAAATGCACTAGGCGGTTTATGGCATGTTAAAATTACGCCATGAAAGAGTCAAAAGATTTAAACAAACCGACTCTTAGAAACCTTTATGCTAGTCTTTCGGTTTATGAGCTTGAGATCCAACAAGCTCAAGAAATGGAAAAGAGTTTTAAAAACTTGTCCTTACCGGCCATGTCTGAACCTTCTGTTCAAAACCTGATGAAACACCTTCTACATCCAGTGAAGATGATGATATTCTTTCGACGAAGCCTTTGCTATGTTTGTAAAGAAATATCAACGTTTCAAAAGGTTTAATAAATCATCATCACATAGGCAATCTTCTCACAAAGCTGCCGTTCCTTATAAAACAACGCTCAACCGAAAAGTTCGCTCCTTATAAATCGAGACCACCAAAAGGACAATGAGCTAGTTTGTTTTAATTGTAGGAAACCAGGCCACTTTGCGTCTCAATGTCCTAAGCCAAAGTATGAATTTTATAAGAAACGTCCCGAGTCTAAATTTCAAAAACAAAAAGGGATGGTGGTGAAGACATTGATGAAAGCAACCTACCTACTTGGTGTGACACGACAGCGATGAGGATGACTCTTGTGATTTTCTTTGAAGAAGCCAACATATGCCTTATGGCCAGGAGTCACCACATGATTCGGTGAGGTCACTACCATTTCAACAAAATGACATGATGATGATGATGAGTTCAATGACCCATCAAAGGGAGAGCTCATCAAAGCAAACAAGGATATCTTTGGAAGAATTTTCAAAATTCAAAGCGCCTATGTAAAACTTGCCAAGAAGCATGAACTAGTGTCTCGAGAAATCAACCTTGATGTCTAAGATCAAAGATCTTGATAGACAACAAGTGAAAGTATCAAATTGCAAAAGAGAACAAAACTTTGACCGAAAAAGTGGACTTCCTACTTGAACACATCAAGAAGATAAATTCGAAAAGATGACCTTCAAAAGGTTGTCAATACTTGGAATAACTCTAAAGGAAACTTTGATACCATTCTCTCAAACCAAAAACTTTAGATGACAAAGCGGTATCGGTTTCCAAAGTGAGTTCAATGTAGGTAGTCCTTCTAGTTCTCAAAAGATGAGACATCGAAGTAATTCTTTGAAGAATCGGTGAAGAAGTTTCTTATGACCAGCGGTCTCCCAAAGGCAAGGACTTGGCTTTAACAAAGTTCCTTTTGTTTATCCCAAGAACACAAAAGACAAGTCCAAAAGAAAGCAATCGACGTAATGACTCGCTAATAGGAGTCGAGCAACGAAACCGCCATTAGTCACCCTAAGGAAAGGGGATGACTAATAGCAAGTCTAGGAATTCTCGGCTCAAACCTATTAAATTTGTCAAAGGCAAGGCTGATCTCAACACGCCTATAAAAGGGCAAAAGAAGTGAATTCGCCGATAAAAAGCTTAAAGGACATGTGCTGTAAATACAAAATCTTTTGATAAGAGGTCTACCTATGGTAAACCTAACATCAACAAGAAAAGGCATTATCGCCTAAGTCCTATAGGCCAATTATCGCAAAAGGTCATTCCAAAGGCTGGCGATAATAGAAGCCTCAAAAGAAATCATTACTCATGTTGAAGGATTTCACAAATGCTCTTTCGCAAATGCCATGGTCATGAGATTCATGAATGCCTTCGAGATTCACACCTAAATCTAGAGGATTTACTCCTCCAAAGGTTAAACAGTGTGGATCCCAAAAGGTTGCTAACCTTGAGGACCCAAAAATAAAAGGGGACCATATTCTTAAATGTCTATATTTCGGGAATGCTTTATGGTGTCAATGAAGAAGAGAAAGATCTATGGTATCTAGACAGTGGATGCTCAAAGCATATGATGGTGATCCAAATCTTCTCTCAAGCATTGTTGAAGCAAAGGGTCCCTCGGTCATATTTGGAGACAACTCAAAAGGGAAGACCATTGGTTATGGAAGTATAATCGAGGCAATCTTTCTATCAACAAAGTCTCTCTAGTTGAAGGTTTAAAGCACAATCTGTGAGCATATCACAATTACGTGATAAAGGTCTAACTGTCGGTTTTCCTCTAGTCAATGTCTCATAAAGGACAATGAGACATGTTCAACTATCTGACAGGATTCGAAAAGGGAATGTCTATCTTTGTTGACCTAAATCTTGTTGGAAGAAAATCAAATCTATGCTTGGTTGCTAGGTCATCAGCGACAACGGTGGTTGTGGCATAAAAGGCTTAGTCATCTAAATTTCAAATACCTGGAAAGCTATCAAAAGACAATCTAGTTGTTGGTTTGCCTAAAATATCACTGAATCACACGGTCTGCGAGCATGTCAACTAGGCAAACTACACAAGTCTTCCTTCAAAAGCAAGCCTTGCCTATCAACAACCGAGACCTCTACGGCTCTTGCACATGGATCTGTTTGGACTGTAACTACTACAAGTCTTGGTGGCGGCAAGTATACTCTTGTGGTAGTTGATGATTACTCAAGATTCACTTGGGTAGAGATGATGTCCTCCAAAGATGAAGCATATGACATCATTCGAACTCTTGAGAAGACTACAAACTCGAAGTGGATGATATCTCGATGTCGGATCGGACAATGGAGCGAGTTCAAAAACAATGGTGTTGCCAAATATTGTGATGACCATGGAATTGGTCACAACTTCTCTGCGGTTGGCACACCTCAACAAAATGGAGTTCTTTGAAAGGAAAACAGAACTCTCATTGAAGCGGAAAGACAATGATTCTTTGAAGCCAAGCGCCTATGTATTTCGGGCGAAGCGTGAACACCGCTGCTTCACACAAAACAGTCCATCATAAACAAATTTCATAACAAAACTCCATATGAAATATGGAGAGCGAAACTCCCAACATTGGATTCTTTAAAATATTTGGTTGTAAATGCTATGTTCTTTACAATGGTAGAGAACATAGAGGTAAATTTGAATCCAAAAGTGATGAAGGAATTTTTCGGGATATGCCAAGTTTTCAAAAGCATACGAGTTTACAATAAAACTTCACTTAAAGTTGTTGAATTTGTACATGTTTCTTTTGATGAATTTGATTTCATTGGGCCACATTTGGCTCCTAAGGTTACTAATGATTCGATGAATATGAGGCAGTGCGGAGCCCAGTCCCGTCTGCGATCCTCCTTCTTCACAAGAGCTTCCAAGAGTCAACCTATTAGAATCCTCAAACGAACCAACAAATGAACACTCGAAAACCACGAATCCACTTTGCCTTCCACACCGAAGTCATACAACCTACCTTGGAATTAACCTACCCTTTAGAAAATCAAGCTTCACTTCTACTTCTCAAGAATCCAACTCTGCGATGCAATAAGACAAATTCAACTGCGAAGTTAGGGAAGTAAAAGATCATCCTATCACTCAAATCATTGGAGATCTTAATGTTGGCGTTCAAACTAGACAAGCTTCAAGGAATGAATGCATGTATTCTACTGCATTTGTATCTAACATCGAACCCAAAAAGATTGATGAAGCTCGGAAGATCCAAGGGGTGGAAGCTATGCAAGAAGAGCTAAACCAATTTGTGGATGCCAAGTCAGTCACTGGTCCCTAGGCCCAAAGAACAAACGAGTTATTGGCACAAAGTGGGTTTTCGAAACAAAATGGATGAAAACGGCAATATTACAAGAAACAAGGCAAGGCGGGTAGCCCAAGGATATAGACGGGAGGAGGGTATTGACTATGATGAGACATTTGCTCTGTTGCAAGATTAGAAGCTATCGATTATTCTTGGCCTATGCCTCTTTCAAAGACTTCAAAGTTTATCAAATGGATGTAAAGAGTGCTTTTCGAATGGAGAACTTCAAGAAGAAGTCTATGTAGAGCAACCTCCTGGATTCATAAACCGCTCAAGAAGAGAAGATGTCTACAAGTGAGGAAAGCCCTTTATGGACTTAAACAAGCTCCAAGAGCACGGTATGAGACCCTTTCAAAGTTCTTGACATCTCAAGGCTTTGTAAGAGGTCAAATTGACACTACTCTTTTCATTATGAAACATAAAGGTCATTCCTTACTTGTTCAAATTTATGTTGATGATATTATCTTTGGTTCTTAATGAAAATCTTTGCAAAAGGTTTGAAAAGCTTATGCGAGTAAATTTGAGATGAGCATGATGGGAGAGCTCAATTTTTCCTTGGTCTTCAAATTCAACAAAGTTCAAATGGTATCTTCATCAATCAAGCCAAATATGCAAAGGATGTTATCAAGAAATTTGGTCTTGAAAATGCAAACGGCTTGGCACTCCTATGGCTACTAAGCGCCATCTTGACAAAGATGAGAAGGGCAAGAAAGTGGACATGACTCTCTGAGGCATGATTGGTTCACTTTTATACTTAGCGCTAGTAGGCACGATATCATGTTTCTTGTTTGTGTTTGTGCTAGATTTCAAGCTGATCCAAAGGAGTCTCACCTACAGTCAAAAGAATCATCGGATATCGATAGATACTCCAAATTTGGGAATCGGTATCCTAGAGATTCATCTTTTAATCTTATAGGCTATTCGATGCTGATTTTGCTGCATGTAAAGTTGACAGGAAAAGCACAAGTGGGACTTGTCAATTCTTAGGAAATAGACTTGTCTCATGGGCCGAAGAAGCAAACCTCTGTCTCAACTTCAACAAGCGAAGCGAGAATACATAGGCTGGTAGGCGCTGCTCACAACCGCGTGGATCAAACGGCAACTTGTTGACTATGAGATTACGACGCTAATTGTCCGATAATGTGTGACAACACGTCGGCAATCTCGGTATCTCAAAATCTGTCATGCACTCCAAGACAAAGCACATTGATGTGAGATATCACTTTCTTAAAGACCATGTTGAAAAAGGTAACATCGGCATGCAATATGTGCCTACGAGAGAATCGGGTAGCGACATCTTCACAAAACCACTTGATTCAACCAGGTTTGCATATTTAAGAGGAGAGCTTGGTATGCTTGACCTCAATCCTTAACCTTTCGACTAACTATTTAAATCATTTTACAAAATTGTCTAAATGATCGCAAATTGAAACTCTGCAAATTGGACAATGCGAGTAAGTCCTTACATGTCCAAGTCGGCGTCTTTATAGAAAATAGGCGGACCTAAGCGCGTCGTGCAATCGTCATTCATCGGGTCATAAATGCGGACTTCAAAAATTATCAAATACCATTTATTAACTTGTCGAAGTACAAAAGACGAATGATACAGTATTTCTTCACATTTTTCAAAAACGCCATTTGCTAGTTTTCAAAACCTCTCGACTTCAATGCAATCTTCCCAAATCTTCTCAAAACTTCGAATTTCTCTTGTTCTCGAGCGAAATCATCAATGGTAATGATTTCTACACCTTCTAATTCATTTAAATCAAGTTTTATGATTTGCATTAACCTAATTTGTGTTATTTCGAACTATACATCATTGATGAACGCAAAATCTTGAAATTGATGTTTGAATCTTGTTTATGTAGCATAAAATTGTGACTTCGGATTTCTTTGATATTATGTCTTGACTTACACAATCCCGTTTACTTAAAAATGACAAAATAGGTAGATATTTTGAAACCCGGTTCATGAACTGTTCTTGTCATTTGTCATCATACGCACATGTTTTGGGTTTTAATCGAACAGTACTGTTTGTGTTAATATCGGTGATCACTCACATCGGCCGTATTTAATCATACCTTCTTATATCTATGTCTTTGTTCTCATATCCACCAACGTATAGGCAAGGACTAAATCTTCCAAGGCTACCGACACAACGTCATCCTCTGCATCGCTAAGCCATCTAGGGCTAAACAGTGAAAATCTTCCACGAGAATCCTTCCCGGTCAAGTTATCATCCTGGGATGACAATCGACCGAGATTCCATTATCGGTACATCTGCTGGTGATGCCCGCTTAGGATTTAACGGAATGTGGGCTTCTTCCCTTGTTCCAACTTCATGATACCCACTACAACAATGCTTTAGCCGAGGAATTTTACACAAGGATGATCCCGCCTCCTCCTCCGGCCAATACCAATGAACCGGTCAACCTAAGCTACATCAAAGGTTACATCGGAGGCCATTACATCGATTGACCTATAAGGATATTGGGGCAATCCTTGAACCGCCTATTGAAGGCAAACTAGACTTAACCTTGAATGAACGCTTGCTTGGGAAATGATGCGAGGATGCTCAACTGAAAGGTTTTCGAGATGTCCAGAATCTCTTCCCTGAAAATGCTTATCACATCGGTCATCGATCGATAAGAGCATTCTCTTCAAGAATGGGGCAAGAGACATTTTTACATCTCAACAACCGTGGACCAAAGCCGTGATTCTTCGAAAGCGCTTAAGCGGGCAAAAATCGTCTTCTCTATGCTATCTCAAAGTGTTGCGACGTCCAATCCAACCCCTCCATGCGACGACCTTTCGTAAGGGTCATCAATATCATTCTTCGCAGATTTGAAGAGATCGATGATAAAGTTATCACCGACGACCTCATCAAGGTGTCTAACACCTACGTTTTCCTTTGTCAACAACGTTACCCGCTACCGGGATGATATGGCCAAACGAACAATAGTCGTTGCTGCTGCTGCGCTTCTTCCACTAGTGGCACTTCTACCCAAGCCGGCATTGGTGGAGGTAATTTAGGCAAACATCGTGGAGGTATTTCAGTTTTTCCATGTATAAAGGAGTTTAAATGCTCCTTTTATTACTTTAATTCTGAAGAAGAAAGGTGCAGCGAATATTAAAAATTATAAACCATGTCTGGGCTTTGTGGGGGAGCGTCAAATACTTGATGCGTATTTCATTGATAATGTACGTGTAGAGTTAGGATCAGGAGTGGAGTTCTAGGTTTGTTGTGCAAATGGATATAGAAAAAGCCTAAGATTACGTAAATTGGGAAATTTTAATTTAGGTGTTGTAAAGATTGATTACATGGAGAAACTGGATTTTTTGTGCATCGCCTCAGTCCATTTCTCGGTCCTTGTGAATGGAGAACCGGCTAGATATTTTCTCTAGTTCGGGAAGCCTCTCTTAAGGAGTTGACTTTGATCGATTCTTGATTGTTACTTACTGCATATTAAGTGCATATGATATCACATTCACATGCATAGTTGGTAATTGTTAGATCATGTAGAGTGAGTGGCTCTCTCGTTTACTTTTTCTTTTTCAATAGAGTAAACTGCGATTCCCTTTTGAAAATGTTTTGGTTGAAATTAGAATTCTGTTATGTTGTTATTTTGCATTGTTTTTTTTTTTTTTTTCAGGGAAGATGCATGCCGTGCCGGTAGACTTAAAATTCTAATGTTTTCAATGGTGGTGATTTCTTTTTCTAACTTTTAGTGCCAATGTGTTTTGTTTACGTTGTGAAATTAGATGAAGGCAAACAATGAAGATACATCGCGTGCTAACATGTTCATTATCTAGATTGTATCGTTGTTCATTTTTTGCGCGATTTACGGTAATCATATGATTTATATTGTACTTATAAAAAAATCATATGGTTTATGTTGTAGGGTGGGATCAACTCTCCAATGGACGACTTGAGCTAGGTTTTTCTACATTGGACGTACACTTTTGGAGACTTTTGTTTTTGAAGGGGTTGATACAAAGTGTATTTTCTTGAATCATTTTGATATTGAATGATTGTTAATCTTTTTGACTTAGCTAAGGATTAGAAACAATGGTTTGGTGTTACTTGATGACTTCATAAAATGTATATATTCATATCTAATGCAATTATTTTTCGCAACAAATGGTTGATATAATTATAGTAGTTGTTTAAATTTGAGAAAAATATATGGTGTGATATAAAATACAAGGCAAAATAAAATATATGGTGTGATATAAAATATATTTTGAAAAATAAACAGGGCAAAATAAAAATCGTCCCAAATACTCTAATTTGACCGTGCCAAATACTATTTGGCAAGGCAAAAAAACCGTGCCAAATACTATTTGGGAAGGCAAGAAAATTCGTGCTAAATACTATTTTCGTATTTGGGACGGCGCACAAAAAACCGTGCCAAATAGTATTTTGGACGGCAGCCAAAACCGTGCCAAAAAGTATTTGGGACGGCAGTCAAAACCGTGCCAAAAAGTATTTGGGACAGCTGTCAAAACCGTGCCAAATGCCTTATTTGGGACGGTTAATAGAAAACCGTCCCAAATACATGACAAGTGGCACACCAATACACAACCGTCGCATTTGCCGTGCCAAATACCTTTTGGGACGGTTTTTGGCCGTGCCAAATGTATTTGGCACCCTCGTATTTGGGAGGGAGTCAAAACCGTCCCAAAACCGTCCCAAATACTATTTGGCACGGTTTGGACAGTATTTGGGACGGTTTTTGCCTTCCCAAATACCTCTTTTCTTGTGGTGATTGAAGACTTCATCATTTGGAATCATTTTGGAGACAAGTTCTTTCTCTTTCCTCTCTTTAATTTTATTATTTTCATTTCGTTGTTTTATAATGTTTCCCATGATGTTCTTGTTGATTTCTTCAATCATGTGTGAGTAGTTTCCTATTTCTAGGATTAGGTATAGCCCACGATGAATTTATGAATGAAGTTACGATCTTTCTGTTTACTATATGAATGTTACCCGTTTTCATTCGATTTTAGTTTCGTTAATAATTGCATGAATATTTGGTAGTGAAGAACCGAGAGGTGAAACTCCTATGTTTATGTGATAATCTCAATTATCAAAGCGAAGGACCGAAAGGCGAAGTGTAGGTAATGGAACCCTAAAATCGAACTAGAAATTCATGAGAACGACGGTTAATTGAGTTTCTAGAGGCCGATTGAATTGTAGGACATAATTCATTGAGCGAGACATCGGATTTGAATTAACCTAGGCACGGTTGAGAGTAGTTTGAAAGAATACAATCAACTATATTTATGCAATTCGCCTTCAAAACTTGACATTCATCGTAAAGGGAAGATCGTTATGAGTTTATAGATTCGTCGTTGTGGTAAACCGAAATCCTAGAAGCTTTTATTTACTTGTTTTCAATCAAAAATCCAATTTTGTGTTTACTTAGTTAATTTAGTCTAATTAGTTTTATTTTAGTTCATTTCTACAAAAACCTTGAAATCAATCTGTCTAGATAATTTAAGTTGTGAATTCTTCGGTACTTGATTCAAAGTCCCTGTGGGATCGACATCCTAAATACTATACGATAAGCCGTGCGCTTGCGGTAGGATTTAGTGATTAATTTGAAAATCACACATCAAGACACAACCACATCTCAACGATACGACGATGTTTCCTTTCAACCACCCCGTTTTGTTGTGGAATGTAGGGGTAAGTAAGTTGATGATGAATGTCATGTAGAGCAAGAAAATTAGCAAACTGTTTGTTCACAAATTTACCCCCCGTCTGAATAGATTTAACAATGTGTATTGACTTAATCTTATGTGACAATTGGTTTTCAACTTGAATTTTAAAAGTTGTAAAACGAAAACACATCGATTTTTGCATAAGGGGAAAAAGGCATACATATCTAGAAAAGTCATCAACCACAATTTTTTTTTAGAGAAACAGGGCGGCACCTGCTAAATTTTATTAGAAAAGAAAAGGATACAAACTTGAGGGGACAATCAGCGGCCCTTATAAACTAGGAGGACAAAGGAGCGACCTCGAAAAGGAAATACAAACACAACCAAGACAAAAATGCAAATTAAGAAATTCTAAGCCTAGAGGTCCCTTGGGCATCCAAAATGATATTTCCACGAATCAAACGAGGAAGGGAAGCCATAGAAGAAAAGTAAGTCGTCTCTGAGAATCCATGGCAAAGTTGGCAAAACCATCGCCTACCGAATTAGCTTCACGGAAACAATGACGAAAAATAAAGTTGCCCACCTTTTGCATGGCAAGAATGCCACGGATATAATAACAACAATGCCAAGGAGGAATATGATCTTTAGTAAGGCAGTAGAGAAATTGAGAATCCATTTCAATGATAGAGTTGTGAAAATTCTTCGAAACAAGCCGCCTAACACCTTGAAATAAAGCTTTAACTTCCACCATAGTATTGGAACATACCCCATAACAAGAGGAGAAGCCAAAAATGAATCTTCCGAAAGAGTCTCGAATAACCCCACCTCCACCCCCATTCCAGGATTGCCACGACAACCACCATCGTATTTAATTTCACAACGCCGGTGGGAGGAGGAATCCAAGAAACACGAATAGTGGCCTTCTTAGGCTTAGAGAAATTTAAATGCCATTGTCCATCTAGACACATTGAAATTAGCTGCTTTAAGGATGAAATAAAGCTCACTTTGAGTTTTAACGATAATATCCCGAGCATTAGGGATGATGCCTTCAAAAACGCTTTATTTCTAGAAAGCCAAAGGCGCCAAAGGATGAGAGATGGAATAAGAATAAAAATCTCCAACCTAGAGTGAGTCCACCAATTCATACATCTTTGTCTAATATCATTACCCCTTTTAGCCAACCCAAGCAGATTATGGAAGTGAGTCCGACTTCCTCCGCCAAAGGACTAGCAATGAAAACATGTTGGAAGGATTCTATATCCCGATTGTCGGGCAGCAGGCGGCGAGAGACCAAGTGAACACCTTTCTTTGTGAGCGCTTCATCAATTGGCAAACGACGGCGCAATAATCTTCACATGAAGAAACCGATATTGCGGGGAAGCGGTTTGTGCCAAACGAACTTGTCGACAGAGACGCACTAGCTTCATCCGAGGAATGAATGACAGATTTAGTAGAAAACCTTCCATTAGTGTAGCATCCAACAGGGCCTATCAACACGATCAATGATCTCAATTTTTTGTTCAATGATAGATTGATCCACACGGAAGAAGACACTTAAGGCAATCGGGTTCACTGGGAGGAGCGCGAAAAGGTCACGAACGTAATTCAAACCGGAGGCCTCGTTGGAAGTCTTTGGAAGGGTCGACAATAGGGAAAATATGCAGCCATTTATCATGCCGAATAGAACACATTCCTTTGCCGATAATCCAGAAAATAAAAGGCTCGGCTAGAGGACGGGCTTTGAGTAATCGACGCCATATATGGGATCCTTTGCGGATCACGACGAAAGGGTGTGAGGAATGGCGTATCGCTTGCGAAGGAAGTCAACCCACAAGTTGGATTGGGTCCGAACCTCCACCAAAGTTTGATAGAATAGGCATTGACCAAATTAGATAGGGATATTAACCCCAAACCACCCTTGGACTTTGGAGAGCAACAAGTAGACCAAGCTATCCAATGAGACTTTTGATGACCTTCAATGTTTCCCATAAAAATTTGCTAACATCCTTTCAATTAACTGAATCATGAAGGGAGGGTCAAGAGCTACTAAAAGATAAGTTGTCATTGAGTGAAGCACATGTTTAATAAGAGTGATTCTTCCCGAATAAGAAATATAAGCACCCAACCAAGTTTCGATACGATTTTGAATTTTGGCAATCATAGGATCAAAGTAGTGCTTCTTTTTCGACCCATATAAAAAGGACAACCCAAATAAACGATAGGAAGAGAGCCAATCCTATAACCCAAAATATGAGCAATAGAATGAACTCTATTAGGATCCATAGAAGGAGCAACGAAGAAGCTACTTTTCGAACCATTAATAGATTGGCCGATGAGCGCTCATAGCTTTTTAGAAGTTGGATGTGCTTATGGAGAGAACGAGAGTGCCCATTGCAAAAATAACAACATCATCCGCAAAGCGAGATGAGAAATAATTTGGCACCCAGATGAGGAAGAAAAAGCGATCGAAGGGTCCTCGAATGAAGATTATTAAGGCCGCGACTTAGAACTTCAATGCAATAATAAACAGACTAGGAGATAAGGGATCACCCGACGGAGACCTCGAGAAGAAGAAAAGTAACCCGCAGAGAACCATTAACAAGAATAGATAACCAATTGTCCGAGATGATCCGCCGATAAGATCAATGAAGATTTCATGAAAACCGAATTTTCGAAGGACCTTCATTAAAAATACCCAAGAAACTCTATCAAAAAGTTTAGCCATGTCAAGTTTAATCACCATATTAGAACCATTGACCTTTTTCCCAAAAACCTATCAATTCCCGAGCAAGAAGGATGTTGTCATGAATTTCTCGGCCTTTGGTGAAAGCACTCGATTAGATGAGATGATATGAGGTAAAATCTAGGCCAAGCGAGTCAATAAAATCTTAGAAACCACCTTATTGCAAAAGTTACAAAGACTTATGGACGGAAGTCTTTAAAAGAAGTAGGAAAATCCACTTTAGGAATAATAGTCACTAAAGTACTCGTCCAAGATCTAGGCATAGAGAACCCCGAAAAGAATTCCGAATGGCAAGATGCAAGTCACTTCCGATAATCTCCCAACACGAGGAATAAAACTTCCCGAAAAACCATCGTGCCCGACGCACTATCACCACTCAAAGAGAAAACCACCAACTTGACCTCATCCAAAGAAGGAGGGGCAATGAGAGAATTATTCGATTCTCGCGTAATTAACGAGGGAATAATGTCAATCAAAGAATCATCACCAATACCTTCGAAGATAGTTGCCCTTGAAAATAATTCACACTTCCGCTTAATAGCTTCTTCTGAGTCCAGAATAGAACCATCGAAGCCGTTATAGAATGAATATGTAATTTGCGATGAGCTTGACGGACGAAGCATGAAACAGTTTAGTGTTACCTTGACCATCCTTAAGCCATTTGATTCGAGACTTTTGAGCCCAAAACTCCTCTTCACGGCGTAAATAAATACGATGATTGGCTTGAGATTCATGTAATTGAGCTCGTTATCACACGAAGGATTTAATTCAAATAGTAATTCCTTCTCAAGAACGTCGGCTTCAGCTTTAAGAGTGGAGAAAATATTGCCAAAAACCTCTTTATTCCAAATTCGTGAAGCAGCTTTGACATTACGAAGTTTGTTGGAAAAGGCTACAAGAGGTCTCCCATTAACAGGCAATAACCAAGCGCTTTAATGACGTCAAGAAAAGTCGGATGACGAACCCATACATTAAGAAACCGAAAGGAAACAGGATGGACAATATCGTAACGGCCATACGATAGAAGCAAAGGAGTGTGATCGAACATGTCCGAGGCAAATGACGAACCGTAGAGGAAGCAAAATTGTCAAGCCATCCCGAATTCCCGAAGCCTATCAATTCTTTGATGGATAGTATGAGAACCTTCCCGCTTATTCCACCAAGTAAAATTAGGACCGAAAAGCCAAGATCAAGTAAACCCGTAGCAGCCATACACGCGTGGAAATCAAGAGCACCATTTCGATCCCAACCATTACCACCGATTTTTCATAGGAATGCAAGACAATGTTAAAATCTCCCCAACAACCCAAGGAGAGTCTTGAATCTAAGTACCCACTCAATCAAATCAGTCCACAAAGTACGGCGCTCCTCAATATCACACTTAGCATAAACACAGTGAAATAAGCACATGGGCCAAAAAATGCAAGCCGAATGGTGAGTGTTGCAAAGTATTGCTAATAATCGATAAGTAAACGCAGCCTTAATGAAAACTCAAATAGAACCATTAGCATTTGAAAAACCAAAACGAAACTTCAAACGACGAGTAATCAAATCAACTCTATCCGGATCGATCATGGGCTCAAAAATAGAAATAATCAAAATTTGATGATTTTTAATAAGATACTTTAACCTCGCAATCGTGGGATCATTACCAATCCTCGAACATTCCAAAATAGAGCTTTAAGCCGCATGGAAAGTTGCTGGAAGAGACGAAGATGATAACTTGGCTTTTTGTAACCGAGTAAGACGATCCGTTTTGGGAATTTGTTTTCCATTTTTCAGACCTCCTCCATATTCAAGATTGAGAGCACTAGATGAATAGAAGAGTCTTCCATATCCTCACATGTATCCAACACAGAAAACGATTTGGAGAAATAGACATGTCAAGCATCATTGAGAATTATATCTCCCTTAGGAGAGGCCAACTTGTCCGCCCTTGAATTGTATCCTTTGTGGTTCTTGCATGTTCGTGCAAATCGTCGCTGATCCCCTAGCCGATTAGGACTTATAAAATGAGTAACCATTTGCTGCTCTTCAACCATATTTTCGTCAATGATAGGACAAGAGAATTCAGCATTGTTTTGCGAAATGTCATGGGTAGCCTCTGCAGCGTGATTAACTGCTATATCATCGCATTATGGGAGTTAATAAACTCATTCCCAAGGGGGACCGAATAGAATTATTAATAGGAAGGCCTTTGTTCGAAAACACCGGGGAGAGAACTGGAGTATTGTCTTCTAGAATATGAATTGTATGGCCTGCAAAGATTAGAGCCATTAGTATAAATCATACCAAAGATCAACAAAAGACTTACCATTATCAACTTTTTTGGGGTCCAAGAGTTGAGGGTCCAGTGAGGCCAAGATCGTGATTCTTCCGAGGCGGAGGCCGAGGCTTTGGGCCTATAGGGTTCTTAATCTTGCAAAACTCTTCCGAATGGCCTTGTCTCGCCGCAATATGTACAATAACGCATCGATTTTCCGCTTCAACCGGTTGCCAAAACCAGGATACTTTGTGCCACTTTCAATCCAGATTCTCTTAGGGGAGGTTGCAGCAGATCCACTTTGACACAAATACGAGCTCCACTCGGCCTAGTCGATGTTGGGTTGGCTGATCCATGAGAAGAGGTTTTCCAAATAAATAAGCAATAGAGAAGAGAGCTGTCTTGTTAAAAAGAAAGATGGGGAGATTGGGCAAAGAAAACCGATTGGAATGATTGAACTTTCGACATCGTCCGAAACTGAGTCCACTTAAAGACTCGCATAAGAAAACGGCCTAGATACCATTGATCCTTGATCCATAAACGTTGATAATCTTCATTATGATTTGTTTGAATAAGTATATGTTTCGCATCCAGGTGATGAACGGAAACCGCGGCTTTGACCAAAAGTATTAAATTCTTTACGAATAATTTCCATAGATGGCCGGCCATGAGAGAATTTACCACAAGAGAAAGAGAGAAAGGTTTTGCTAGTTGTTGAACTTCATCATCCGAAAGTTTTAAAGCAGTTCTCCTTTATATGAAGACGGTTGAATGAAGAACTAAGAGAAGGATTGTTTAAAGATCGGGCATTAGCGGTTAGGACAAAGAGAAAGGATTTAGGAAGAGAAGGCGGCGGATCGCAGTATTTGTGGCGTAGCCATAGCCGTCGGAAGAAACCCTAGCTAGGGCTTCAAAGAGAGAGCATGTCGTTTAGAGAGAGAAATTTTTTTAGTTTTTGGTTTTCAATCGAGGGATACTTGGAAATAAGCGAATCTCATTAATCAAGAGTCATCAACCACAAATAAATAATAACGAAACATACTATTAGACGAAACGGGGATGGTCCCCAAACATCTAAATGCAATAATTCCAAAGGAGTATGAGAATTAAAAGAACGTGTAACAAACGGCAGAGTACATGATTTTCCCATAGGGCAAATATGACAGATTCCTGTTTCACGGAACCGCTAATTGGAATTTGGAACTTATTAACTATGAATGAAAAACCTTAGCCGAAGGATGATCAAGACGAGCATGCCAGACAAAAGAGGTAGCACGTTTGTCGATTAGAGCCAATGGATTGGATTAGGAAGTGGATGTGAACGAGAGAGTGTATAGACCATCCAAGCTATTGCCAGAAAGGATGATTTGTCTCGTTCGGTTGTCCTTCACACGAAAATCAAACGCATCATGTTCAAAGAAACAATTATTATATCTAAATAAAAATGATGTATAGATAACAATGACTTATGCATATTAGGAACGCATAAAACATTATTTAAAACAAAAGAGAGATTACTATATGTGAACCGAGATTGACCAACATTGGATATAGGTAACTGAGAACCATTAGCAATGGTTACCGAGTCAATACCTGAGTAGGGAGTGAATTGGGACAAAGTATCAGTGTTCGCAGTTATATGGTTTGTCGCACCGGAATTGAATACGTAAGATACGATAGCTATGGCAGCCTGGGATGGAGCATAATTCGGGAGAGGGGCAGGGTGGTGTGGGGGCATAGAGGGGAGGTAGGTGGGTGTAGTGTACTAGACATTATAGGCATATTTCGACCAATTTGAACACGTTGGTACAGTATGTCCAGGACAATGACAAAACTAACAAATGGGGTGGGTCCATGCTTATGAAAGGATTAGGAGGTGTATGAGATTGATTTGGGTGGTGTTGAGAAGGTTGGGTAGGCTAAAATTTATGGGTTGGGATAGGAAGTGAACCACGCCCATTACCACCACAACCACCATTGTTCTTCCACCACTTCTTTCCTCTGCCACGTTGACCACCCCCACCACCCCACTGACCATTTAGTGGAAAGAAAAACCCATGTACACCACTCCCATTCCCTTGGAAAAAGTTTGGATCATGTTGTACTGTAATTTGGGAATTACCAGTTTTGGATGATGTGTTGCTGTTGGCAATGAGAGCTATAGTGGTGAGCAGGGCCGGTCGAGCATGATCCAGTGGATCGACCGCACGCGCCCAAAATTTTAGGGCCCATTTTTAAGTCCATGTAATAATATATATATATATATATAATTTAATCTTTATTGCTTCATTAACTAGTAAATTTGAACAATATAAAGAATATGAAAATATTTTTGGTTTCTTATTTACTTCTGACAAGTTGGTTTCATTGGATGATATGAGTTTAAAGTCTTGTTGTAGTCGTTTTGAAGCTGCACTTAAAAAAGGTGAACAATCTAACATTGATGGAAATGAATTATTCCGTGGAATTAAAGTTACTCCAAGAATTCTTGCCCAAGGAAAAGATAGACCAGTTGATATTTTAAAATTTTTGAAACATGTAGATTGTTTTCCTAATACAATTATTGCATATAGAATTTTGATGACTCTTCCTGTGACAGCTGCATCTGCAAAGAGAAGTTTTTCTAAATTGAAGTTATTAAAGTTCTACTTGCGTTTTACAATGACACAAGAAAGACTTAATGGATTAGCTTTCATAGCGATTGAGAATGATTATTTAGATAAAATTGATTATGAAGACCTAATTGAAGATTTTGCTTCAAGAAATGTCAGAAGGATGATACTTTTCAAATAAAAAGTTTGATAGTAGTTTGGAGATTTAGTTATATTGGTACTTCATTTGTAAGAAAATAATTTTAAAATTATAATGTTATAAACTATGTAATTTATTTTCATCTTTTGTTAAATATATTTTATCAATTTTGAGGCCGAATTTTAAATTTTAGACATGGCCTTCAAAATGTCGAACCGGCCCCGGTGGTGAGATTTGAGGGAGTGCTGAATTTTTGCTATAAGGCTTCCTCTTGAAGTAACAAATCTTGAAGGTCAGACAAGGTAAGGGTAGTTCGAGAATTCTGGGTGATGATGAATTCATTGTACGAGGCAGGAAGACCCCCAAGAATCCTTTGTTTCAAGGTGACGGTAGACACTACCTCTTCAGCAACAGCAAGGGCATTGGCGATTGTTTTGGCACAGAGGATATTCACGAATAGGTGTTTCGGGAGCCTTGCTGAGACCATGAAGGTCGTCCTACAATTTTTGCAGATGAATGAACGAGGCTACGGTAAACTCTTTAGCCAACAAATACCTAGCCTCGAGTGCGGTGTTGCATGGGTTCACATAGGCTTGTATGTCGGAGTTCACGGTGGCCTTTATCCATCCTAACACAAATCCAAAAGCTTGCGTAAAATAAGAGAAGGCTGGATTTTCAGCTATGCTATGTGCACCTAAAATGTACATCAAATATGCACCAAAATTACTGGCATCTTCTAATTGGTCTTACTATCACTCAGGGGCGGCTCTAACTAAATTGGGGCCTAAAGCATGAATGCATGAAAAATAAAATTAAGACATAATTTAATTAGCTTCATAACTATTCAATTTTTTATATACTCCCTCCGTCCCTAAATTATTGTCTTCCTTTTCTTTTTTATCCGTCCCTAAATAATTGTCTTGTTTGGAACTTTTATTTTTAGAACAACTATTTTACCATTACTTTTCTTCCTACTTTAATTATGGGCCACATGCGCATGGGCATTAAAGAAAACAACACATTATATCAATATTAATAATCAAGTCAATTTTTTTAATCCGTGTGCCAGATCAAACAAGACAATAATTTAGGGACGGAGGGAGTAATTAAAATGTTCTAATCTAGTCTTTTGAGATGTAAAGGTATTAATTAATTTTCATATTTTAATTTTTCTACTATTCCTTTTTCAATTGATAACATTGTTAATATATTTAATCTTTGTTGTGACATAGTTGATCTTAAGTACGATTTTATTAATTTTAATTTTGAAAAATTTCTTTCGGCCGGAGTAACCGTTATAGGTAATGTTAAAGAACGAAAGTTGATATTGTTCGAAGTTGGAATGTTTAGTTGATTTGGAAAATTTTTTTCTCTCTAATTTCCATGCGATGGAAACTTTTTATTTTTTTGCTAACCAACCATTATAACTTAATAAAGTAACCGTAATGGTTTTCTTTTCAAGGCTTAATAAAGTGGAGTAAATATATTAACTAAAAAAAAAATAGTTACTATACATAAGGTCCCTTAATTATCTTTTTTATATATAATTATATATTGGGTCCTAAAATCATGGAGGGCCTATGGCAAGTGTCTCACTTGCCTCTTAATTGAAGTCGCCCCTCTTATCACTGTCACATATCAAAATTCGAGGACCCTTAGAATTGGTAACTCTGGACAAAGCGATATATGATTGACCGTGTAAAAAACTAGGCCTTTTTACAAGGAGCGATACATTTGACAAATATTATTAATTAAGTAAATAATATAATGAATAAACAGAACATGTCTAAATTAAAAAAATATACAACATAATATATAAATTTAAACATACAACAATAATTTAATTTTTTACATTGAGTTACAAACGGATCCTTATCTAAATGAATTTTCCACTAACGAAAGGGTTAGGAAAATCTTCATATTATAAGTTTCTCTTTTAAAATTAACAATAACCAAAAATATGCAAGAAAAAAGGGTTGTTTTAAAATGTAATAAATGGAGTATAATGTTTGTTTTGCAATTATTTTGGAGAGAATCTAGCTATTTTTTCTCATACTATCATGTTGGATGTCCAATAAGATACTAGTCTTCCCTTATGATATATAACATTATCGGAAGATTTTAATTGCAATTGAAATTTTAGGGGGATATTTAATATGTCAAACAAAAAGAGGTTTAATTTTCATATGGGCATTAAAGAAAACAACACACTATATCAATATTAATAATCAAGTCAATTTTTTTAATCCGTGTGCCGATCAAACAAGACAATAATTTAGGGACGGAGGGAGTAATTAAAATGTTCTAATCTAGTCTTTTGAGATGTAAAGGTATTAATTAATTTTCATATTTTAATTTTTCTACTATTCCTTTTTCAATTGATAACATTGTTAATATATTTAATCTTTGTTGTGACATAGTTGATCTTAAGTACGATTTTATTAATTTTAATTTTGAAAATTTCTTTCGGCGAAGTAACCGTTATAGGTAATGTTAAAGAACGAAAGTTGATATTGTTCGAAGTTGGAATGTTTAGTTGATTTGAAAATTTTTTTCTCTCTAATTTCCATACGATGGAAACTTTTTATTTTTTGCTAACCAACCATTATAACTTAATAAAGTAACCGTAATGGTTTTCTCTTTTCAAGGCTTAATAAAGTGGAGTAAATATATGATTAACTAAAAAAATAGTTACTATACATAAGGTCCCTTAATTATCTTTTTATATATAATTATATATTGGGTCCTAAAATCATGGAGGGCCTATGACAAGTGTCTCACTTGCCTCTTAATTGAAGTCGCCCTCTTATCACCGTCACATATCAAAATTCGAGGACTCTTAGAATTGGTAACTCGACAAATCGAAATATGATTGACCGTAAAAAATAGGCCTTTTACAAGGAGCGATACATTTGACAAATATTATTAATTAAGTAAATAATATAATGAATAAACAGAACATGTCTAAATTAAAAAAATATACAACATAATATATAAATTTAAACATACAACAATAATTTAATTTTTTACATTGAGTTACAAACGGATCCTTATCTAAATGAATTTTCCACTAACGAAAGGGTTAGGAAAATCTTCATATTATAAGTTTCTCTTTAAAATTAACAATAACCAAAAATATGCAAGAAAAAGGGTTGTTTTAAAATGTAATAAATGGAGTATAATGTTTGTTTTGCAATTATTTTGGAGAGAATCTAGCTATTTTTCTCATACTATCATGTTGGATGTCCAATAAGATACTAGTCTTCCCTTATGATATATAACATTATCGGAAGATTTTAATTGCAATTGAAATTTTAGGGGGATATTTAATATGTCAAACAAAAAAAGAGGTTTAATTAAAAATTTATAAAATATGTCAAGTTTGTGTGTGTGTGTGGCAATTCTCTCGCACATGCAACATTTGTTCAGCCCAACCCCCATAGTGAGGACTGAGGAGAGTGAGAAGAGAGAGAGTCTCCAATAATTTCTCACACTTTGATTCTTTTGGGGAGTATACGGGGGTTGTCGAACAGAGGGAGAAAAAATGTGAAGTACTTGCCAACTTGGTATACGAGTGTGTATAACTCTCTCCGTACTAATATTATTGTCTTGTTTGACTTGATATACTGGATTAAAAAAATATAATTGATTTGATTATTAATATTTGTATAGATGCAGCCTCTTTAATCTCCATGTGTATATAACATATAATTAAAGTAGGAAGAAAAATAAGGATAAAATGATAAAAGTGTTATCATAAAAAGAAATTTGCAAACAAAAAATTATTTTGGAATAGACAAAAAAGAAAATTAAGACAATAATTTTGGGGAGGAGGGAGTAATTGTTATTAAGGTGTTAATAGCGTATCATTAAGTGGTGTCATATTAATGAGTCCCTCATCATTTATCATCTCATAATTAATATGCTTGTTATAAATAATTGCTTAGAAAATCTTTTTAAAATAGAAAACTGATACTCCCTCCGTTCCAACCAAACAATTCACATTTGAATAGTCTAATAATTAAGGGATATACAAGTGATATTAGAGTTGGATATAATTACAAAAATATTTGAGCATAGTTAAGATGTTTATAACATATATAGAGGGTAAAATTGAAATATTTATGAAAATTATAGGCATAATTTTTTAGAGTGAACTATTTAAATAAAATACTCTAAATAAAATAGTAGATTCTTTATTTAGAACAGAGGGAGTACATATTTTGGGACATTTTAAAAAGAAATAGGGACACTTACTTTGGTTTAATTAGCCAATCTATTAATCTATTAATAATAATTAAAACATAAACCACTGTTAAATTTTTTTCCCGTACCCCCTGTACACGTGGTGTGTTTGTGTTTTGCAATTTCTCACCTAATCTAATATGTAGTTGGCTGTTTTAGGTAAAAAAAATTATCTATTAAATCTCACAGTAACTAAATCTATAAAACCTGTTGGTTGATATACGTAAAAATTTTATCCATTAAATCTCACAAAATCTGTAAAATCTTTTTTTATCTACAACTCTTTTTATCCATTAAATATCACAGTAACTAAATGTATAAAACATTTTTTATCGATAACTTTTTTCTAATTACTGTTGTGACTCTAACGGTATCTTAACAAAAACCACAGTTATATTATTTTATTTATTAAATCTGACAGTAACTAATTATTTAAATTTAAATATAATGGTAAATCTTTAGAATCTATTAATTAATAATAATTAAAACAAAAGTCAATGTTCCCTCTCACTGTTCACGTGACTGCTTTACGTTAAAAACTTTCCTAACAGTTAGGTTTACCTCTGTAAATTTTTTAATTAACTTTAATTTTATCTTAATTTGTAAAATCTTTTTCTTACCTGTAATTTTTTTCTAATTACTGTTTTGAATTAACTGTATCCTTATCACTAAAACCATTTTTATTTGTAACTTTTTTTGTAATTACAATGGCCAGGTTTACATATGTAACTTTTCTAATTAACATTAACATTATCTTAAATGTGTAAAATCTTTTTTATCTATAATTTTTTTCTAATTACATTTTTGACTTTGCCCGTATCCTAATCTATAAAATTTTTATTTATTTATTTGTAACTTTTTTGCTAATATCTGTTTTGAATTTAACCGTATCCTAAATCTGTAAAATTATTTTCATATTTATATTTTTTTTTACAATTACTATTTTGGTTAGTTATGGTAATATTATTTAAAGTGATCGACATAGATTTCTAAAAAAAAAATGCAATAATTTAAATTTATTGTATTTATTTGCTTAAAATATATTGTATGTATTTCCTTAAACAAACAATATGTACAATAAATTAGTTATATCTCGATTTGAAACAAATATGCTTTAACCTAAATCAAGTAACTTTTCTAATTAACTTTAACCTTATCCTAAATTTGTAAAATCTTTTTCTTACCTGTAATTTTTTCTAATTATTATTTTGACTTAACCATACCCTTATCCCTAAAACCATCTTTTATTTGTAACTTTTTGTAATTACAATGGCCAGGTTTACCCATGTAACTTTTCTAATTATCGTTAACATTATCTTAAATCAGAAAATCTATTTTTATCTCGTAATTTTTTTAAATTACGCTTTGACTTTGTCCGTATCCTAATCTATAAAAAAATTTATTTGTAACTTTTTTCTAATATCTGTTTTGAATTTAACCGTATCCTAAATCAGAAATTATTTTTTATTTATATTTTTTTTTGCAATTACTATTTTGGTTAGTTAAGGTAATAATATTTAAAGTGATCAACATAGATTTCTAAAAAAATACAGTAATTTAAATTTATTGTATGTATTGGCTTAAAATATATTCTATGTATTTCTTTAAACAAACAATATATACAATAAATTAGTTATATTTTGATTTGAAACAAATACACGTTAACCTAAATTTTTTCACATTTTCAAGTATATATGAATTTATGTGATTATGCTAAAATATAAAATGTATTATTTTTGAATTTTTTCCGTCCATTCGGACGGGTATTAACTAATAATCTATAATACAATACCAATCAGTTCTCACGTGCACCATTGATAAAAGCTAACTACTGGCTCAGATTGATCCATCTACTAAATTTCGACGGTCAAGATCTTACTTTAAATTCACGCGTGCGAACGACAGTTTCCTTCCCCCGCGAATCGTTCGTCTTTGCTCTCTTTCCTCAACTGAATCTCTCCTTCTCGCGTGCGTCATCCTCTCCTTCCTCTGCTCTCCTTTCTCGCCCTCTCTTTCCTTCTCGAGTTTGTAAAGGATTTCAAAACCCCCACAAATCCTATTACGAGTTTGTAAAGGATTGTGGTTAACAAAACCCCCACAATCCAGCTCTCTCTCCGTCTCCGCATCTCTCTCCTTCTTCGTCTCCGGCATCTAATCAGACAAAAAAAAAATTCTCTCTTCCATCAATCGGAGAAAGCAACAAACCCACAAAAAATTCTCTCTCATTGAAAAATCCATCAATCGGAGAAAGCAATAGCAGATTGTCGTGGAGTCCGCCGGAAAATTTCTTTCACCTCCGCCGGAAAATTTCTTTCAGGTATTCTCCCTCCCTCCCTTCCTCCCTTTATCGCTGTACACATACCCACACACACACAATATTCTTTAAATTTGATTCTTATATGTATTCTTATATTATTTAAATTTGATTCTTATATGTATATTATTTAAATTTATATTTTTGTCTGTGTTTTCTCTCAATTTTCTTGCAAATTTGTGTTGTACTTGGTATGAATTTCTCTTCCACTCGTATGTTGAGAGGCTTATCGACTCGTTCAATTCGTTCAATTGTTCATATTGCTTCTTGATTCGATAATGCATTAGCTTTGTGTAGTTTGCGGCATTGACCTGGAGTCTAATTTGTGTTTGGTTTGAAAAATGTGTACTTTGAATTTTCATGGTGAAGCTTGAGTTGTTATCAAGCTTGATGTCGGGCTTAGTATGTGCCTTTGTGATTTAACTTCTCATATGTGCCTTTGTGATTTAAAGATAGCACATCCATAGACCTATTTTAGGACTTAGGATTGATTGGAGCAAACACTGACAACCGAATATTTACACCACCTACTTGGGTGTGCTTTTCCCACCTTTCAATATAAACAGCCTTCCTTCCCTATCAACTCCATGGTACCCTTGAGGGTAATTCTGCAATACTTCTTCTAGCTCTTCAAATTCAAAGTCCTGAGTATAAGCAATCATTCAATTTGGGGGTTAGATTGTAAGGCAACATCATAGAAACTATATACCATTGACAATATGCAAACTTGACACTAATACGCTTCATACGTTACAAAGGTAATGTTTGAATTTGATGATGAATAACAATATAATCCGAGTGTGTGTGTGTGTGCATGTTAAAATTACTCACTCGCATTGCCACTACTTTCATACATTAAAATCTTCAATGCAAAGAATCAGAACAACCGAGTCGCTTGGGAGAATCATTAAAATTACCTCTAGAATTGTGTCTGTTCCATACTCTTTCCTCCAATTCAGCATTTCTTCCCACATCCTCATTGTTCTTTCAATGTTCAGATCTCTTGCCTTCAAGAATCTAAATAAAAAGAGATAAATCTCGGTTAGTTTGAGCAGGCTATTACTTCAGTCCAAAAGTAGATGGAGTCCCGTTCGAATTTTCATGCCATCCCATAATGAGCATCAGATTTGGCCACCTTTTTTCTTTACTAATCAAATGCCCAAAAAAAAAAAAAAGAGAAAGAAAAAGAAAAAGAAAAATAACAGAAAAGGTAAGACCCCGCTCCAGGGAATGCTGCAGCTCTCAAAATTTCGTGTAGAAATGTTGATATGTCACGAGTTAAGACCGTAATGGACGAAAGTCGTGTTGGCTGAGCTTGCTATTGGTTTCTTTGGGATATTCTGAATGTTGTCTTCGCATGAACTGATCTTAGGAAAATAAAGGAAAATGGCACACGAATGAAATGGATATGATGCAACCCCGCCTCCAGGAATGCATCTAATAGTGTTCTGCAGAATGTGCAGACAGCTTGCATCAGTCATACTAAAAATTAGTTTTCTCACTCTCTGGAACTCGAAACGACGAACCGATTTTTTCTACTAAAAGTAGACTCATAGATCTTTCCAAAAAGTATAGCCACTCAATCTGGTTCATTGTGAGTCAATACAGTTTTATTGATAAAGTAGCCTGAAAGTCTGGTTCTGCAGAATGTGCAGACAGCTTGCATCAGTCATACTAAAAATTAGTTTTCTCACTCTCTGGAACTCGAAACGACGAACCGATTTTTTCTACTAAAAGTAGACTCATAGTGCTTTCCAATGAATATGGCCTCGCACTCTAGAAGTTTCTGAATTGATACAGTTAATTCGTTAAAGTTGACTAAAAAACTGCTACTACTGTGTTCTGCAGAATGTGCAGACAGCTTGCATCAGTCATACTAAAAATTAGTTTTCTCACTCTCTGGAACTCGAAACTACGAACCGATTTTTCTACTAAAAGTAGACTCATAGTGCTTTCCAATGAATATGGCCTCGCACTCTAGAAGTTTCTGAATTGATACAGTTAATTCGTTAAAGTTGACTAAAAAACTGCTACTACTGTACTGTCTTGAAGCAAAAATGCTAAATTAATTTAAGGCAATGAAATGAGTTTGTAGTAATACTAAAATGTATATACTCAAGGATATTGTTTCATATAAGCTTTACACTCCTACCTTCTCTTCAATTTTTTTACATAAAATCTAATAAAAGAAATGTAAGAGATGAATCTATGATGCTTGAATCAAACCCCAATCAAGGAGTTAGAACCTATCATCTAAAACTATGTATATACTCAAGTATCTCTAATGCTTTGGCTGATCTATTCACTGATTTTTCTTCATATTCATGCTTCACCTTATCAAACTAATTTCAAAATAAGGAAAATCCATTTCTACAATTCTCACTCATCAAGCAACTCCATGAAACGGAATTCAGATTGCAACCTCTATCCAAATCAAATTAACACTTGGCTAAATGTTCCACATACTATTTATTGCAATAGATGTCCTTACCCATCTCCCAAGGTGAACACACATCCTTGCTCTTCAGATAACCAATGAAACAGTCTATCTAAAATCCACCATAATCTTTCTATATGCAATAATATACAATGGCCAAGACCGAAGCTGTAGTTAATTCCCAACCTTCCAAAAGGAAATTTCTTAGAAGATTGTCCATTACCCACGAATCTTAACTCTATAGAATTTATCAACAGTACGCACATGCCCTGGATCGCCTCATCAAGGCATCAAGATTATTGTTTTGCTTTGACAATCTCTCTCTCTCTCTCTCTCTCTCTCTCTCTCTCTCTCTCTCTCATTACTCAATCGCGTAGCGAGGTAAATAGGATGTTGAACTTACCGTTGTCACCAAGGTGTCGGCGAAGGATTGCAAGATCAAATTCCGGTTACTATCCCAAAGATATTGGATCGGAATATTCTCATTTTCCGTCCCCAAAACCGCTTGACTATCCCAAAGATCGCTCCCATATAACCCGAATATCCGCGCTCAGATTGCGAATTTTCTTTTGGATAGGCCCGAAAGGCAAAGGCAAGCCCTCCCTTTCACGGCTTGAAGGGTGGGTTGGCAGAACTCTATTTATCCCTCAAGTGGATACTTAAAATTCGAGAAGTGGGTCCCGCCGACTTTATGTCGTTTTGGGTAAAGGACAAGATGAGAACTTCACTGGCCCTACTTTACTCCTTTCAGCGCGTCTCCCACTACCATGGCACCTTCAAACTAATGTATTATTCAACAGTTCTCAATGTAATAGGTCCCATATCATACTATACACTAACTTTACCATTTTCAGCTCATTCACTACTATAATAAACTCATTGTCCACGTCGTGTCACTACCATTGACGACTTCGACAAACTCCCGATTGTCTAAACATACACACTAAGGGATGGTGGTAATTAACATGATTCGATGTTTTTCACCATGTTAATCAATCGTGCTTAGTAAATTATTATTATTATTATTTGGAGGGGGGGTTAGGAGTGTAAGGGGTTGGGGTGTGTTAATGAAAATTAAAAAATTGAATTTTTATTTTTTTTTAAAGCTGTTAGAAGGCCTTAAAAATCACAAGATTTTTTTTTTTTTTTTGGGGGTTAGTAGTGTAAGGGGTTGGGGTGTGTTAATGAAAATTAAAAATTAAAAATTGGATTTTTTTTTTTTGAAGCTGTTAGAAGACTTTAAAAATCAAAGGATTTTTTTTTGTGGGGGTTTAATGGTAAGTTCTTTTGATATTTAAATTAATTAACTATTATGCATAAAATATTGTTCAATGAATGTGTCTGATATCTTCTTTGGCTCACGTGTAGGTGGAAGTAATGGAAAGATGTATTGCATCTTGCGTTTCTAAACCAAACATTGTTGTAAAACAAGAGCCTCCGGAAGAAGATTAATTTTTTTTATTGAAAAAACAATAAAATTATGTTGCTTTTATTTTTTTATTATAATATTTCATTATTTATTTTGTTACAAAATAAATAAATTATAATTCATTATTATTTCATTATTTTTGTGTCATTTAGCTTTACTCACCACTTACAAAACTTCGAACATTTGTTAACCTCGAGTGTATAATAATTCAATCTTTACTGTAACCGTGCCATAGGCACGGGCATCGAGACCTAGTAACTAAAACATAAGTCACTGTTTCCTTTCACCGTCCACGTAGCGCTACGTAAAAAAAACTTTCTCGCCCAACGGCTAGATTCACCTCTATAACATTTCTAATTAACTTTAACCTTATCTTAAATCTGTAAATTTTTTTACGGGTAACTTTTCTAATTAACATTATCCTAAATCTGTAAAAAAAATTTAAGTGTAATATTTTTATAATTACTGTTTTGACTTTAACCTATCCTAAATTTATAAGACCTTTTTTTTATTTGTAGTTTTTTTAATTACAAATGAGCTTTATGTATGTAACTTTTCTAATTAACTTTAACCTTATCCTAAATTTCTACGCTTTTTTTACCGTATTTTTTTCTAATTACTATAAAATCATTTATATATATATATATATTGTAATTACTGTTTTGGTTAGTTAAGGTCATTGTATTTAAAGTGATCGGCATAGATTTCTATAAAAAAAAAAGTAGTAATTTAAATTTATTGTATGTATTTGCTTAAAATATATTATATGTATTTATTTAAAAAAAATATGTATAATAGATTAGTTATATCTCGATGAAATAAGTACGCGTTATTCTAATTTTCTTTTTCTTCACATTGTTAGGTATATATGAATTTATGTGATTATACTAAAATAAAATGCATAATTTTTTATTTTTCCGACGGGTAATAACTAGTAGTCTAATAAATTACCAATTGAGGGATAATGATGTCTATTCTGCCGCTCCTACGCCTCCTGCTTCACAGATCTTAGTTATTCAAAACTGTTAACGGCAGAATCAAATTGAAGTTACGTTACAACAATAATAGGAGACGGTCAGGTAATAGCACTGTGCTTGTTGATTTGCCATACAAAACTGTGATTTTGCTATCGTATTTGTAGAAATTCAAAAACCTTAATTTCTGGGTGAGCACCTTGCTATAGATTATGTAGAAATTCAAACCCTTCTATAAACTGTTACATTACTCCCAATTTGGTGCATTTTTTCACATTTATCTGATTACTCATCAGGGGTGGCAGTATTTGGCACACCAGGTGTTTGATGTTTTGTCCAGCAGGGTAGTCGTGGGTTTCGGGTGTTTTCTCTTATCCTGCACTCTTTTATCTTTTTTATTGATGATAATTAAAAAAAAAATTGGGAATATTTTTAATCTTTCTGTTTTATTTTGGATGAGTAATTATCTCATGATGTAGCTTACTGAAAGATGCATATTCTCATGTATAGCTGGGTCACTTTTGCAGTTAATAAGCTTTTTCTTTATGGTTGTTTTGGATTGGACCGAAGGTAAAGAGAGTCTCTCAATGTGGAACTGAGGGATTTTGCTAGTTCTTGGGAGTATAATGATGAAGAAATTGCTTGTCCTCTTGATTGTTTTTAGTTCTTTTTCGCACAATCTCATAGAATGTATCTTGTAATTCGATGTAGTTAGTTTCTATATTGTACTCAATGGCAAAGCCACGTGTAGTACAAGGGGCAAAATCACTCCCTTAAGTTTGATACACTTGCTTTTTGTACTAGTTCTAATTTGGAAATGTTTAAATCAAAATTAAGCATTTTTCGCAACTTTAGGATACTAATCCCCCTTTCATCTAAATAAAATTTTGTACTAATTCGTTATTTGTCCCCGTTGTAGTTATTATGGAAGAATGGCTGTGATTCATACTAGCTTCATCCTTGGATGGCTGCCAATTCTTGAGTTTGTTGCTAAACGAGTATCATTCTTAATCCAAATTTACTCCTACATGTTTTAGTTGTAGCATTAAAAGTGCTTTTTAAACCTCACATTACATTTATAAAATCACCCCCTTTTTGGATTTTGTTCGCCATTGATTTTTCGTATATGGCTATATGCTTCACGGAATTGTATTGTTACATTAGATGCTATTCGATACCTTAGTTACTTTGATCTGATTACCTATTTACTCTTTACTTTTCTCTTTCTTCTTTTCTTCTTTTCTTCTTTTTGGATGGTCAAGAATCGTCTCATCATGAAGAAAATAAATTGTACTATGGATTTTGATAGGATCAGTGACCTTCCTGGAAATGAAAGACATCATTCTCGCCTGTTTGCCCCTAAGGGATGCTTTGAGAACAAGCATTTTGTCGAGGAGATGGAGGAATAGCTGTGTCAATCTTCCAAAACTTGTTTTCGATGATATGCTACTTCAAGAGTCAATCATAAACCAACCATCTGCCAGCGATAAACTTGTGTCAGCTATCTACCAAGTACTTTTGCGCCACTGTGGGCCAGTAACTGAGTTCAAACTCTCTATAACTCAACTAGAACGTTGTTCTGACATTGACCAATTCATCCTTTACCTATCATGGAATGCTGTGGAGAAATTATCCCTTAACATTAGGAGAGGCCAGTACTATAAGTTGCCGACGTCATTGTATTCATGCCTACAGCTGAAGCATTTAATTCTTGACTCTTGCATTTTCAAACCTCCACCAACATTTCGAGGATTTAGTTGCCTGGTTAGCTTGGAGTTCTACAGGGTAACATTTCATTCTAAAAATTTGGAAGTTTCATATCCAATTGTGTTCTACTTGGAGATTGACTGTGAAAAAGCGAGGTTGCTTAAATTGAAGTACCTATACTTGGAAGGAATCCTAAATCCTGTTCGTTTTGTAAGTGCCCCACTTTTAGAAGTACTTGTAATTTATCCAGCCGAAGGCGAGAATCATCCAACATTGAGCTTTTTCGATGTCTGCCTATTATTGAAGATGTGAAGATAGACTATCTATTTCTCAAGGTAACACTGACCGTATGACTTATATATGTTGAGTTTGTAAAGATATACGTATTAAATAAAGAAGATATGTTTTAATTTATTTTGTCCTTTGTTTCGGCTTCAAGTCCTTGGCTGCAGGCGACATACCAGAGAAGCATCTGAATCTTTCGATACCCCTCAAAGTTCTTGACATATTTGATTTATGTTTTGGGGAACTGAATGGAGTCTCATCTGCTCTTGGCATAATAAGAAGCTCCACCAAGTTACAAAAACTTATAATTCAGGTGAACATCTACTGATTTAATTATGGGAACATTTTAATTCTACTTAATAGTTGTATATAAAGTGTACATTAAGCATCAACTGGTTGTGCAACCAAAGTGCATTAATAGCTGTTTCGTCTAACCACTTAATGCATTTGCATCTTTTACGTAAACAAAATTCCTTTGTCAGTTTATCTTTAGTCCAGACTCTTGAATTCTCTTTTATGTAGATGTATGATAGCAGAGATTCCACTACAGTTCCTGTTTTGGAGTTTTTAAAAGTTCAAGACTACTGAGATTCACTTGTTTCAACTTCGGGAAGTGAAACTACGTTGTGTTGCAGGTGTAGAGGTGGAATTGGAGTTCATTAAGCTTCTATTGGCCACATCGCCCATATTAGAAAAGATTTTAATCGAGGTTGATTTAGGAAAAGTTCCTGATTAAGGGGTAAGTATGCTGAAAGAATTGTTATAGTTTGAGCGTGCATCAAACAAAATATTTGAAGGAATCCAAATAGTTGATCTAATGTTTTAACATCAAGGAGGAAAGACTGGAAGCAAAACTTTGGCTCTTCACTTAAGTCTATGGTATGGTATCTTTTTGTGATTAACATCTCTAGTTTTGAATCAGTAGAAACTATCATGTTAGGCTCCCTTTGTTTTAAGGAAAATAGTAGGTCATCGTCTTACGAATCCTAGTTCGTAAGATGGAGCCACACTCTCTCACAACCTAGCCTACCGATACACGGTGGGTTGGTCGGGGAGATTCGTCTTACAGAAAATACTCGTAAGACGGTCTTTTCTAAGTTTTTGCCTAAGGAAAATAACTTTTGAAAAATGATTTCTGGAAATTAGCTTCTAGAAAATGATTTTTTTTTCGCGTTTGTTAAAAATCTTTGAAAATATGTGGGAAAACATTTTCGGTGTTTGGCAAACAAATGGAAAGTGTTACGAAAAACATATCATGAGTATATAAAAAGTTATACTCCTTTTGTTTGAAAATTAGTGTCCCTTATTGAATATACACTGATTTTAAAAAAAGTGTTTGATTTTAAATAATTTTCTTTCAGTAACTCTCAATTTAGTACTAGTGATGTCAAATCAATAGGGTTTATTTACTTTTTAATCTCATAAATAAGAATGACATATATAATTGACTTGAAAAAATGTTTCAAAAATAAAAGAAAGACAATTGTTGTGGGAAGTTCTAAAATAAAATAATGGATACTTATTTTAGGACGGAGGAAATATTAGGCTCCAATCCCATCTTCAAATTAGAAACTTTATGATCTCAAACATTATACCAGAAATTTTATGTACTCTTTAATTAAAGATTTTATTATGTGTAATACTATATTTAAAAATTAAAGAATTAATAAAAGAATTTTAATTTTTAAATCAACTCAGAAAAGCTTTCAAACAATATATATATATATATATATATATATATATATATATACATACGGTTTACTTTATCTTAATATTTCTATTTGAAATATCAAGTTGAAACATTTTTGGAATTCAACTATTTGCATTTGTAATATTATTGTTACTTTCTTGTCTCAAAATGAATATTTACTTTTATTCGTGATCATGAATAGAAGTGAACATTTATTTTGGGACAAATAAGAATATTATTTTTCAATGTTATAAAAGTTCTTATAAATTTTTGACAATATGAACAAAATGGTATGTAATTAAAACTTTGTTCCTAGAGCCACTTCAAAATATTACGATTATTTTTCTTCAAGAAAAGTTAAAAATGAATATAGCACATCCAAATGTGCAATGGTAATATTAGGAGAAAATTGGAAACGAATAAATTTTAAAAAATGACTTACGGAAATGAAGTTTGTAAGTTATTTTTCTAAAAAGAAGATTTTATTTTTCGTTGACTCGTAATATTTTTTAGAACTATAAAGTTGAACTCCTTAAAACAAAGGGAGCCTAACATGAAGGCTTTATCTTTCGTTTTGCCTGAAGATAGTTTTTGCAGGCTATCTTTTAAGATGAAACAATGAAGTTGAACTCCTTTTAGAACTACTCGCTTTACTTATCGGTTGTATCGTAGTCAATAATTTCGACTGTTGTTGTTTTCACAGGAGACACTCGAAAACTATGAAGTTGATCCCCTTACAACAGAGTTTAAGCTTGAGCCCACTTCAAATTCGCCCGACACCATATCTCCCCAAACTACTCTCCCCAAGTCTACTTCTGGAACTGGCCCCATCGCTGTATCAATGAGCCTCGTACTGTTCAGCCAACAATCTGTCCAGAAATGGGCACTATGACCGTTACGAATTGCCTGCTTCAACCCTTAAAAACAACTTCCCAACCCTCTCTGAATGCCTTGCCAAGTGTAGAACGCCATTTTCAAAATTGAGAATTCAATAAATCATGACCCTTTACACGTACTTCTACTTGATTATATTGACCCATCCCTAACAGAGACAAACCCAGGTTTGTCATGAGGGCATCATTTGATTAAGCTGCTAATTTAATGCCCAAACCTCCATACTTCTTCGGTGTACGTACAGACCTTCCCCCAAGCA
This sequence comes from Platycodon grandiflorus, assembly GCA_016624345.1. NCBI lineage: Eukaryota > Viridiplantae > Streptophyta > Magnoliopsida > Asterales > Campanulaceae > Platycodon > Platycodon grandiflorus. Next base: position 9,540 of record CM028362.1, on the reverse strand, counting down.
ACCGTATGAACTCTCTTGATGCTTTCTTCAATACCCGCCATAAGAAATTATGATTGATGCGATCTAGTTTCTCACAAATATACTGCGGTAGCCGAGCTAATTGCATCTGGGGAATGGCAATCTCCCTGCCATAGATAAGTGCCTGGCTTTCTGCCTTTCCAACCCGCTAGCTTAGCTTGCACCCTGTCTAGGATATAATTATAAGTGTCTCTGGTTACACGCTCATGCAAAAGAGGCACACCAAGGTATCTTTCCAAATCCCAAGTTAAGGGAATGCCCCAACACATACTCATATTGGCTGCAGTTTGGCACAGAACGTCCGGAGAAACAAACAACAAAGATTTCGCCAAATTATTTTTTTGGCCAGAAAGCACGAAAAAATAAATCATCTGCTAAAAGCAGACACGAAATTGTCGGGCCATTTCTAGTCAGCTTAATCGGTCTCCCACAGAGACCGAATTGATAGGGTGACAATGGTTCCCGTGGCGCATAGGAATAATTCTTCTGTTACCACACCATTCCACAGCAAAGCCATCGAAGCAGAAGAGATACAAAACATAATTAACGGCATCCGTTTCTCCGAGGAGTTATACGACTCCAGAACAGCTTGCAAGAAACCTCATTGAATTTTATCATATGCTTTCTCAAGAAATCAAGAACATAGAAGATTTCTCTTTGAATTTAGTATTTACTTTTTTGTGTAAACAAGGACTCGAACCGTAGTGTCATTGTAACAACCGTAAGGCTACTGGCTCACATTGTTATTCAACCTAACCTATGTATACGAGTATATTTTTGATTCAGAAGTGAGATTTCCCAACTTTTTAATATGAAAAATATCAACCACAACTAGGGGTGTTTAGTATTTGGTTTCATTCGAATACCAAACCCGAAAAATCGATCATCCGAACCGAACAACCCGAACCGAATTTGAATTTGGTTGGCAAAACCAAATTTTAATATGATTTTTGGTTTGGTTTTTGGTTTTACCTTTCAAACCGAAAACCAGATTAGAAAAATATATATATTATTATTAGTTATATAAAATATTATTAGCCCTTCAAAAAAAAATTATTAGATGGAGTATATCATAATAATAAAACTAAATTTCCTAATAAAATACAAAAAAACACAAATATAATAATTATGCATCCATGCTCTATTCTATTTAACTTTTGGTGGACATCCAATTCCCGCTTAAGTCATAACTCAAACAAGTTTGATGGATGTTTAGTGACAAGAAATGTCAAATTAATAATGTGAAATTCAAGACTTCCTTCAAGTTCGAATGACTAGGTATAGTCATTTATTCATTTGGATGTAATCTTACTTTTTTTTTTTTGGGACATTATGTAATTTTGTTGAAGTTTTAATCTTTGTTTTGGATATTTTTTCAATGATAAAATATTCAAACTTTGAATTTGGTTATAGTTTTAACATTTGTTTGGTTTAACCGAAAATCAAACCGAACCAAACCGAAAATCAAATTCGAATTTGGTTTGGTTTGGTTTTCGATTTTAAGGTTGAAAGAACAAAAATCGAACAAATCGAACCGAACAAACTGAAAACCAAACCAATGAACACCCTTAACCACAACCGTTAAGGCTACTGGCTCTCAATGTTATTCAACCTATGTAATAGTTTAATATTGTACTATATTTTTTTATTCAAAAGTAAGATTTCCCAACTTTTTAATATGAAAAATATCAAAGCTATGAAAATATTCAATTTTATTGTACTAGTATGGAGTCATTTTATACTATATCACACCAAATATACATAAATGTTGTACGCAATCATTATCATTACCAAATAAAACATGTTATTTCAAATCACTACTGCAATTCAGCTAGAAAGAAAAATAAAGTTTGGAATAGACCAAATGATCTTACAATAATTGGAACCAAATGGGTATTTAGAAACAAGTTTGATAAATCTGGAAATATTAATGTCACTTTTATTAGAGATCATATTGAGACCAATGATGTCACACTTGAGTTTGTAGTTACTGAAAACCGGCTTGCGGATATCTTTGCAAAACTTAAAGATTTTGCACACTTAATTAGAAGGGAACTTTGCATATTAGGCCCAATAAAATGGTTTATTTGCTTAATTATTTCTTATTTTATATTAATATGGAGAAATGTTATTTTGAGGCAAAATATTTTCAAGTGTTATTTTCAGATGACAAAGGGTGAGAAATATTGATATATTATTTGGCACACGTGACGTGTAATTGGGGAGTTATTGTTGGTTACCTCCATATTATAACATCATGGGGGAGAAAAATAGGCTTGCATATAATACAAATCAGTGGTTTTGAGTCTTTTGACATTTTCAAACAAGGGGAGATTGTTGAACCAAATGATCTATGAATTATTTTAATGATAGATGTCTCACCATCGATATTGTTAATTATTACTACCTCCGTCTCAAAATAAGGGTCGTTTTAGTAATTAAGAAAGCTTACATAAAAAAACTTAATTAAGTTCAATTATTGTAGATAAGTTGCGGGAGTATTTTTCACTTTCCTCCTAATAACCCTCTTCAATGAGAATAATAAATAAGAGCTTTTTGGTAGAATATAGGCAAATATTTTTGTAATCCTATAACAACACTCATTTTGGGACCAAAAATTATGCTAAAATGACACTTATTTTAGGATGGATGTAATATTGTCTAATGTGCTATTTTATTAAAGGACTGTTTTGTAGATAAGTTGCAAGAGTGTTTTTCTCTTTCCTCCTAACAACACTCTTCAATGAGAATAATAAATAAGGTTGTTTTGGTAGAGCATGGACAAATATTTCTTAAAATCCTATAACAACACTCATTTTGGGACAAATAAATTATGCTAAAATGACACTTATTTTGGGACGGGAGTAATATTGTCTTACGTGCTATTTTATTAAAGGAAAATTATATTAGTTGTACGTATACAACTTTGGAGAAATCGCATATTAAATTGGTGGAGCACTCCCTTGAAGATTACGAAGATATAAGATTGCGTAGAATGACTAGGAATGGGTAGAAATGTTATTAAGATGTTGAATAAGCAATAGGGCTTTATTATGACTCAAAACTTATTTTCCTAATAAATAAAATTTTCTAAAATATTACTTCAAATATAAAAGGTCTTCTTCGCTAATAAGTTATTTTGTGAGCCAAAAGTGTTAAGCCTTTGAAAGTTGAGGAAAAATAATGTAACATACTATTCAAAACCATAAATGTCGTAGAACCCATTTGTGCCTAATCTTTCCTTGTTTCATTGTCAACCAAACCTTCAAATACATCAAGTGTGTTCATTATTGACTAGTTGATATAATTCAAATTAAATAGTTTCTCTCTCTATCAAATAGAGTTTTTAAAATTCTACACAGCCCAGCACGCATAATATGTTCACAAACTTTGACAAGTTTTATCATGCCGATTAGAGATATGGAAGCTTTATTTTCAAGCTCATCTAATGAGATGCATGCTTTTTCAAAGAAGCCGATTTCTGCACCGCGCTAAATGCAAAATTTGTCGGAAAAATTAAATGGAAAAGTTTTCAAGTTATGCTATATATTACAATCTTCGACTTTTCGTAAGGTACACGGAAATAAAGCCAACTAAAGAGCATTATTGCACTTATTCTACTCATTTCCATATATTCTCACCTGACCTAACACTAGAGATGTTAAAAGGGTCACGATCCGTAGGGTGCCCGTTTAAACCGAAAAATAGAGTTAGGGCTCAATTTTTTGGCCCGTTTAAAATCGGGCTTTTCCTGGCCCGGACCGTTTAACCCGCGCCTGTTAGAGCTAGCCCGCTAGGTTTCGTGGTTGCCCACCACCGGTGTAATATTAATTAGGCATATAAAGTTAAGACATACATAAAACAACCACCATGAGAATTAAACCACAACCTTCTAATCCAAAGTCAAACACACTTATCATTTGCACTACATGTATTTTTATTGTTCTTGTGAACAAATACCGAAATATAAACAAAACTCTTGAGGGACTACTAAGTAGAACTATTTCAATATTTATTTTGAGGTAAAACATGTTGAAATTTAAATAAAGTGATGTAAAAATATCTAATTTATATTTCTTATGAAAACATAATAACTTTATTTAAATTATGGGTTGTAAATAACAATCACTCTTCACTAAAATTAACATTCATCACGTTTTTTATTTTTTAGTTGTGGCCCGATAGTGGCCCGTTTAGCTCGAAGCCCGCTAGGTTAGGTTAGGTTCGCAATAACAAATGACCAAAAAATTAGACCGTTTAGCCCGCAGCTTGTTAGGTCATAGCCACTAGGGCTAGCCCGAAACCGCTAGGATCGCCCGTTTAACATCTCCGCCTAACGTACACTTGCAAATATTATTTATTGAGAGTTTTGAGAAAGCCTTTACAACTTATACTTTAGCTTGTAAATATACTTTGAGAGAGAATTTTGTAGTAAAGATATTTGTAACAAAACTACTATAAACTTAGGGAAAGAAGCCTGGGTGAAGGCTTGGTTGTAAGGTTTGACTTGACCATGCAAAAGTTGGGTTTTGATTTTACCCGTAAAGGATAAGCTATTAAAGTTCTCATGCAAAAGCTTGGGAAGTTGACGTAGGCCTTAGGGGTAAGAAGGTCAAACCATGATAAATTGCTTCGTTTGATTCTCTTTCCCTTAACTCTTTACTTTCTTCATAATTTATATTTTTTATATTGCATAAATATTTTGTGAGTTAATTGTTTTAGTATACAAGAGTACGAAAAATTAGTTAATTTTACATTAAGCTAGATTTGTAGAGAATAATTTTAAATCCTAATTCACCCCACCCTCTTAGAATAGCCACCGATAACACACATAGTAGTTGTAAACTCTCTTCAATTTCCATATGAAGTGTTAAAGGGGTCGAAAGATGTAAACTTGAGGACTACGACAACCGTGCTCCACTTAGGCCCGGCTTGAATAAGCTCATACTGCCTCGGGCACTTGTTTATATACAACCGAGCTTGAGGTTATGAATAGCCTTGGTTTTATAAACGAGTTCGAGCTCAAGTTGGTCAAGCTTGGCACTTTATAGCTTGAGCCAAGCTCGAGCTTGAATAGAGTTTCTTGACTCGTTTGGATTCGATTCGAATAGAGAATTTTTAAATAATATTTATTTACTTGTAATTAAAAATTAGTCAAAGTTAATTGTTACTAGTTGGCTAGTTGGGTATTGTTGTGTAGGAGGGTCTGCTAGTTAAGTGTGTAGGCCAAAGTTTGGTCACATCATTTTGATAAGTTATTGTTGAAGAAAAATTAAAGTGTTAGAACGTGGAAATGTTTTCATATTTCAATTTGAAGTATAGGTAGGCCTTAAGATTACTTCGTAATTGACACTAGGAAAGGAGAGTTCATGACTCCTTAGAGGACCCATAGCAATAAGGAAAGGTTAACCGGTGTTAAACGTTTGAAAGTTGAAGGAAAAATGATGTAACATACTTTTCAAAACCATAAATAATGTAGAACCCATTTGTTGACCCTTTCCTTGTTTCATTGTCAACCAAAACTTCAAATACATCAAATGGGTTCATTATTGAATAATTGATATGATGTAAATTAAATGGTTTCTCTCTATCAAATAGAGTATTTTAAAATTCTACAAAGCTCGCACCCACAATATCTCCACGACTTTGACAAGTTTTATCACGCCGATTAGATATAGAAGATTTATTTTTCTAGCTCATATAATGAGATCACTAAAGAACCGATTTCTAAACTACGCTCAATGCAAAATTTGTCGGAAGAACTCAACAAAAAGCTTTCAAGTTATGCTATATATTGCAATCCTTGTCTCTTTAGAATTGCCCGCAAAGAAAAACTACTATAGACCATTATTGCGTTGTTTTACTCATTTCCATACATTCTCATTTAACCAACCACTTGCAAATATTATCTATTGAGATTTTTCTCGAGAAAGCCTTTATAGCTTATACTTTCACTTGTAAATCTAATCTTAAGAGAGAACTTTGTAGTGAGGATATTTGTACCAAAACTTAGTTTAAACTTAGAGAAAGAAGCCTTGGTGAAGGCTTGATTGTAAAGGTTTGACTTGCGCCTAGTTGGGTTTTGATTCTACCCGAAAAGGATAATCTAGTAGATTAATAATCCCAAGCAAGATGTTAACCTTGGGATGGATGTTAACCTTGGGGTTGGAAGGTTGAACCACGATAAATTGTTACGTTAATTTCATTCTCTCTCTTAATTACTCTAATTCCTTCATAATTTATATTTTTGATATTTATCATTGCTTGAATATTTGTGAGTTAATAATTTAGGAATACACGTGTGTGAAAAATCACTTAATTTTATATTAAACTTGATTTGTGGAGAATAATTTTAAGCATATAATATTTGTGAGTTAATAATTTGGATGTAATCTTACTTTTTTTTTTGGGACATTATGTAATTTTGTTGAAGTTTTAATCTTTGTTTTGGATATTTTTTCAATGGTAAAATATTCAAACTTTGAATTTGGTTATAGTTTTAACATTTGTTTGGTTTAACCGAAAATCAAACCGAACCAAACCGAAAATCAAATTCGAATTTGGTTTGGTTTGGTTTTCGATTTTAAGGTTGAAAGAACAAAAATCGAACAAATCGAACCGAACAAACCGAAAACCAAACCAATGAACACCCTTAACCACAACCGTTAAGGCTACCGCTCTCAATGTTATTCAACCTATGTAATAGTTTAATATTGTACTATATTTTTTGATTCAAAAGTAAGATTTCCCAACTTTTTAATATGAAAAATATCAAAGCTATGAAAATATTCAATTTTATTGTACTAGTATATCATGGAGACATTTTATACTATATCACACCAAATATACATCAATGTTGTACGCAATCATTATCATTACCAAGTAAAACATGTTATTTAAAATCACTGCCGCAATTCAGCTAGAAATATTTGCAAAAATTTAGCATTTTTATTTTACGATTGAACCTAAAAACTGTGATGAAGGATTAACTTATGAAAATTAGATAATTGGTATGCAAGAAGAACTTAAATCAATTTTGAAAGAAAAATAAAGTTTGGATCAATTTTGAAAGAAAATAAAGTTTGGAATGGCCCAAATGATCTTACAATAATCGGAACCAATGATGTCACACTTGAGTTTGTAGTGACTGAAACCGGCTTATGGATATCTTTGCAAAACTTAAAGATTTTGCACACTTAGAAGGGAACTTTACATATTAGGCCCAATAAAATGGTTTATTTGCTTAATTATTTCTTATTTTATATTCCATCCGTCCTAAATATTGTCTTGTTTTGACCTCCAGACACGATTAAAAATAACAAATGACTTGATTATTAATATTGGTACAAGGTATAGTTTCCTTTAATGTCCATATGTATGTGGCCTATAATTAAAATAGGAGAAAAAGTTTGGGTAAAATGATAAAAGTGATGTCCTAAAATGAAAGTTTTAAACAAGACAATTATTTAGAGACGGATAAAAAAGAAAGTAAGACAATAATTTAGAGACCGATGGATTATTAATAAGGAGAAATGTTATTTTGAGGCAAAATATTTTCATGTGTTATTTGCGATGACAAAGGGTGAGAAATATTGATATATATTTGGCAACATGTGATGTGTAATTGGGGAGTTATTGTTGATTATCTTCATATTATAACATCATGGGAGAAAAATAGGCTTGCATATACTCCTGGTTCTTACATTTTAAAGAGTCCACTTTCCTTTTTAAAAGTCAACATGTGATTAAATCAAATAAATTCTTACACACTTTACTTATGTTTTAGGAAATAAAATTTTATTAATTAAAACTATTTAAAATACTATGGATTGCAACTTTCAAAACTTTGTAAAATTACTTAATTTATGTTAATTATAGGCAAACTTCAATTGTGACCTAAAATCAAACCGGACTCTTGCCTAGAACGAGGGAGTAATACAAATCAATGGTTTTGAGTCTTTTGACATTTTTAGGAGAGATTGTTTAACCAAATGATCTATGAATTATTTTAATGATAGATGTCTCACCGTCGATATTGTTAATTATTACTACCTCCGTCTAAAATAATGGTCGTTTTGTAACTTACGCTTTATTAAAGAAACTTACATAAACACCGATCTAACATTAATTAAGTTCAATTATTGTAGATAAGTTGCAGAGTATTTTCACTTTCTCCTAATAACCCCTTCAATGAGAATAATAAATAAGAGTTGTTTTGGTAAATATAGGCAAATATTTTTGTAATCCTATAACAACACTCATTTTGGGACAAAAAATTATGCTAAAATGACATTTATTTTAGGACGGATGTATTGTTTACGTTTCTATTTTATTAAAGGGCTGTTTTGGTAGATAAGTTGCAAGAGTATTTCTCACTTTCCTCCTAATAACACTCTTCAATGAGAATAATAAATAAGGGCTGTTTTGGTAGAACATTGGCAAATATTTCTTGAAATCCTATAACCACACTTGTTTTGGGACAAAAAATTATGCAAACGACACTTATTTTGGGACGGGTGTAATATTGTCTTACGTATATTTTATTAAAGGAAAATTATATTAGTTGTACGTATACAACTTGGAGAAATCGTATATTAAATTGGTGGAGCACTCCTTTGAAGATTACGAAGATATAAGATCGCTTAAAATGACTAGGAATGGGTAGAAATGTTATTAAGATGTTGAATAAGCAATAGAGCTTTATTATGACTCAAGACTTATTTTCCTAATAAATAAAAGAGCTTAAATACCACTTGGTCGCTCTACCTTTCATCAAAAATTTATTAAGCTCATTTACTATTTTTTTTTTCACACTTTAATCACTCTTACTTGAATTTTTTCAATCAATAAACTCATTAATTGAGTGAGTTTATTAATTCTTCAGTCCAAGTAGGGTGATTAAAATGTGCAAAAGAAAGTACAAAGGAGGTTAATGAATTTTGGGTGAAAGTAGAGTGATCAAATTGATATTTAAGCCTAAATAAAATTTTCTAAAATATTACTTCCAAAGATAAAGGGTCTTTGCTAATAAGTTTTTGTGAGCTAAAAGTGTTAAGCCTTGAAAGTTGAAGGAAAATGATGTAACATAATATTCAAAACCATAAATGTTGTAGAACCCATTTTTTGACCGCCTAATCTTCTTGTTTCATTTGTCAACCAAACCTTCAAATACATCATCAAGTGTGTTCATTGTTGAATAGTTGATATAATGTAAATTAAATAATTTCTCTTCTCTATCAAATATAGTATTTTAAAATTTTACCGCTTTAGCACACATATGTCCACAAACTTTGACAAGTTTTATCATGCCGATTAGGATATGGAAGTTTTTTTCAAGCTCATCTAATGAGATGCATACTTTTTTCAAAGAAGTTGATTTCTTACACCGCATAAATGCAAAAATTTGTCAAAAAATTAAACGAAAAGTTTTCAAGTTATACATTGCAATCTTCGACTCTTCAGTAAAAGTACATGGAAATAAAGCTAACTAAAGAGCATTATTGCACTTACTCTACTCATTTC
>CM028361.1:93449546-93483513 GCA_016624345.1 Platycodon grandiflorus | reverse complement strand
CGGCCGTGTCAAGGGAAGGCACGCGGCCGTGAAAAATGTTCTGGACTATACATACGGCCGTGCCAAAGAGCACGGCCGTGCCAATGAGGCTGCACGGTCGTGCCAACCCTGTGGCACTAAACTCGGTTTGTTTTGCTCTCTCTCTCATCTAGAGTTACGATCCTACATCAAATCAAGGTCAAAACACATCCAATACACACTGAATCATCTCGTGACGAGGCACGAATGATAAGCGAACATAAGTCTCACACATATCACAAGTTAAACACGCGAAATGGATCTCAAACTATCTCAACATATGGGTTAATGACAAAGCGAACGTGCTTGTCGTTCTGAACGAATCAAGCCGAGGCTAGCATAACCAACTAGAGAGGAAATGAAATGTACACAATGCTAAACGAAGTCGAGGATGATCTCGAACGGATATAGGAACAAGGTGACTCGCCATGAGGTTGAACACGTGTCAAATGGTCTTGTCTAACGTCCCACGCTTAACAAGCATGGCCTCACTCTCCAGGGTTTTAAGGTCAATATAGATAAACTACGAGTGAACTGGAATGAAGTTGGGTCGGAATAGTAGATTGATTGTTGGAAGCTTTGTGGATCCTTTTAGAGGATCAAAGACTTATTACAAAGGATAAACAAGAGCTCAATATAGATTGATTGTTGGAAGCTTTGTGGATCCTTTTAGAGGATCAAAAGACTTGTTTTAAAGGATAAACAAGAGCTCAATAGAGATTGATTGTTGGAAGCTTTGTGGATCCTTTTAGAGGATCAAAAGACTTGTTTACAAAGGATAAACAAGAGCTCAATAGAGATTGATTGTTGGAAGCTTTGTGGATCCTTTTAGATGATCAAAAGACTTGCTTTCAAAGGATAAACAAGAGCTCAATAGAGATTGATTGTTGGAAGCTTTGTGGATCCTTTTAGATGATCAAAAGACTTGCTTTCAAAGGATAAACAAGAGCACAATAGAGATTGAATGTTGGAATCTTTGTGGATCCTTATAGATGATCAAAAGACTTGCTTTCAAAGGATAAACAAGAGCTCAATAGAGATTGATTGTTGGAAGCTTTGTGGATCCTTTTAGATGATCAAAAGACTTGTTTTAAAGGATAAACAAGTCCTCAATAGAGATTTATTGTTGGAAGCTTTGTGGATCCTTTTAGAGGATCAAAAGTCTTTATTACAAATGATAAACAAGAGCTCAATAGATTGATTGTTGGAAGCTTTGTGGATCCTTTTAGAGGATCAAAAGACTTGTTTTTAAAGGATAAACAAGAGCTCAATAGAGATTGATTGTTGGAAGCTTTGTGGATCCTTTTAGAGGTTCAAAAGACTTGTTTCAAAGGATAAACAAGAGCTCAATAGTGGTTGATTGTTGGAAGCTTTGTGGATCCTTTTAGATGATCAAAAGACTTGCTTTCAAAGGATAAACAAGAGCTCAATAGAGATTGAATGTTGGAATCTTTGTGGATCCTTATAGATGATCAAAAGACTTGCTTTCAAAGGATAAACAAGAGCGCAATAGAGATTGATTGTTGGAAGCTTTGTGGATCCTTTTAGATGATCAAAAGACTTGTTTTAAAGGATAAACAAGTCTCAATAGAGATTTATTGTTGGAAGCTTTGTGGATCCTTTTAGATGATCAAAAGACTTTATTACAAATGATAAACAAGAGCTCAATAGAGATTGATTGTTGGATGCTTTGTGGATCCTTTTAGATGATCAAAAGACTTGTTTTTAAAGGATAAACAAGAGCTCAATAGAGATTGATTGTTGGAAGCTTTGAGGATCCTTTTAGAGGTTCAAAAGACTTGTTTACAAAGGATAAACAAGTGCTCAATAGTGGTTGATTATTGGAAGCTTTGTGGATCCTTTTAGATGATCAAAAGCCTTGCTTTCAAAGGATAAACAAGTGCTCAATACTGGTTGATTATTGGAAGCTTTGTGGATTCATTTAGATGATCAAAAGACTTGCTTTCAAAGGATAAACAAGAGCACAATAGAGATTGAATGTTGGAAGCTTTGTGGATCCTTTTAGATGATCAAAAGACTTGCTTTCAAAGGATAAACAAGAGCACAATAGAGATTGAATGTTGGAATCTTTGTGGATCCTTATAGATGATCAAAAGACTTGCTTTCAAAGGATAAACAAGAGCGCAATAGAGATTGATTGTGGGAAGCTTTGACGATCCTTTTAGATGATCAAAAGACTTGTTTTAAAGGATAAACAAGTCCTCAATAGAGATTTATTGTTGGAAGCTTTGTGGATCCTTTTAGAGGATCAAAAGTCTTTATTACAAATGATAAACAAGAGCTCAATATAGATTGATTGTTGGATGCTTTGTGGATCCTTTTAGAGGATCAAAAGACTTGTTTTTAAAGGATAAACAAGAGCTCAATAGAGATTGATTGTTGGAAGCTTTGAGGATCCTTTTAGAGGTTCAAAAGACTTGTTTACAAAGGATAAACAAGTGCTCAATAGTGGTTGATTATTGGAAGCTTTGTGGATTCTTTTAGATGATCAAAAGACTTGCTTTCAAAGGATAAACAAGAGCACAATAGAGATTGAATGTTGGAATCTTTGTGGATCCTTATAGATGATCAAAAGACTTGCTTTCAAAGGATAAACAAGAGCGCAATAGAGATTGATTGTGGGAAGCTTTGACGATCCTTTTAGATGATCAAAAGACTTGTTTTTAAAGGATAAACAAGTCCTCAATAGAGATTTATTGTTGGAAGCTTTGTGGATCCTTTTAGAGGATCAAAAGTCTTTATTACAAATGATAAACAAGAGCTCAATATAGATTGATTGTTGGATGCTTTGTGGATCCTTTTAGAGGATCAAAAGACTTGTTTTTAAAGGATAAACAAGAGCTCAATAGAGATTGATTGTTGGAAGCTTTGAGGATCCTTTTAGAGGTTCAAAAGACTTGTTTACAAAGGATAAACAAGTGCTCAATAGTGGTTGATTATTGGAAGCTTTGTGGATTCTTTTAGATGATCAAAAGACTTGCTTTCAAAGGATAAACAAGAGCACAATAGAGATTGAATGTTGGAATCTTTGTGGATCCTTATAGATGATCAAAAGACTTGCTTTCAAAGGATAAACAAGAGCGCAATAGAGATTGATTGTGGGAAGCTTTGACGATCCTTTTAGATGATCAAAAGACTTGTTTTTAAAGGATAAACAAGTCCTCAATAGAGATTTATTGTTGGAAGCTTTGTGGATCCTTTTAGAGGATCAAAAGTCTTTATTACAAATGATAAACAAGAGCTCAATATAGATTGATTGTTGGATGCTTTGTGGATCCTTTTAGAGGATCAAAAGACTTGTTTTTAAAGGATAAACAAGAGCTCAATAGAGATTGATTGTTGGAAGCTTTGAGGATCCTTTTAGAGGTTCAAAAGACTTGTTTACAAAGGATAAACAAGTGCTCAATAGTGGTTGATTATTGGAAGCTTTGTGGATTCTTTTAGATGATCAAAAGACTTGCTTTCAAAGGATAAACAAGAGCACAATAGAGATTGAATGTTGGAATCTTTGTGGATCCTTATAGATGATCAAAAGACTTGCTTTCAAAGGATAAACAAGAGCGCAATAGAGATTGATTGTGGGAAGCTTTGACGATCCTTTTAGATGATCAAAAGACTTGTTTTTAAAGGATAAACAAGTCCTCAATAGAGATTTATTGTTGGAAGCTTTGTGGATCCTTTTAGAGGATCAAAAGTCTTTATTACAAATGATAAACAAGAGCTCAATATAGATTGATTGTTGGATGCTTTGTGGATCCTTTTAGAGGATCAAAAGACTTGTTTTAAAGGATAAACAAGAGCTCAATAGAGATTGATTGTTGGAAGCTTTGAGGATCCTTTTAGAGGTTCAAAAGACTTGTTTACAAAGGATAAACAAGTGCTCAATAGTGGTTGATTATTGGAAGCTTTGTGGATTCTTTTAGATGATCAAAAGACTTGCTTTCAAAGGATAAACAAGAGCACAATAGAGATTGAATGTTGGAATCTTTGTGGATCCTTATAGATGATCAAAAGACTTGCTTTCAAAGGATAAACAAGAGCGCAATAGAGATTGATTGTGGGAAGCTTTGACGATCCTTTTAGATGATCAAAAGACTTGTTTTTAAAGGATAAACAAGTCCTCAATAGAGATTTATTGTTGGAAGCTTTGTGGATCCTTTTAGAGGATCAAAAGTCTTTATTACAAATGATAAACAAGAGCTCAATATAGATTGATTGTTGGATGCTTTGTGGATCCTTTTAGAGGATCAAAAGACTTGTTTTTAAAGGATAAACAAGAGCTCAATAGAGATTGATTGTTGGAAGCTTTGAGGATCCTTTTAGAGGTTCAAAAGACTTGTTTACAAAGGATAAACAAGTGCTCAATAGTGGTTGATTATTGGAAGCTTTGTGGATTCTTTTAGATGATCAAAAGACTTGCTTTCAAAGGATAAACAAGAGCACAATAGAGATTGAATGTTGGAATCTTTGTGGATCCTTATAGATGATCAAAAGACTTGCTTTCAAAGGATAAACAAGAGCCAATAGAGATTGATTGTGGGAAGCTTTGACGATCCTTTTAGATGATCAAAAGACTTGTTTTAAAGGATAAACAAGTCCTCAATAGAGATTTATTGTTGGAAGCTTTGTGGATCCTTTTAGAGGATCAAAAGTCTTTATTACAAATGATAAACAAGAGCTCAATATAGATTGATTGTTGGATGCTTTGTGGATCCTTTTAGAGGATCAAAAGACTTGTTTTTAAAGGATAAACAAGAGCTCAATAGAGATTGATTGTTGGAAGCTTTGAGGATCCTTTTAGAGGATCAAAAGACTTGTTTACAAAGGATAAACAAGTGCTCAATAGTGATTGATTATTGGAAGCTTTGTGGATTCTTTTAGATGATCAAAAGACTTGCTTTCAAAGGATAAACAAGAGCACAATAGAGATTGAATGTTGGAATCTTTGTGGATCCTTATAGATGATCAAAAGACTTGCTTTCAAAGGATAAACAAGAGCTCAATAGAGATTGATTGTTGGAAGCTTTGTGGATCCTTTTAGATGATCAAAAGACTTGCTTTCAAAGGATAAACAAGAGCACAATAGAGATTGATTGTTGGAATCTTTGTGGATCCTTTTAGATGATCAAAAGACTTGCTTTCAAAGGATAAACAAGAGCTCAATAGAGATTGATTGTTGGAAGCTTTGTGGATCCTTTTAGATGATCAAAAGACTTGTTTTTAAAGGATAAACAAGTCCTCAATAGAGATTTATTGTTGGAAGCTTTGTGGATCCTTTTAGAGGATCAAAAGTCTTTATTACAAATGATAAACAAGAGCTCAATATAGATTGATTGTTGGATGCTTTGTGGATCCTTTTAGAGGATCAAAAGACTTGTTTTTAAAGGATAAACAAGAGCTCAATAGAGATTGATTGTTGGAAGCTTTGAGGATCCTTTTAGAGGTTCAAAAGACTTGTTTACAAAGGATAAACAAGTGCTCAATAGTGGTTGATTATTGGAAGCTTTGTGGATTCTTTTAGATGATCAAAAGACTTGCTTTCAAAGGATAAACAAGAGCACAATAGAGATTGAATGTTGGAATCTTTGTGGATCCTTATAGATGATCAAAAGACTTGCTTTCAAAGGATAAACAAGAGCGCAATAGAGATTGATTGTGGGAAGCTTTGACGATCCTTTTAGATGATCAAAAGACTTGTTTTTAAAGGATAAACAAGTCCTCAATAGAGATTTATTGTTGGAAGCTTTGTGGATCCTTTTAGAGGATCAAAAGTCTTTATTACAAATGATAAACAAGAGCTCAATATAGATTGATTGTTGGATGCTTTGTGGATCCTTTTAGAGGATCAAAAGACTTGTTTTTAAAGGATAAACAAGAGCTCAATAGAGATTGATTGTTGGAAGCTTTGAGGATCCTTTTAGAGGTTCAAAAGACTTGTTTACAAAGGATAAACAAGTGCTCAATAGTGGTTGATTATTGGAAGCTTTGTGGATTCTTTTAGATGATCAAAAGACTTGCTTTCAAAGGATAAACAAGAGCACAATAGAGATTGAATGTTGGAATCTTTGTGGATCCTTATAGATGATCAAAAGACTTGCTTTCAAAGGATAAACAAGAGCGCAATAGAGATTGATTGTGGGAAGCTTTGACGATCCTTTTAGATGATCAAAAGACTTGTTTTAAAGGATAAACAAGTCCTCAATAGAGATTTATTGTTGGAAGCTTTGTGGATCCTTTTAGAGGATCAAAAGTCTTTATTACAAATGATAAACAAGAGCTCAATATAGATTGATTGTTGGATGCTTTGTGGATCCTTTTAGAGGATCAAAAGACTTGTTTTTAAAGGATAAACAAGAGCTCAATAGAGATTGATTGTTGGAAGCTTTGAGGATCCTTTTAGAGGTTCAAAAGACTTGTTTACAAAGGATAAACAAGTGCTCAATAGTGGTTGATTATTGGAAGCTTTGTGGATTCTTTTAGATGATCAAAAGACTTGCTTTCAAAGGATAAACAAGAGCACAATAGAGATTGAATGTTGGAATCTTTGTGGATCCTTATAGATGATCAAAAGACTTGCTTTCAAAGGATAAACAAGAGCGCAATAGAGATTGATTGTGGGAAGCTTTGACGATCCTTTTAGATGATCAAAAGACTTGTTTTTAAAGGATAAACAAGTCCTCAATAGAGATTTATTGTTGGAAGCTTTGTGGATCCTTTTAGAGGATCAAAAGTCTTTATTACAAATGATAAACAAGAGCTCAATATAGATTGATTGTTGGATGCTTTGTGGATCCTTTTAGAGGATCAAAAGACTTGTTTTTAAAGGATAAACAAGAGCTCAATAGAGATTGATTGTTGGAAGCTTTGAGGATCCTTTTAGAGGTTCAAAAGACTTGTTTACAAAGGATAAACAAGTGCTCAATAGTGGTTGATTATTGGAAGCTTTGTGGATTCTTTTAGATGATCAAAAGACTTGCTTTCAAAGGATAAACAAGAGCACAATAGAGATTGAATGTTGGAATCTTTGTGGATCCTTATAGATGATCAAAAGACTTGCTTTCAAAGGATAAACAAGAGCGCAATAGAGATTGATTGTGGGAAGCTTTGACGATCCTTTTAGATGATCAAAAGACTTGTTTTTAAAGGATAAACAAGTCCTCAATAGAGATTTATTGTTGGAAGCTTTGTGGATCCTTTTAGAGGATCAAAAGTCTTTATTACAAATGATAAACAAGAGCTCAATATAGATTGATTGTTGGATGCTTTGTGGATCCTTTTAGAGGATCAAAAGACTTGTTTTAAAGGATAAACAAGA
Source organism: Platycodon grandiflorus (assembly GCA_016624345.1). NCBI lineage: Eukaryota > Viridiplantae > Streptophyta > Magnoliopsida > Asterales > Campanulaceae > Platycodon > Platycodon grandiflorus. The sequence goes on along the minus strand of CM028361.1, from coordinate 93,476,159 downwards.
GCTCAATAGAGATTGATTGTTGGAAGCTTTGAGGATCCTTTTAGAGGTTCAAAAGACTTGTTTACAAAGGATAAACAAGTGCTCAATAGTGGTTGATTATTGGAAGCTTTGTGGATTCTTTTAGATGATCAAAAGACTTGCTTTCAAAGGATAAACAAGAGCACAATAGAGATTGAATGTTGGAATCTTTGTGGATCCTTATAGATGATCAAAAGACTTGCTTTCAAAGGATAAACAAGAGCGCAATAGAGATTGATTGTGGGAAGCTTTGACGATCCTTTTAGATGATCAAAAGACTTGTTTTAAAGGATAAACAAGTCCTCAATAGAGATTTATTGTTGGAAGCTTTGTGGATCCTTTTAGAGGATCAAAAGTCTTTATTACAAATGATAAACAAGAGCTCAATATAGATTGATTGTTGGATGCTTTGTGGATCCTTTTAGAGGATCAAAAGACTTGTTTTAAAGGATAAACAAGAGCTCAATAGAGATTGATTGTTGGAAGCTTTGAGGATCCTTTTAGAGGATCAAAAGACTTGTTTACAAAGGATAAACAAGTGCTCAATAGTGGTTGATTATTGGAAGCTTTGTGGATTCTTTTAGATGATCAAAAGACTTGCTTTCAAAGGATAAACAAGAGCACAATAGAGATTGAATGTTGGAATCTTTGTGGATCCTTTTAGATGATCAAAAGACTTGCTTTCAAAGGATAAACAAGAGCACAATAGAGATTGAATGTTGGAATCTTTGTGGATCCTTATAGATGATCAAAAGACTTGCTTTCAAAGGATAAACAAGAGCACAATAGAGATTGAATGTTGGAATCTTTGTGGATCCTTATAGATGATCAAAAGACTTGCTTTCAAAGGATAAACAAGAGCACAATAGAGATTGATTGTGGGAAGCTTTGTGGATCCTTTTAGATGATCAAAAGACTTGTTTTAAAGGATAAACAAGTCCTCAATAGAGATTTATTGTTGGAAGCTTTGTGGATCCTTTTAGAGGATCAAAAGTCTTTATTACAAATGATAAACAAGAGCTCAATATAGATTGATTGTTGGATGCTTTGTGGATCCTTTTAGAGGATCAAAAGACTTGTTTTAAAGGATAAACAAGAGCTCAATAGAGATTGATTGTTGGAAGCTTTGAGGATCCTTTTAGAGGTTCAAAAGACTTGTTTACAAAGGATAAACAAGTGCTCAATAGTGGTTGATTATTGGAAGCTTTGTGGATTCTTTTAGATGATCAAAAGACTTGCTTTCAAAGGATAAACAAGAGCACAATAGAGATTGAATGTTGGAATCTTTGTGGATCCTTATAGATGATCAAAAGACTTGCTTTCAAAGGATAAACAAGAGCGCAATAGAGATTGATTGTGGGAAGCTTTGACGATCCTTTTAGATGATCAAAAGACTTGTTTTTAAAGGATAAACAAGTCCTCAATAGAGATTTATTGTTGGAAGCTTTGTGGATCCTTTTAGAGGATCAAAAGTCTTTATTACAAATGATAAACAAGAGCTCAATATAGATTGATTGTTGGATGCTTTGTGGATCCTTTTAGAGGATCAAAAGACTTGTTTTTAAAGGATAAACAAGAGCTCAATAGAGATTGATTGTTGGAAGCTTTGAGGATCCTTTTAGAGGTTCAAAAGACTTGTTTACAAAGGATAAACAAGTGCTCAATAGTGGTTGATTATTGGAAGCTTTGTGGATTCTTTTAGATGATCAAAAGACTTGCTTTCAAAGGATAAACAAGAGCACAATAGAGATTGAATGTTGGAATCTTTGTGGATCCTTATAGATGATCAAAAGACTTGCTTTCAAAGGATAAACAAGAGCGCAATAGAGATTGATTGTGGGAAGCTTTGACGATCCTTTTAGATGATCAAAAGACTTGTTTTTAAAGGATAAACAAGTCCTCAATAGAGATTTATTGTTGGAAGCTTTGTGGATCCTTTTAGAGGATCAAAAGTCTTTATTACAAATGATAAACAAGAGCTCAATATAGATTGATTGTTGGATGCTTTGTGGATCCTTTTAGAGGATCAAAAGACTTGTTTTTAAAGGATAAACAAGAGCTCAATAGAGATTGATTGTTGGAAGCTTTGAGGATCCTTTTAGAGGTTCAAAAGACTTGTTTACAAAGGATAAACAAGTGCTCAATAGTGGTTGATTATTGGAAGCTTTGTGGATTCTTTTAGATGATCAAAAGACTTGCTTTCAAAGGATAAACAAGAGCACAATAGAGATTGAATGTTGGAATCTTTGTGGATCCTTATAGATGATCAAAAGACTTGCTTTCAAAGGATAAACAAGAGCGCAATAGAGATTGATTGTGGGAAGCTTTGACGATCCTTTTAGATGATCAAAAGACTTGTTTTTAAAGGATAAACAAGTCCTCAATAGAGATTTATTGTTGGAAGCTTTGTGGATCCTTTTAGAGGATCAAAAGTCTTTATTACAAATGATAAACAAGAGCTCAATATAGATTGATTGTTGGATGCTTTGTGGATCCTTTTAGAGGATCAAAAGACTTGTTTTTAAAGGATAAACAAGAGCTCAATAGAGATTGATTGTTGGAAGCTTTGAGGATCCTTTTAGAGGTTCAAAAGACTTGTTTACAAAGGATAAACAAGTGCTCAATAGTGGTTGATTATTGGAAGCTTTGTGGATTCTTTTAGATGATCAAAAGACTTGCTTTCAAAGGATAAACAAGAGCACAATAGAGATTGAATGTTGGAATCTTTGTGGATCCTTATAGATGATCAAAAGACTTGCTTTCAAAGGATAAACAAGAGCGCAATAGAGATTGATTGTTGGAAGCTTTGACGATCCTTTTAGATGATCAAAAGACTTGTTTTTAAAGGATAAACAAGTCCTCAATAGAGATTTATTGTTGGAAGCTTTGTGGATCCTTTTAGAGGATCAAAAGTCTTTATTACAAATGATAAACAAGAGCTCAATATAGATTGATTGTTGGATGCTTTGTGGATCCTTTTAGAGGATCAAAAGACTTGTTTTTAAAGGATAAACAAGAGCTCAATAGAGATTGATTGTTGGAAGCTTTGAGGATCCTTTTAGAGGTTCAAAAGACTTGTTTACAAAGGATAAACAAGTGCTCAATAGTGGTTGATTATTGGAAGCTTTGTGGATTCTTTTAGATGATCAAAAGACTTGCTTTCAAAGGATAAACAAGAGCACAATAGAGATTGAATGTTGGAATCTTTGTGGATCCTTATAGATGATCAAAAGACTTGCTTTCAAAGGATAAACAAGAGCGCAATAGAGATTGATTGTTGGAAGCTTTGTGGATCCTTTTAGATGATCAAAAGACTTGTTTTTAAAGGATAAACAAGTCCTCAATAGAGATTTATTGTTGGAAGCTTTGTGGATCCTTTTAGAGGATCAAAAGTCTTTATTACAAATGATAAACAAGAGCTCAATATAGATTGATTGTTGGAATCTTTGTGGATCCTTATAGATGATCAAAAGACTTGCTTTCAAAGGATAAACAAGAGCGCAATAGAGATTGAATGTTGGAAGCTTTGTGGATCCTTTTAGATGATCAAAAGACTTGTTTCAAAGGATAAACAAGAGCTCAATAGAGATTGATTGTTGGAAGCTTTGTGGATCCTTTTAGATGATCAAAAGACTTGTTTTAAAGGATAAACAAGTCCTCAATAGAGATTGATTGTTGGAAGCTTTGTGGATCCTTTTAGAGGATCAAAAGACTTTATTTCAAAGGATAAACAAGAGCTCAATAGAGATTGATTGTTGGAAGCTTTGTGGATCCTTTTAGAGGATCAAAAGACTTGTTTTAAAGGATAAACAAGAGCTCAATAGAGATTGATTGTTGGAAGCTTTGAGGATCCTTTTAGAGGATCAAAAGACTTGTTTACAAAGGATAAACAAGTGCTCAATAGAGATTGATTGTTGGAAGCTTTGTGGATCCTTTTAGATGATCAAAAGACTTGCTTTCAAAGGATAAACAAGAGCTCAATAGAGATTGAATGTTGGAATCTTTGTGGATCCTTTTAGATGATCAAAAGACTTGCTTTCAAAGGATAAACAAGAGCTCAATAGAGATTGATTGTTGGAAGCTTTGTGGATCCTTTTAGATGATCAAAAGACTTGTTTTCAAAGGATAAACAAGTCCTCAATAGAGATTGATTGTTGGAAGCTTTGTGGATCCTTTTAGATGATCAAAAGACTTTATTACAAAGGATAAACAAGAGCTCAATAGAGATTGATTGTTGGATGCTTTGTGGATCCTTTTAGAGGATCAAAAGACTTGTTTTTAAAGGATAAACAAGAGCTCAATAGAGATTGATTGTTGGAAGCTTTGTGGATCCTTTTAGAGGATCAAAAGACTTGTTTACAAAGGATAAACAAGAGCTCAATAGAGATTGATTGTTGGAAGCTTTGTGGATCCTTTTAGATGATCAAAAGACTTGCTTTCAAAGGATAAACAAGAGCTCAATAGAGATTGATTGTTGGAAGCTTTGTGGATCCTTTTAGATGATCAAAAGACTTGCTTTCAAAGGATAAACAAGAGCACAATAGAGATTGATTGTTGGAAGCTTTGTGGATCCTTTTAGATGATCAAAAGACTTGCTTTCAAAGGATAAACAAGAGCACAATAGAGATTGAATGTTGGAATCTTTGTGGATCCTTATAGATGATCAAAAGACTTGCTTTCAAAGGATAAACAAGAGCGCAATAGAGATTGATTGTGGGAAGCTTTGTGGATCCTTTTAGATGATCAAAAGACTTGTTTTTAAAGGATAAACAAGTCCTCAATAGAGATTTATTGTTGGAAGCTTTGTGGATCCTTTTAGAGGATCAAAAGTCTTTATTACAAATGATAAACAAGAGCTCAATATAGATTGATTGTTGGATGCTTTGTGGATCCTTTTAGAGGATCAAAAGACTTGTTTTTAAAGGATAAACAAGAGCTCAATAGAGATTGATTGTTGGAAGCTTTGAGGATCCTTTTAGAGGTTCAAAAGACTTGTTTACAAAGGATAAACAAGTGCTCAATAGTGGTTGATTATTGGAAGCTTTGTGGATTCTTTTAGATGATCAAAAGACTTGCTTTCAAAGGATAAACAAGAGCACAATAGAGATTGAATGTTGGAATCTTTGTGGATCCTTATAGATGATCAAAAGACTTGCTTTCAAAGGATAAACAAGAGCGCAATAGAGATTGATTGTGGGAAGCTTTGACGATCCTTTTAGATGATCAAAAGACTTGTTTTAAAGGATAAACAAGTCCTCAATAGAGATTTATTGTTGGAAGCTTTGTGGATCCTTTTAGAGGATCAAAAGTCTTTATTACAAATGATAAACAAGAGCTCAATATAGATTGATTGTTGGATGCTTTGTGGATCCTTTTAGAGGATCAAAAGACTTGTTTTTAAAGGATAAACAAGAGCTCAATAGAGATTGATTGTTGGAAGCTTTGAGGATCCTTTTAGAGGTTCAAAAGACTTGTTTACAAAGGATAAACAAGTGCTCAATAGTGGTTGATTATTGGAAGCTTTGTGGATTCTTTTAGATGATCAAAAGACTTGCTTTCAAAGGATAAACAAGAGCACAATAGAGATTGAATGTTGGAATCTTTGTGGATCCTTATAGATGATCAAAAGACTTGCTTTCAAAGGATAAACAAGAGCGCAATAGAGATTGATTGTGGGAAGCTTTGACGATCCTTTTAGATGATCAAAAGACTTGTTTTTAAAGGATAAACAAGTCCTCAATAGAGATTTATTGTTGGAAGCTTTGTGGATCCTTTTAGAGGATCAAAAGTCTTTATTACAAATGATAAACAAGAGCTCAATATAGATTGATTGTTGGATGCTTTGTGGATCCTTTTAGAGGATCAAAAGACTTGTTTTTAAAGGATAAACAAGAGCTCAATAGAGATTGATTGTTGGAAGCTTTGAGGATCCTTTTAGAGGTTCAAAAGACTTGTTTACAAAGGATAAACAAGTGCTCAATAGTGGTTGATTATTGGAAGCTTTGTGGATTCTTTTAGATGATCAAAAGACTTGCTTTCAAAGGATAAACAAGAGCACAATAGAGATTGAATGTTGGAATCTTTGTGGATCCTTATAGATGATCAAAAGACTTGCTTTCAAAGGATAAACAAGAGCGCAATAGAGATTGATTGTGGGAAGCTTTGACGATCCTTTTAGATGATCAAAAGACTTGTTTTTAAAGGATAAACAAGTCCTCAATAGAGATTTATTGTTGGAAGCTTTGTGGATCCTTTTAGAGGATCAAAAGTCTTTATTACAAATGATAAACAAGAGCTCAATATAGATTGATTGTTGGATGCTTTGTGGATCCTTTTAGAGGATCAAAAGACTTGTTTTTAAAGGATAAACAAGAGCTCAATAGAGATTGATTGTTGGAAGCTTTGAGGATCCTTTTAGAGGTTCAAAAGACTTGTTTACAAAGGATAAACAAGTGCTCAATAGTGGTTGATTATTGGAAGCTTTGTGGATTCTTTTAGATGATCAAAAGACTTGCTTTCAAAGGATAAACAAGAGCACAATAGAGATTGAATGTTGGAATCTTTGTGGATCCTTATAGATGATCAAAAGACTTGCTTTCAAAGGATAAACAAGAGCGCAATAGAGATTGATTGTGGGAAGCTTTGACGATCCTTTTAGATGATCAAAAGACTTGTTTTTAAAGGATAAACAAGTCCTCAATAGAGATTTATTGTTGGAAGCTTTGTGGATCCTTTTAGAGGATCAAAAGTCTTTATTACAAATGATAAACAAGAGCTCAATATAGATTGATTGTTGGATGCTTTGTGGATCCTTTTAGAGGATCAAAAGACTTTTTTAAAGGATAAACAAGAGCTCAATAGAGATTGATTGTTGGAAGCTTTGAGGATCCTTTTAGAGGTTCAAAAGACTTGTTTACAAAGGATAAACAAGTGCTCAATAGTGGTTGATTATTGGAAGCTTTGTGGATTCTTTTAGATGATCAAAAGACTTGCTTTCAAAGGATAAACAAGAGCACAATAGAGATTGAATGTTGGAATCTTTGTGGATCCTTATAGATGATCAAAAGACTTGCTTTCAAAGGATAAACAAGAGCACAATAGAGATTGAATGTTGGAATCTTTGTGGATCCTTATAGATGATCAAAAGACTTGCTTTCAAAGGATAAACAAGAGCTCAATAGAGATTGATTGTTGGAAGCTTTGACGATCCTTTTAGATGATCAAAAGACTTGTTTTTAAAGGATAAACAAGTCCTCAATAGAGATTTATTGTTGGAAGCTTTGTGGATCCTTTTAGAGGATCAAAAGTCTTTATTACAAATGATAAACAAGAGCTCAATATAGATTGATTGTTGGATGCTTTGTGGATCCTTTTAGAGGATCAAAAGACTTGTTTTAAAGGATAAACAAGAGCTCAATAGAGATTGATTGTTGGAAGCTTTGAGGATCCTTTTAGAGGTTCAAAAGACTTGTTTACAAAGGATAAACAAGTGCTCAATAGAGGTTGATTATTGGAAGCTTTGTGGATTCTTTTAGATGATCAAAAGACTTGCTTTCAAAGGATAAACAAGAGCACAATAGAGATTGAATGTTGGAATCTTTGTGGATCCTTATAGATGATCAAAAGACTTGCTTTCAAAGGATAAACAAGAGCACAATAGAGATTGATTGTTGGAAGCTTTGTGGATCCTTTTAGATGATCAAAAGACTTGCTTTCAAAGGATAAACAAGAGCTCAATAGAGATTGATTGTTGGAAGCTTTGTGGATCCTTTTAGATGATCAAAAGACTTGTTTTTAAAGGATAAACAAGAGCTCAATAGAGATTGATTGTTGGAAGCTTTGTGGATCCTTTTAGAGGATCAAAAGACTTATTACAAAGGATAAACAAGAGCTCAATATAGATTGATTGTTGGATGCTTTGTGGATCCTTTTAGATGATCAAAAGACTTGTTTTAAAGGATAAACAAGAGCTCAATAGAGATTGATTGTTGGAAGCTTTGTGGATCCTTTTAGATGATCAAAAGACTTGTTTACAAAGGATAAACAAGTGCTCAATAGAGATTGATTGTTGGAAGCTTTGTGGATTCTTTTAGATGATCAAAAGACTTGCTTTCAAAGGATAAACAAGAGCTCAATAGAGATTGATTGTTGGAAGCTTTGTGGATCCTTTTAGATGATCAAAAGACTTGCTTTCAAAGGATAAACAAGAGCTCAATAGAGATTGATTGTTGGAATCTTTGTGGATCCTTTTAGATGATCAAAAGACTTGTTTTCAAAGGATAAACAAGAGCTCAATAGAGATTGATTGTTGGAAGCTTTGTGGATCCTTTTAGATGATCAAAAGACTTGTTTCAAAGGATAAACAAGAGCTCAATAGAGATTGATTGTTGGAAGCTTTGTGGATCCTTTTAGATGATCAAAAGACTTGCTTTCAAAGGATAAACAAGAGCACAATAGAGATTGAATGTTGGAATCTTTGTGGATCCTTATAGATGATCAAAAGACTTGCTTTCAAAGGATAAACAAGAGCGCAATAGAGATTGATTGTGGGAAGCTTTGGATCCTTTTAGATGATCAAAAGACTTGTTTTTAAAGGATAAACAAGTCCTCAATAGAGATTTATTGTTGGAAGCTTTGTGGATCCTTTTAGAGGATCAAAAGTCTTTATTACAAATGATAAACAAGAGCTCAATATAGATTGATTGTTGAATGCTTTGTGGATCCTTTTAGAGGATCAAAAGACTTGTTTTTAAAGGATAAACAAGAGCTCAATAGAGATTGATTGTTGGAAGCTTTGAGGATCCTTTTAGAGGTTCAAAAGACTTGTTTACAAAGGATAAACAAGTGCTCAATAGTGGTTGATTATTGGAAGCTTTGTGGATTTTTTAGATGATCAAAAGACTTGCTTTCAAAGGATAAACAAGAGCACAATAGAGATTGAATGTTGGAATCTTTGTGGATCCTTATAGATGATCAAAAGACTTGCTTTCAAAGGATAAACAAGAGCGCAATAGAGATTGATTGTGGGAAGCTTTGACGATCCTTTTAGATGATCAAAAGACTTGTTTTTAAAGGATAAACAAGTCCTCAATAGAGATTTATTGTTGGAAGCTTTGTGGATCCTTTTAGAGGATCAAAAGTCTTTATTACAAATGATAAACAAGAGCTCAATATAGATTGATTGTTGGATGCTTTGTGGATCCTTTTAGAGGATCAAAAGACTTGTTTTTAAAGGATAAACAAGAGCTCAATAGAGATTGATTGTTGGAAGCTTTGAGGATCCTTTTAGAGGTTCAAAAGACTTGTTTACAAAGGATAAACAAGTGCTCAATAGTGGTTGATTATTGGAAGCTTTGTGGATTCTTTTAGATGATCAAAAGACTTGCTTTCAAAGGATAAACAAGAGCACAATAGAGATTGAATGTTGGAATCTTTGTGGATCCTTATAGATGATCAAAAGACTTGCTTTCAAAGGATAAACAAGAGCGCAATAGAGATTGATTGTTGGAAGCTTTGTGGATCCTTTTAGATGATCAAAAGACTTGTTTTAAAGGATAAACAAGTCCTCAATAGAGATTTATTGTTGGAAGCTTTGTGGATCCTTTTAGAGGATCAAAAGTCTTTATTACAAAGGATAAACAAGAGCTCAATATAGATTGATTGTTGGATGCTTTGTGGATCCTTTTAGGATCAAAAGACTTGTTTTTAAAGGATAAACAAGAGCTCAATAGAGATTGATTGTTGGAAGCTTTGAGGATCCTTTTAGAGGTTCAAAAGACATGTTTACAAAGGATAAACAAGTGCTCAATAGTGGTTGATTATTGGAAGCTTTGTGGATTCTTTTAGATGATCAAAAGACTTGCTTTCAAAGGATAAACAAGAGCACAATAGAGATTGAATGTTGGAATCTTTGTGGATCCTTATAGATGATCAAAAGACTTGCTTTCAAAGGATAAACAAGAGCACAATAGAGATTGATTGTTGGAATCTTTGTGGATCCTTTTAGATGATCAAAAGACTTGCTTTCAAAGGATAAACAAGAGCTCAATAGAGATTGATTGTGGGAAGCTTTGACGATCCTTTTAGATGATCAAAAGACTTGTTTTTAAAGGATAAACAAGTCCTCAATAGAGATTTTGATGCGGGAGCATTGGGTTACGATCTTCGCAAAGACCCAAACAAAGTCATGGATGCATTACAAGTGGGTGACGATGGTCTAACGATATCTCTCGAGTCATTGATGATGCAAACGAGGAAGGTTCAAGAGTTTGGAAGACCTTTGGAGGTCACGTGCGCAACGAGGGATGATTTTTGGTCAAAGGAAGGCATTGGGGACTTTCTGGCTTAAGAGCGATCGCCCTACTTGAGAAAGCGATCGCCTTGGAAGCATTTGCGAGGACCAACGGCCACAAAGCGATCGCTTTGTGGCGAGGAGGCGATCGCCCTCTAGGCGCGGCGATTTCGAGTTTCCCGCTATGTTTTTGATTCCTAGCTTGTATAGGTTTGACTTTCTATTCCTAGGAAGAGTAGTATTCTTAATGTTTATACTTTTAGGATTAGTTTTCTATTCCTTGTTAGATTAGGATGCTTTGTAAACACCTATAAATAGGGTTAGATCTAAGTTGTAAAAATTCAGATTATTGTTATATAATTCTCAAGGAGAAATTTCAAAGAACAAGGTTGTTCTTATTTTTGTCTATTATTTCCTTAGGTCTAGGAGGTAATATTCAAAAGGATTCTTTACGATAGGTGAGTGAAGCCTATCCGGTGAATCCAAGCGAGGTCTTTACGTTAGGAGAGTGAATCCTAACCGGTGACTCGTGTTCTATCTTCTATTTTCGCTGCAACTTTGATCATTGTTTCATCATCTTCATCCATAATTTCAGACGACAAACCGGCGTTTGTTACGCATCAAATTTGGTATCAAAGCTTAGGTCTTTTACAAATTCCAACTTTGTAAACGATCATGGCGGAAGAAGCGGGATGCCCACGTGGAATTACCTTGGAACAAGCTGCAAATTTACGAAGAGATCGTGAGATGCAAGAACTACGTACACGAATGGATCGCGTGTTGCACTTACTAGAGAGACCACAAGGTCATGTGGAGGTTGAAGAATCCAATTCGGATGAGGAGGAAGTAAGGGAAGTAAGGCGCCCAAGGCCTAGACAACAACAAGTACGGCTTAGGAGGACGACGATCGAGGCTTGAAGCTCGACATTCCCGATTTTGATGGTGCTATGGATCCGGAAGGATACTTGGATTGGGTTCAAGAGCGGAGCGGATTTTTGAATACAAGGAGTATAGTGACCACAAGAAATTCAAGGTGGCTATCCTCAAGCTTACAAGGTACGCTTCCATATGGTATGAAAATTTAAAATCTCAACGAAGGCGTGAAGGAAAGTCAAAGATTGATTCTTGGGACAAGTTTAAAAGTATCTTGATCGAAGGTTCTTACCTAGTACTTATCGACAAGATAACTTTACAAAACTCATACAATTAAAGCAAGGGAATTCTACCGTTTCCCAATATGTTGAGGAGTTTGAGAAACTTTCAATTCTTTGTGACATGCAAGAGCATGAGGAGCAAAAGATTGCGAGATTTATGGGAGGGCTAGATGTCGAGATAGCCAACATAGTAGAGCTACAACCATGCTTTACTTTTGAAGAAATTTGCAAGGTATCAATCAAGTGTGAGAGACAAGTGAAGAAGAAAAGGGTGGGTAACAAGATGACTTTTCAAGGGGTTTTCAAGTAATTCGGCAACAAGCAACGTGGCACCAAGCAATCCAAAGCCCAATACTCAAGCGGAGAAGCCCAACAAGAGTACCACAAGTGAGAAAGTCGAAGGAAAGAAGCCGATCAAGAGCAAGGACAACGTGAAGTGTTTTAAATGTCAAGGATATGGTCACTACCAATCCGAATGCCCCACCAAAAGAGTCTTAACTATTCATGAGATTCGAGAGATTGAAGACAACCTTGCAACTCAAGAACAAGAAGATGAATCCGAGGGAGAAGAGGTAGAGGAGTTTGACTCCGAAGAAGTCAAAGGGGAGACGCTAGTTTTGAGGAGATCTCTACACGCAAAGCCTACGGCCATGGAAGAGGAACAAAGGGAGCAAATCTTTCATGCGAAATGTCTTGTGCAAGGAAAAGTGTGTGATGTGGTAGTAGATGGAGGGAGTTGCGCGAATGCCGTATCAAATATCCTCATCGACAAATTGAAGGTTCCAACCACAAACCACTCTCGTCCTTACAAACTCCATTGGCTCAATGATGGATCCGAAGTCAAGGTAAATCGCCAAGCCCTAATCTCTTTCTCTATGGGAAATTATCATGATGAGATACTTTGTGATGTGGTTCCAATGGATGTATGCCATATACTTTTGGGACGACCTTGGCAATATGATCGATATGTGACCCACGAAGGGAGGGAGAATGCTTACATTGTGAAGAAGGATGGTAAGAAGTTCAAATTGAATCCTTTGCCACCCTCCAAAATAGTTCCCATCAAGAAGCCCCCACAAAAGACAAACTTATTGGCAAGTGAACGAGAAGCCGAACAAGCCGTCAAGGATGGACAAGCGATTCTCGTTATTCCTCAAGGGGTCCAAAAAAGAAGGGAGGAACTACACCCCTTAATGAAACCCCTACTCAACAAATTCAAGGATGTATTTCCGAAGATCTACCACCGGGTTTGCCACCAAAGAGAGGATTGAACATCAAATCGACTTGATACCCGGAATGCCACTTCCCAACAAACCGGCATATCGATGCAACCCGGAAGAAACGAAGGAACTACAAAAGCAAATTGAGGAGTTGCTCGCAAAGGGATATGTGGAAGAAAGCATGAGTCCATGTGCGGTACCGGCCCTTCTTGTACCCAAGAAAGATGGATCATGGCGAATGTGCGTGGATAGTCGAGCAATCAACAATATCACTATCAAATATCGATTTCCAATGCCACGCTTGGATGATATGATTGATGAACTTCATGGTGCTATATTCTACTCGAAGATTGATTTGAGGAGCGGTTATCATCAAATTCGCATGCGCGAAGGAGATGAATGGAAAACGGCATTCAAGACAAAGCACGGATTATATGAATGGAAGGTGATGCCATTCGGGCTCACGAATGCTCCAAGTACGTTTATGAGATTGATGAATGAAGTGTTGAGACCATTTTTGGGAAAATTTGTGGTCGTCTATCTAGACGATATTTTGGTCTATAGCAAGAGTGAGGAGGAGCATGTGCGACATCTTGAAGAAGTACTACAAGTTTTGCGGAAAAACAAGCTCTATGGAAAGCTCGAGAAGTGCTCATTTATGCAACCAAGTGTGACATTCCTTGGTTATGTGGTATCGAAGGAAGGAGTTTCGGTTGATCAAACAAAGATTGAGGCAATCAAATCTTGGCCTATTCCAACCACTATAACGGAGGTACGTTCATTTCATGGGTTAGCTTCTTTCTATAGACGCTTTATCAAAGATTTTAGTACGATTGCAAGTCCTATGACCGAAACCTTGAAGAAAGGAAAATTTGAATGGACTTCAGCGGCCCAACAAGCTTTTGGAGAGCTTAAGGAGAAGCTATGCAAAACACCGGTTTTGGCTTTACCCGATTTCTCACAACCTTTTGAGGTTGAATGTGATGCTTCCTTAGTGGCGGATTTGTATTTCAAAGAAATTGTGCGTTTGCATGGAGTGCCAAAGACAATTGTGAGTGATAGAGATAGCAAGTTTCTTAGCCATTTTTGGAGATCTCTTTGGAGGTTAATTGGTACAAAGTTGTTATTTAGCACATCTCATCACCCACAAACGGATGGACAAACGGAAGTCACCAATAGGACTCTTGGAGTGTTACTACGAGGCCTAGTTGGGAAGACCCAAAAAGATTGGGATTTGAAGTTGGCTCACGCAGAATTCGCTTACAACCGTACACCAACTTATGCGACTCAACATTCTCCATTCGAGGTTGTGTATGGAGTTAATCCTTGTTTGCCAATTGATATGGTGCCTACTCGAAGAGGGAAAGAGCAACCGGATGCGTTCAACAAATTGAAGGATATACAACACTTCCATGAACAAGTTCGTGCAAGAATCGAGAAGGTAAACGAGATGTACAAGAGGAGAGCCAACAAAAGCCGAAAGCAACCGGAATTTCAACCCGGAGATTTAGTATGGCTACACTTACGAAAAGAGAGATTTCCTAGCAAGAGAAAGAACAAGCTAATGCCAAGAGCCGAAGGACCTTTTCAAGTGCTTGAGAGATTTGGTGATAGTGCTTACAAGTTGGACCTACCCGAGGAGTATTCGATAAGTTCTACATTCAATGTGGGAGATTTATCACCATACTTAGAAGACAAAATGCTTGAAGAATTGAGGCCAATTCTTTCTCAAGAAGGGGAGGATGATGCGGGAGCATTGGGTTACGATCTTCGCAAAGACCCAAACAAAGTCATGGATGCATTACAAGTGGGTGACGATGGTCTAACGATATCTCTCGAGTCATTGATGATGCAAACGAGGAAGGTTCAAGAGTTTGGAAGACCTTTGGAGGTCACGTGCGCAACGAGGGATGATTTTTGGTCAAAGGAAGGCATTGGGGACTTTCTGGCTTAAGGGCGATCGCCCTACTTCAGAGAAAGCGATCGCCTTGGAAGCATTTGCGAGGACCAGCATCGGCCACAAAGCGATCGCTTTGTGGCGAGGAGGGCGATCGCTCAGGCAAGGTGACGACTTGAGTTCCTGCTATGTTTTTGATTCCTAGCTTGTATAGGTTTGACTTTCTATTCCTAGGAAGAGTAGTATTCTTAATGTTTATACTTTTAGGATTAGTTTTCTATTCCTTGTTAGATTAGGATGCTTTGTAAACACCTATAAATAGGGTTAGATCTAAGTTGTAAAAATTCAGATTATTGTTATATAATTCTCAAAGAGAAATTTCAAGAACAAAGGTTTGTTCTTATTTTTGTCTATTATTTCCTTAGGTCTAGGAGGTAATATTCAAAAGGATTCTTTACGATAGGTGAGTGAAGCCTATCCGGTGAATCCAAGCGAGGTCTTTACGTTAGGAGAGTGAATCCTAACCGGTGACTCGTGTTCTATCTTCTATTTTCGCTGCAACTTTGATCATTGTTTCATCATCTTCATCCATAATTTCGTAGACGACAAATCCGGCGTTTGTTACGCATCAGATTTATTGTTGGAAGCTTTGTGGATCCTTTTAGAGGATCAAAAGTCTTTATTACAAATGATAAACAAGAGCTCAATATAGATTGATTGTTTGATTCTTTGTGGATCCTTTTAGAGGATCAAAAGACTTGTTTTTAAAGGATAAACAAGAGCTCAATAGAGATTGATTGTTGGAAGCTTTGAGGATCCTTTTAGAGGTTCAAAAGACTTGTTTACAAAGGATAAACAAGTGCTCAATAGTGGTTGATTATTGGAAGCTTTGTGGATTCTTTTAGATGATCAAAAGACTTGCTTTCAAAGGATAAACAAGAGCACAATAGAGATTGAATGTTGGAATCTTTGTGGATCCTTATAGATGATCAAAAGACTTGCTTTCAAAGGATAAACAAGAGCACAATAGAGATTGAATGTTGGAATCTTTGTGGATCCTTATAGATGATCAAAAGACTTGCTTTCAAAGGATAAACAAGAGCAATAGAGATTGATTGTGGGAAGCTTTGACGATCCTTTTAGATGATCAAAAGACTTGTTTTTAAAGGATAAACAAGTCCTCAATAGAGATTTATTGTTGGAAGCTTTGTGGATCCTTTTAGAGGATCAAAAGTCTTTATTACAAATGATAAACAAGAGCTCAATATAGATTGATTGTTGGATTCTTTGTGGATCCTTTTAGAGGATCAAAAGACTTGTTTTTAAAGGATAAACAAGAGCTCAATAGAGATTGATTGTTGGAAGCTTTGAGGATCCTTTTAGAGGTTCAAAAGACTTGTTTACAAAGGATAAACAAGTGCTCAATAGTGGTTGATTATTGGAAGCTTTGTGGATTCTTTTAGATGATCAAAAGACTTGCTTTCAAAGGATAAACAAGAGCACAATAGAGATTGAATGTTGGAATCTTTGTGGATCCTTATAGATGATCAAAAGACTTGCTTTCAAAGGATAAACAAGAGCTCAATAGAGATTGATTGTTGGAATCTTTGTGGATCCTTTTAGATGATCAAAAGACTTGCTTTCAAAGGATAAACAAGAGCTCAATAGAGATTGATTGTTGGAAGCTTTGTGGATCCTTTTAGATGATCAAAAGACTTGCTTTCAAAGGATAAACAAGAGCTCAATAGAGATTGATTGTTGGAAGCTTTGTGGATCCTTTTAGATGATCAAAAGACTTGCTTTCAAAGGATAAACAAGAGCACAATAGAGATTGATTGTTGGAATCTTTGTGGATCCTTTTAGATGATCAAAAGACTTGCTTTCAAAGGATAAACAAGAGCACAATAGAGATTGAATGTTGGAATCTTTGTGGATCCTTATAGATGATCAAAAGACTTGCTTTCAAAGGATAAACAAGAGCGCAATAGAGATTGATTGTGGGAAGCTTTGACGATCCTTTTAGATGATCAAAAGACTTGTTTTTAAAGGATAAACAAGTCCTCAATAGAGATTTATTGTTGGAAGCTTTGTGGATCCTTTTAGAGGATCAAAAGTCTTTATTACAAATGATAAACAAGAGCTCAATATAGATTGATTGTTGGATGCTTTGTGGATCCTTTTAGAGGATCAAAAGACTTGTTTTTAAAGGATAAACAAGAGCTCAATAGAGATTGATTGTTGGAAGCTTTGAGGATCCTTTTAGAGGTTCAAAAGACTTGTTTACAAAGGATAAACAAGTGCTCAATAGTGGTTGATTATTGGAAGCTTTGTGGATTCTTTTAGATGATCAAAAGACTTGCTTTCAAAGGATAAACAAGAGCACAATAGAGATTGAATGTTGGAATCTTTGTGGATCCTTATAGATGATCAAAAGACTTGCTTTCAAAGGATAAACAAGAGCGCAATAGAGATTGATTGTGGGAAGCTTTGACGATCCTTTTAGATGATCAAAAGACTTGTTTTTAAAGGATAAACAAGTCCTCAATAGAGATTTATTGTTGGAAGCTTTGTGGATCCTTTTAGAGGATCAAAAGTCTTTATTACAAATGATAAACAAGAGCTCAATATAGATTGATTGTTGGATGCTTTGTGGATCCTTTTAGAGGATCAAAAGACTTGTTTTTAAAGGATAAACAAGAGCTCAATAGAGATTGATTGTTGGAAGCTTTGAGGATCCTTTTAGAGGTTCAAAAGACTTGTTTACAAAGGATAAACAAGTGCTCAATAGTGGTTGATTATTGGAAGCTTTGTGGATTCTTTTAGATGATCAAAAGACTTGCTTTCAAAGGATAAACAAGAGCACAATAGAGATTGAATGTTGGAATCTTTGTGGATCCTTATAGATGATCAAAAGACTTGCTTTCAAAGGATAAACAAGAGCGCAATAGAGATTGATTGTGGGAAGCTTTGACGATCCTTTTAGATGATCAAAAGACTTGTTTTAAAGGATAAACAAGTCCTCAATAGAGATTTATTGTTGGAAGCTTTGTGGATCCTTTTAGAGGATCAAAAGTCTTTATTACAAATGATAAACAAGAGCTCAATATAGATTGATTGTTGGATGCTTTGTGGATCCTTTTAGAGGATCAAAAGACTTGTTTTTAAAGGATAAACAAGAGCTCAATAGAGATTGATTGTTGGAAGCTTTGAGGATCCTTTTAGAGGTTCAAAAGACTTGTTTACAAAGGATAAACAAGTGCTCAATAGTGGTTGATTATTGGAAGCTTTGTGGATTCTTTTAGATGATCAAAAGACTTGCTTTCAAAGGATAAACAAGAGCACAATAGAGATTGAATGTTGGAATCTTTGTGGATCCTTATAGATGATCAAAAGACTTGCTTTCAAAGGATAAACAAGAGCGCAATAGAGATTGATTGTGGGAAGCTTTGACGATCCTTTTAGATGATCAAAAGACTTGTTTTTAAAGGATAAACAAGTCCTCAATAGAGATTTATTGTTGGAAGCTTTGTGGATCCTTTTAGAGGATCAAAAGTCTTTATTACAAATGATAAACAAGAGCTCAATATAGATTGATTGTTGGATGCTTTGTGGATCCTTTTAGAGGATCAAAAGACTTGTTTTTAAAGGATAAACAAGAGCTCAATAGAGATTGATTGTTGGAAGCTTTGAGGATCCTTTTAGAGGTTCAAAAGACTTGTTTACAAAGGATAAACAAGTGCTCAATAGTGGTTGATTATTGGAAGCTTTGTGGATTTTTTAGATGATCAAAAGACTTGCTTTCAAAGGATAAACAAGAGCACAATAGAGATTGAATGTTGGAATCTTTGTGGATCCTTATAGATGATCAAAAGACTTGCTTTCAAAGGATAAACAAGAGCGCAATAGAGATTGATTGTGGGAAGCTTTGACGATCCTTTTAGATGATCAAAAGACTTGTTTTTAAAGGATAAACAAGTCCTCAATAGAGATTTATTGTTGGAAGCTTTGTGGATCCTTTTAGAGGATCAAAAGTCTTTATTACAAATGATAAACAAGAGCTCAATATAGATTGATTGTTGGATGCTTTGTGGATCCTTTTAGAGGATCAAAAGACTTGTTTTTAAAGGATAAACAAGAGCTCAATAGAGATTGATTGTTGGAAGCTTTGAGGATCCTTTTAGAGGTTCAAAAGACTTGTTTACAAAGGATAAACAAGTGCTCAATAGTGGTTGATTATTGGAAGCTTTGTGGATTCTTTTAGATGATCAAAAGACTTGCTTTCAAAGGATAAACAAGAGCACAATAGAGATTGAATGTTGGAATCTTTGTGGATCCTTATAGATGATCAAAAGACTTGCTTTCAAAGGATAAACAAGAGCGCAATAGAGATTGATTGTGGGAAGCTTTGACGATCCTTTTAGATGATCAAAAGACTTGTTTTTAAAGGATAAACAAGTCCTCAATAGAGATTTATTGTTGGAAGCTTTGTGGATCCTTTTAGAGGATCAAAAGTCTTTATTACAAATGATAAACAAGAGCTCAATATAGATTGATTGTTGGATGCTTTGTGGATCCTTTTAGAGGATCAAAAGACTTGTTTTTAAAGGATAAACAAGAGCTCAATAGAGATTGATTGTTGGAAGCTTTGAGGATCCTTTTAGAGGTTCAAAAGACTTGTTTACAAAGGATAAACAAGTGCTCAATAGTGGTTGATTATTGGAAGCTTTGTGGATTCTTTTAGATGATCAAAAGTCTTGCTTTCAAAGGATAAACAAGAGCACAATAGAGATTGAATGTTGGAATCTTTGTGGATCCTTATAGATGATCAAAAGACTTGCTTTCAAAGGATAAACAAGAGCACAATAGAGATTGAATGTTGGAATCTTTGTGGATCCTTATAGATGATCAAAAGACTTGCTTTCAAAGGATAAACAAGAGCGCAATAGAGATTGATTGTGGGAAGCTTTGACGATCCTTTTAGATGATCAAAAGACTTGTTTTTAAAGGATAAACAAGTCCTCAATAGAGATTTATTGTTGGAAGCTTTGTGGATCCTTTTAGAGGATCAAAAGTCTTTATTACAAATGATAAACAAGAGCTCAATATAGATTGATTGTTGGATGCTTTGTGGATCCTTTTAGAGGATCAAAAGACTTGTTTTTAAAGGATAAACAAGAGCTCAATAGAGATTGATTGTTGGAAGCTTTGAGGATCCTTTTAGAGGTTCAAAAGACTTGTTTACAAAGGATAAACAAGTGCTCAATAGTGGTTGATTATTGGAAGCTTTGTGGATTCTTTTAGATGATCAAAAGACTTGCTTTCAAAGGATAAACAAGAGCACAATAGAGATTGAATGTTGGAATCTTTGTGGATCCTTATAGATGATCAAAAGACTTGCTTTCAAAGGATAAACAAGAGCACAATAGAGATTGAATGTTGGAATCTTTGTGGATCCTTATAGATGATCAAAAGACTTGCTTTCAAAGGATAAACAAGAGCTCAATAGAGATTGATTGTTGGAAGCTTTGACGATCCTTTTAGATGATCAAAAGACTTGTTTTTAAAGGATAAACAAGTCCTCAATAGAGATTTATTGTTGGAAGCTTTGTGGATCCTTTTAGAGGATCAAAAGTCTTTATTACAAATGATAAACAAGAGCTCAATATAGATTGATTGTTGGATGCTTTGTGGATCCTTTTAGAGGATCAAAAGACTTGTTTTTAAAGGATAAACAAGAGCTCAATAGAGATTGATTGTTGGAAGCTTTGAGGATCCTTTTAGAGGTTCAAAAGACTTGTTTACAAAGGATAAACAAGTGCTCAATAGTGATTGATTATTGGAAGCTTTGTGGATTCTTTTAGATGATCAAAAGACTTGCTTTCAAAGGATAAACAAGAGCACAATAGAGATTGAATGTTGGAATCTTTGTGGATCCTTATAGATGATCAAAAGACTTGCTTTCAAAGGATAAACAAGAGCTCAATAGAGATTGATTGTTGGAAGCTTTGTGGATCCTTTTAGATGATCAAAAGACTTGCTTTCAAAGGATAAACAAGAGCTCAATAGAGATTGATTGTTGGAAGCTTTGTGGATCCTTTTAGATGATCAAAAGACTTGTTTCAAAGGATAAACAAGAGCTCAATAGAGATTGATTGTTGGAAGCTTTGTGGATCCTTTTAGATGATCAAAAGACTTGCTTTCAAAGGATAAACAAGAGCTCAATAGAGATTGATTGTTGGAAGCTTTGTGGATCCTTTTAGATGATCAAAAGACTTGCTTTCAAAGGATAAACAAGAGCACAATAGAGATTGAATGTTGGAATCTTTGTGGATCCTTATAGATGATCAAAAGACTTGCTTTCAAAGGATAAACAAGAGCGCAATAGAGATTGATTGTGGAAGCTTTGACGATCCTTTTAGATGATCAAAAGACTTGTTTTTAAAGGATAAACAAGTCCTCAATAGAGATTTATTGTTGGAAGCTTTGTGGATCCTTTTAGAGGATCAAAAGTCTTTATTACAAATGATAAACAAGAGCTCAATATAGATTGATTGTTGGATGCTTTGTGGATCCTTTTAGAGGATCAAAAGACTTGTTTTTAAAGGATAAACAAGAGCTCAATAGAGATTGATTGTTGGAAGCTTTGAGGATCCTTTTAGAGGTTCAAAAGACTTGTTTACAAAGGATAAACAAGTGCTCAATAGTGGTTGATTATTGGAAGCTTTGTGGATTCTTTTAGATGATCAAAAGACTTGCTTTCAAAGGATAAACAAGAGCACAATAGAGATTGAATGTTGGAATCTTTGTGGATCCTTATAGATGATCAAAAGACTTGCTTTCAAAGGATAAAC
This sequence comes from Platycodon grandiflorus, assembly GCA_016624345.1. Classification (NCBI taxonomy): domain Eukaryota; kingdom Viridiplantae; phylum Streptophyta; class Magnoliopsida; order Asterales; family Campanulaceae; genus Platycodon; species Platycodon grandiflorus. The sequence goes on along the minus strand of CM028361.1, from coordinate 93,454,728 downwards.
AAGAGCGCAATAGAGATTGATTGTGGGAAGCTTTGACGATCCTTTTAGATGATCAAAAGACTTGTTTTTAAAGGATAAACAAGTCCTCAATAGAGATTTATTGTTGGAAGCTTTGTGGATCCTTTTAGAGGATCAAAAGTCTTTATTACAAATGATAAACAAGAGCTCAATATAGATTGATTGTTGGATGCTTTGTGGATCCTTTTAGAGGATCAAAAGACTTGTTTTTAAAGGATAAACAAGAGCTCAATAGAGATTGATTGTTGGAAGCTTTGAGGATCCTTTTAGAGGTTCAAAAGACTTGTTTACAAAGGATAAACAAGTGCTCAATAGTGGTTGATTATTGGAAGCTTTGTGGATTCTTTTAGATGATCAAAAGACTTGCTTTCAAAGGATAAACAAGAGCACAATAGAGATTGAATGTTGGAATCTTTGTGGATCCTTATAGATGATCAAAAGACTTGCTTTCAAAGGATAAACAAGAGCGCAATAGAGATTGATTGTGGGAAGCTTTGACGATCCTTTTAGATGATCAAAAGACTTGTTTTTAAAGGATAAACAAGTCCTCAATAGAGATTTATTGTTGGAAGCTTTGTGGATCCTTTTAGAGGATCAAAAGTCTTTATTACAAATGATAAACAAGAGCTCAATATAGATTGATTGTTGGATGCTTTGTGGATCCTTTTAGAGGATCAAAAGACTTGTTTTTAAAGGATAAACAAGAGCTCAATAGAGATTGATTGTTGGAAGCTTTGAGGATCCTTTTAGAGGTTCAAAAGACTTGTTTACAAAGGATAAACAAGTGCTCAATAGTGGTTGATTATTGGAAGCTTTGTGGATTCTTTTAGATGATCAAAAGACTTGCTTTCAAAGGATAAACAAGAGCACAATAGAGATTGAATGTTGGAATCTTTGTGGATCCTTATAGATGATCAAAAGACTTGCTTTCAAAGGATAAACAAGAGCGCAATAGAGATTGATTGTGGGAAGCTTTGACGATCCTTTTAGATGATCAAAAGACTTGTTTTTAAAGGATAAACAAGTCCTCAATAGAGATTTATTGTTGGAAGCTTTGTGGATCCTTTTAGAGGATCAAAAGTCTTTATTACAAATGATAAACAAGAGCTCAATATAGATTGATTGTTGAATGCTTTGTGGATCCTTTTAGAGGATCAAAAGACTTGTTTTTAAAGGATAAACAAGAGCTCAATAGAGATTGATTGTTGGAAGCTTTGAGGATCCTTTTAGAGGTTCAAAAGACTTGTTTACAAAGGATAAACAAGTGCTCAATAGTGGTTGATTATTGGAAGCTTTGTGGATTTTTTAGATGATCAAAAGACTTGCTTTCAAAGGATAAACAAGAGCACAATAGAGATTGAATGTTGGAATCTTTGTGGATCCTTATAGATGATCAAAAGACTTGCTTTCAAAGGATAAACAAGAGCGCAATAGAGATTGATTGTGGGAAGCTTTGACGATCCTTTTAGATGATCAAAAGACTTGTTTTAAAGGATAAACAAGTCCTCAATAGAGATTTATTGTTGGAAGCTTTGTGGATCCTTTTAGAGGATCAAAAGTCTTTATTACAAATGATAAACAAGAGCTCAATATAGATTGATTGTTTGCTTTGTGGATCCTTTTAGAGGATCAAAAGACTTGTTTTTAAAGGATAAACAAGAGCTCAATAGAGATTGATTGTTGGAAGCTTTGAGGATCCTTTTAGAGGTTCAAAAGACTTGTTTACAAAGGATAAACAAGTGCTCAATAGTGGTTGATTATTGGAAGCTTTGTGGATTCTTTTAGATGATCAAAAGACTTGCTTTCAAAGGATAAACAAGAGCACAATAGAGATTGAATGTTGGAATCTTTGTGGATCCTTATAGATGATCAAAAGACTTGCTTTCAAAGGATAAACAAGAGCGCAATAGAGATTGATTGTGGAAGCTTTGGATCCTTTTAGATGATCAAAAGACTTGTTTTTAAAGGATAAACAAGTCCTCAATAGAGATTTATTGTTGGAAGCTTTGTGGATCCTTTTAGAGGATCAAAAGTCTTTATTACAAATGATAAACAAGAGCTCAATATAGATTGATTGTTGGATGCTTTGTGGATCCTTTTAGAGGATCAAAAGACTTGTTTTTAAAGGATAAACAAGAGCTCAATAGAGATTGATTGTTGGAAGCTTTGAGGATCCTTTTAGAGGTTCAAAAGACATGTTTACAAAGGATAAACAAGTGCTCAATAGTGGTTGATTATTGGAAGCTTTGTGGATTCATTTAGATGATCAAAAGACTTGCTTTCAAAGGATAAACAAGAGCACAATAGAGATTGAATGTTGGAATCTTTGTGGATCCTTATAGATGATCAAAAGACTTGCTTTCAAAGGATAAACAAGAGCACAATAGAGATTGAATGTTGGAATCTTTGTGGATCCTTATAGATGATCAAAGACTTGCTTTCAAAGGATAAACAAGAGCGCAATAGAGATTGATTGTGGGAAGCTTTGACGATCCTTTTAGATGATCAAAAGACTTGTTTTTAAAGGATAAACAAGTCCTCAATAGAGATTTATTGTTGGAAGCTTTGTGGATCCTTTTAGAGGATCAAATGTCTTTATTTTAAATGATAAACAAGAGCTCAATATAGATTGATTGTTGAATGCTTTGTGGATCCATTTAGAGGATCAAAAGACTTGTTTTTAAAGGATAAACAAGAGCTCAATAGAGATTGATTGTTGGAAGATTTGAGGATCCTTTTAGAGGTTCAAAAGACTTGTTTACAAAGGATAAACAAGTGCTTAATAGTGGTTGATTATTGGAAGCTTTGTGGATTCTTTTAGATGATCAAAAGACTTGCTTTCAAAGGATAAACAAGAGCACAATAGAGATTGAATGTTGGAATCTTTGTGGATCCTTATAGATGATCAAAAGACTTCTTTCAAAGGATAAACAAGAGCACAATAGAGATTGAATGTTGGAATCTTTGTGGATCCTTATAGATGATCAAAAGACTTGCTTTCAAAGGATAAACAAGAGCTCAATAGAGATTGATTGTTGGAAGCTTTGACGATCCTTTTAGATGATCAAAAGACTTGTTTTTAAAGGATAAACAAGTCCTCAATAGAGATTTATTGTTGGAAGCTTTGTGGATCCTTTTAGAGGATCAAAAGACTTTATTACAAAGGATAAACAAGAGCTCAATAGAGATTGATTGTTGGAAGCTTTGTGGATCCTTTTAGAGGATCAAAAGACTTGTTTTTAAAGGATAAACAAGAGCTCAATAGAGATTGATTGTTGGAAGCTTTGAGGATCCTTTTAGAGGATCAAAAGACTTGTTTACAAAGGATAAACAAGTGCTCAATAGAGATTGATTATTGGAAGCTTTGTGGATCTTCTTTTAGATGATCAAAAGACTTGCTTTCAAAGGATAAACAAGAGCACAATAGAGATTGATTGTTGGAATCTTTGTGATCCTTTTAGATGATCAAAAGACTTGCTTTCAAAGGATAAACAAGAGCTCAATAGAGATTGATTGTTGGAAGCTTTGTGGATCCTTTTAGATGATCAAAAGACTTGCTTTCAAAGGATAAACAAGAGCTCAATAGAGATTGATTGTTGGAAGCTTTGTGGATCCTTTTAGAGGATCAAAAGACTTGTTTTCAAAGGATAAACAAGAGCTCAATAGAGATTGATTGTTGGAAGCTTTGTGGATCCTTTTAGATGATCAAAAGACTTGTTTCAAAGGATAAACAAGAGCTCAATAGAGATTGATTGTTGGAAGCTTTGTGGATCCTTTTAGATGATCAAAAGACTTGCTTTCAAAGGATAAACAAGAGCACAATAGAGATTGAATGTTGGAATCTTTGTGGATCCTTATAGATGATCAAAAGACTTGCTTTCAAAGGATAAACAAGAGCTCAATAGAGATTGATTGTGGGAAGCTTTGATGATCCTTTAGATGATCAAAAGACTTGTTTTTAAAGGATAAACAAGTCCTCAATAGAGATTTATTGTTGGAAGCTTTGTGGATCCTTTTAGAGGATCAAAAGTCTTTATTACAAATGATAAACAAGAGCTCAATATAGATTGATTGTTGGATGCTTTGTGGATCCTTTTAGAGGATCAAAAGACTTGTTTTTAAAGGATAAACAAGAGCTCAATAGAGATTGATTGTTGGAAGCTTTGATGATCCTTTTAGAGGTTCAAAAGACTTGTTTACAAAGGATAAACAAGTGCTCAATAGTGGTTGATTATTGGAAGCTTTGTGGATTCTTTTAGATGATCAAAAGACTTACTTTCAAAAGATAAACAAGAGCACAATAGAGATTGAATGTTGGAATCTTTGTGGATCCTTATAGATGATCAAAAGACTTGCTTTCAAAGGATAAACAAGAGCGCAATAGAGATTGATGTGGGAAGCTTTGACGATCCTTTTAGATGATCAAAAGACTTGTTTTTAAAGGATAAACAAGTCCTCAATAGAGATTTATTGTTGGAAGCTTTGTGGATCCTTTTAGAGGATCAAAAGTCTTTATTACAAATGATAAACAAGAGCTTAATATAGATTGATTGTTGGATGCCTTGTGGATCCTTTTAGAGGATCAAAAGACTTCTTTTTAAAGGATAAACAAGAGCTCAATAGAGATTGATTGTTGGAAGCTTTGAGGATCCTTTTAGAGGTTCAAAAGACTTGTTTACAAAGGATAAACAAGTGCTCAATAGTGGTTGATTATTGGAAGCTTTGTGGATTCTTTTAGATGATCAAAAGACTTACTTTCAAAGGATAAATAAGAGCACAATAGAGATTAAATGTTGGAATCTTTGTGGATCCTTATAGATGATCAAAAGACTTGCTTTCAAAGGATAAACAAGAGCGCAATAGAGATTGATTATGGGAAGCTTTGACAATCCTTTTAGATGACCAAAACACTTGTTTTTAAAGGATAAGCAAGTCCTCAATAGAGATTTATTGTTGGAAGCTTTGTGGATCCTTTTAGGATCAAAAGTCTTTATTACAAATGATAAACAAGAGCTCAATATAGATTGATTGTTGGATGCTTTGTGGATCCTTTTAGAGGATCAAAAGACTTGTTTTTAAAGGATAAACAAGAGCTCAGATTGATTGTTGGAAGCTTTGTGATCCTTTTTAGAGTTCAAAAGACTTGTTTCAAAGGATAAACAAG
>CM028361.1:93412503-93449446 GCA_016624345.1 Platycodon grandiflorus | reverse complement strand
TTTTAGAGAGTTCAAAGACTTGTTCAAAGAAAACAAAGTATATGTTGGTTGATTGTGAAGCTTTGTGGATTCTTTTATATGATCAAAGACTTGCTTTCAAAAAAGATAAACAAGAGCACAATAGGATTGATATTGGATCTTTGTGGATCTTATAGATGATCAAAAGACTTGCTTTCAAAGGATAAACAAACTCAATAAGATTAATTTTGGAATCTTTGAGGATCATTTAGATGATCAAAGACTTGCTTAAAAGGATAAACAAGTGCTCAATAGAGATTGAATGTTGGAAGCTTTGTGGATCCTTATAGATGATCAAAAGCTTTATTACAAAGGATAAACAGAGCACAATAGAATTGATTTTGGAATCTTTGTAGGATCCTTATAGATGATCAAAAGACTTGCTTTTAAAGGATAAACAAGAGCTCAATAGAGATTGATTGTGGGAAGCTTTGACGATCCTTTTAGATGATCAAAAAGCCTTGTTTTTAAAGGATAAACAAGTCCTCAATGAGGTTGATTATTGGAAGCTTTGTGGATCCTTTTAGATATCAAAAGTCTTTTTCAAAGGATAAACAAGAGCTCAATAGAGATTGATTGTTGGAATCTTTGTGGATCCTTTTAGATGATCAAAAGACTTGCTTTCAAAGGATAAACAAGAAACAATAGAGATTGATTGTTGGAAGCTTTGTGGATCCTTTTAGAAGATTCAAAAAAGACTTTTTACAAAGGATAAACAAGTGCTCAATAGAGATTGATTGTTGGAAGCTTTGTGGATCCTTTTAGAGGATCAAAAGACTTTATTTCAAGAATAAACAAGAGCTCAATGAGATTGATTGTTGGAAGCTTTGTGGATCCTTTTAGAGGATCAAAAGACTTGTTTCAAAGGATAAACAAGAGCTCAATAGAGATTGATTTTGGAAGCTTTGTGGATCCTTTTAGATGATCAAAGACTTGCTTTCAAAGGATAAACAAGAGCACAATAGAGATTGAATGTTGGAATCTTTGTGGATCCTTTTAGATGATCAAAAGACTTGCTTTCAAAGGATAAACAAGAGCACAATAGAGATTGAATGTTGGAATCTTTGTGGATCCTTATAGATGATCAAAGACTTGCTTTCAAAGGATAAACAAGAGCGCAATAGAGATTGATTGTGGGAAGCTTTGACGATCCTTTTAGATGATCAAAAGACTTGTTTTTAAAGGATAAACAAGTCCTCAATAGAAGATTTATTGTTGGAAGCTTTGTGGATCCTTTTAGAGGATCAAAAGTCTTTATTACAAATGATAAACAAGAGCTCAATATAGATTGATTGTTGGATGCTTTGTGGATCCTTTAGAGGATCAAAACTTGTTTTTAAAGGATAAACAAGAGCTCAATAGAGATTGATTGTTGGAAGCTTTGAGGATCCTTTTAGAGGTTCAAAGACTTGTTTACAAAGGATAAACAAGTGCTCAATAGTGGTTGATTATTGGAAGCTTTGTGGATTCTTTTAGATGATCAAAAGACTTGCTTTCAAAGGATAAACAAGAGCACAATAGAGATTGAATGTTGGAATCTTTGTGGATCCTTATAGATGATCAAAAGACTTGCTTTCAAAGGATAAACAAGAGGCGCAATAGAGATTGATTGTGGAAGCTTTGGCGATCCTTTTAGATGATCAAAGACTTGTTTTAAAGGATAAACAAGTCCTCAATAGAGATTTATTGTTGGAAGCTTTGTGGATCCTTTTAGAGGATCAAAGTCTTTATTACAAATGATAAACAAGAGCTCAATATAGATTGATTGTTGATGCTTTGTGGATCCTTTTAGAGGATCAAAGACTTGTTTTAAAGGATAAACAAGAGCTCAATAGAGATTGATTGTTGGAAGCTTTGAGGATCCTTTTAGAGGTTCAAAGACTTGTTTACAAAGGATAAACAAGTGCTCAATAGTGATTGATTATTGGAAGCTTTGTGGATTCTTTTAGATGATCAAAGACTTGCTTTCAAAGGATAAACAAGAGCACAATAGAGATTGAATGTTGGAATCTTTGTGGATCCTTAGATGATCAAAAGACTTGCTTTCAAAGGATAAACAAGAGCACAATAGAGATTGAATTTTGGAATCTTTGTGGATCCTTATAGATGATCAAAAGACTTGCTTTCAAAGGATAAACAAGAGCGCAATAGAGATTGATTGTTGGAAGCTTTGTGATCCTTTTAGATGATCAAAAGACTTGTTTTTAAAGGATAAACAAGTCCTCAATAGAGATTGATTGTTGGAAGCTTTGTGGATCCTTTTAGAGTATCAAAGACTTGTTACAAAGGATAAACAAGAGCTCAATATAGATTGATTGTTGGAAGCTTTGTGGATCCTTTTAGAGGATCAAAGACTTGTTTTAAAGGATAAACAAGAGCTCAATAGAGATTGATTGTTGGAAGCTTTGTGGATCCTTTTAGATGATCAAAAGACTTGTTTCAAAGGATAAACAAGAGCTCAATAGTGGTTGATTATTGGAAGCTTTGTGGATCCTTTTAGATGATCAAAAGACTTGCTTTCAAAATAAACAAGAGCAATAGAGATTGATTGTTGGAAGCTTTGTGGATCCTTTAGAGATCAAAGACTTGCTTTCAAAGGATAAACAAGAGCTCAATAGAGATTGATTGTTGGATTTGTGGATCCTTTTAGATGATCAAAAGACTTGCTTTCAAAGGATAAACAAGAGCAATAGAGATTGATTGTTGGAATCTTTGTGGATCCTTATAGATGATCAAAAGACTTGCTTTCAAAGGATAAACAAGAGCACAATAGAGATTGATATTTGGAATCTTTGTGGATCCTTTTAGATGATCAAAAGACTTGCTTTCAAAGGATAAACAAGAGCACAATAGAGATTGAATGTTGGAATCTTTGTGGATCCTTATAGATGATCAAAAGACTTGCTTTCAAAGGATAAACAAGAGCGCAATAGAGATTGATTGTGGAAGCTTTGTGATCCTTTTGATGATCAGACTTGTTTTAAAGGATAAACAAGTCCTCAATAGGATTTATTGTTGGAAGCTTTGTGGATCCTTTTAGAGGATCAAAAGTCTTTATTACAAATGATAAACAAGAGCTCAATATAGATTGATTGTTGAATGCTTTGTGGATCCTTTTAGAGGATCAAAAGACTTGTTTTTAAAGGATAAACAAGAGCTCAATAGAGATTGATTGTTGGAAGCTTTGAGGATCCTTTTAGAGGTTCAAAAGACTTGTTTACAAAGGATAAACAAGTGCTCAATAGTGGTTGATTATTGGAAGCTTTGTGGATTCTTTTAGATGATCAAAAGACTTGCTTTCAAAGGATAAACAAGAGCACAATAGAGATTGAATGTTGGAATCTTTGTGGATCCTTATAGATGATCAAAAGACTTGCTTTCAAAGGATAAACAAGAGCGCAATAGAGATTGATTGTGGGAAGCTTTGACGATCCTTTTAGATGATCAAAAGACTTGTTTTTAAAGGATAAACAAGTCCTCAATAGAGATTTATTGTTGGAAGCTTTGTGGATCCTTTTAGAGGATCAAAAGTCTTTATTACAAATGATAAACAAGAGCTCAATATAGATTGATTGGATGCTTTGTGGATCCTTTTAGAGGATCAAAAGACTTGTTTTTAAGGATAAACAAGAGCTCAATAGAGATTGATTGTTGGAAGCTTTGAGGATCCTTTTAGAGGTTCAAAAGACTTGTTTACAAAGGATAAACAAGTGCTCAATAGTGGTTGATTATTGGAAGCTTTGTGGATTCTTTTAGATGATCAAAAGACTTGCTTTCAAAGGATAAACAAGAGCACAATAGAGATTGAATGTTGGAATCTTTGTGGATCCTTATAGATGATCAAAAGACTTGCTTTCAAAGGATAAACAAGAGCACAATAGAGATTGAATTTTGGAATCTTTGTGGATCCTTATAGATGATCAAAAGACTTGCTTTCAAAGGATAAACAAGAGCCAATAGAGATTGATTGTGGGAAGCTTTGTGATCCTTTTAGATGATCAAAAGACTTGTTTTTAAAGGATAAACAAGTCCTCAATAGAGATTTATTGTTGGAAGCTTTGTGGATCCTTTTAGAGGATCAAAAGTCTTTATTACAAATGATAAACAAGAGCTCAATATAGATTGATTGTTGGATGCTTTGTGGATCCTTTTAGAGGATCAAAAGACTTGTTTTAAAGGATAAACAAGAGCTCAATAGAGATTGATTGTTGGAAGCTTTGAGGATCCTTTTAGAGGTTCAAAAGACTTGTTTACAAAGGATAAACAAGTGCTCAATAGTGGTTGATTATTGGAAGCTTTGTGGATTCTTTTAGATGATCAAAAGACTTGCTTTCAAAGGATAAACAAGAGCACAATAGAGATTGAATGTTGGAATCTTTGTGGATCCTTATAGATGATCAAAAGACTTGCTTTCAAAGGATAAACAAGAGCACAATAGAGATTGATTTTGGAAGCTTTGTGGATCCTTTTAGATGATCAAAAGACTTGCTTTCAAAGGATAAACAAGAGCTCAATAGAGATTGATTGTTGGAAGCTTTGTGGATCCTTTTAGATGATCAAAAGACTTGTTTCAAAGGATAAACAAGAGCTCAATAGAGATTGATTGTTGGAAGCTTTGTGGATCCTTTTAGATGATCAAAAGACTTGTTTTACAAAGGATAAACAAGAGCTCAATAGAGATTGATTGTTGGAAGCTTTGTGGATCCTTTTAGAGGATCAAAAGACTTGTTTTCAAAGGATAAACAAGAGCTCAATAGAGATTGATTGTTGGAAGCTTTGTGGATCCTTTTAGATGATCAAAAAGACTTTATTTCAAAGGATAAACAAGAGCTCAATAGAGATTGATTGTTGGATCTTTGTGGATCCTTTTAGATGATCAAAAGACTTGCTTTCAAAGGATAAACAAGAGCTCAATAGAGATTGATTGTTGGAAGCTTTGTGGATCCTTTTAGATGATCAAAGACTTGTTTACAAAGGATAAACAAGAGCTCAATAGAGATTGATTGTTGGAAGCTTTGTGGATCCTTTTAGATGATCAAAAGACTTGCTTTCAAAGGATAAACAAGAGCTCAATAGAGATTGATTGTTGGAAGCTTTGTGGATCCTTTTAGATGATCAAAAGACTTGTTTCAAAGGATAAACAAGAGCTCAATAGAGATTGATTGTTGGAATCTTTGTGGATCCTTTTAGAGGATCAAAAGACTTGCTTTCAAAGGATAAACAAGAGCTCAATAGAGATTGATTGTTGGAAGCTTTGTGGATCCTTTTAGATGATCAAAAGACTTGTTTCAAAGGATAAACAAGAGCACAATAGAGATTGATTGTTGGAATCTTTGTGGATCCTTTTAGATGATCAAAAGACTTGCTTTCAAAGGATAAACAAGAGCCAATAGAGATTGATTGTGGGAAGCTTTGTGGATCCTTTTAGATGATCAAAAGACTTGTTTTAAAGGATAAACAAGCTCAATAGAGATTGATTGTTGGAAGCTTTGTGGATCCTTTTAGAGGATCAAAAGACTTTATTACAAAGGATAAACAAGAGCTCAATATAGATTGATTGTTGGATGGATTCGTTTTTAGAGGATCAAAAGACTTGTTTTAAAGGATAAACAAGAGCTCAATAGAGATTGATTGTTGGAAGCTTTGGGATCCTTTTAGAGGTTCAAAAGACTTGTTTACAAAGGATAAACAAGTGCTCAATAGTGGTTGATTATTGGAAGCTTTGTGGATCCTTTTAGATGATCAAAAGACTTGCTTTCAAAGGATAAACAAGAGCTCAATAGAGATTGAATGTTGGAATCTTTGTGGATCCTTATAGATGATCAAAAGACTTGCTTTTCAAAGGATAAACAAGAGCTCAATAGAGATTGATTTTGGAAGCTTTGTGGATCCTTTTAGATGATCAAAAGACTTGCTTTCAAAGGATAAACAAGAGCACAATAGAGATTGATTGTTGGAAGCTTTGTGGATCCTTTTAGATGATCAAAGACTTGCTTTCAAAGGATAAACAAGAGCACAATAGAGATTGAATTTTGGAATCTTTGTGGATCCTTATAGATGATCAAAAGACTTGCTTTCAAAGGATAAACAAGAGCGCAATAGAGATTGATTGTGGGAAGCTTTGACGATCCTTTTAGATGATCAAAAGACTTGTTTTTAAAGGATAAACAAGTCCTCAATAGAGATTTATTGTTGGAAGCTTTGTGGATCCTTTTAGAGTATCAAAAGTCTTTATTACAAATGATAAACAAGAGCTCAATATAGATTGATTGTTGGATGCTTTGTGGATCCTTTTAGAGGATCAAAAGACTTGTTTTCAAAGGATAAACAAGAGCTCAATAGAGATTGATTGTTGGAAGCTTTGTGGATCCTTTTAGAGTTCAAAGACTTGTTTACAAAGGATAAACAAGTGCTCAATAGTGGTTGATTGTTGGAAGCTTTGTGGATCCTTTTAGATGATCAAAAGACTTGCTTTCAAAAAAGATAAACAAGAGCACAATAGAGATTGAATGTTGGAATCTTTGTGGATCCTTTTAGATGATCAAAAGACTTGCTTTAAAAGAATAAACAAGAAAACAATAGAGATTGATTTTTGGAATCTTTGTGGATCCTTTAGATGATCAAAAGACTTGCTTTCAAAGGATAAACAAGAGCACAATAGAGATTGATTATTGGAAGCTTTGTGGATCCTTTTAGATGATCAAAAGACTTGCTTTCAATAAACAAACTCACAATAGATTGAATGTTGGAATCTTTGTGGATCCTTTAGATGATCAAAAGACTTGCTTTCAAAGGATAAACAAGAGCGCTAGAGATTGATTGTGGAGCTTTGTGATCCTTTTGATGATCAAAAACCTTGTTTTCAAGGATAAACAAGTCTCAATAGAGATTTATTGTTGGAAGCTTTGTGGATCCTTTTAGAGTATCAAAGTCTTTATTACAAATGATAAAATAATGGTGTTGGAGCCTATGGTCTTATATTGATGATAGGTGATGAGTGATTGTTGGATGCTTTGTGGATCCTTTTAGAGATCAAAAGACTTGTTTTTAAGGATAAAAAAGCTCAATAGTGTTGTTGATTGTTGGAAGCTTTGAGGATCTTTTAGAGTTCAAAGACTTGCTTAGGATAAACAAGTCTCAATAGTGATTGAATTATTGGAATCTTTGTGATCCTTTTAGAGATCAAAAGGCTTTCAAAGGATAAACAAGAGCACAATAGAGATTGAATGTTGGAATCTTTGTGGATCCTTATAGATGATCAAAAGACTTGCTTTCAAAGGATAAACAAGGGTGCAATAGAGATTGATTGTGGAAGCTTTGTGATCCTTTAGATGATCAAAAGACTTGTTTTTAAAGGATAAACAAGTCCTCAATAGATTTATTGTTGGAAGCTTTGTGGATCCTTTTAGAGGATCAAAAGTCTTTATTACAAATGATAAACAAGAGCTCAATATGGATTGTTGGATGCTTTGTGGATCCTTTTAGAGGATCAAAGACTTGCTTTTAAAGGATAAACAAGAGCTCAATAGAGATTGATGTTGGAAGCTTTGAGGATCCTTTTAGAGGTTCAAAAGACTTGTTTACAAAGGATAAACAAGTGCTCAATAGTGGTTGATTATTGGAAGCTTTGTGGATTCTTTGATGATCAAAAGACTTGCTTTCAAAGGATAAACAAAGCACAATAGAGATTGAATGTTGGAATCTTTGTGGATCCTTATAGATGATCAAAAGACTTGCTTTCAAAGGATAAACAAGAGCACAATAGAGATTGAATTTTGGAATCTTTGTGGATCCTTATAGATGATCAAAGACTTGCTTTCAAAGGATAAACAAAGGCTCAATAGAGATTGATTGTGGGAAGCTTTGTGATCCTTTTAGATGATCAAAAGACTTGTTTTTAAAGGATAAACAAGTCCTCAATAGAATTTATTGTTGGAAGCTTTGTGGATCCTTTTCGAGGATCAAAAGTCTTTATTACAAATGATAAACAAGAGCTCAATATAGATTGATTGTTGGATGCTTTGTGGATCCTTATAGATGATCAAAAGACTTGCTTTCAAAGGATAAACAAGAGCGCAATAGAGATTGATTGTGGGAAGCTTTGAGGATCCTTTTAGATGATCAAAAGACTTGTTTAAAGGATAAACAAGTCCTCAATAGAGATTTATTGTTGGAAGCTTTGTGGATCCTTTTAGAGGATCAAACTTTTTTTACAAATGATAAACAAGAGCTCAATATAGATTGATTGTTGGATGCTTTGTGGATCCTTTTAGAGGATCAAAAGACTTTTTTAAAGGATAAACAAGAGCTCAATAGAGATTGATTGTTGGAAGCTTTGAGGATCCTTTTAGGTTCAAAGACTTGTTTACAAAGGATAAACAAGTGCTCAATAGTGGTTGATTATTGGAAGCTTTGTGGATCCTTTAGATGATCAAAAGACTTGCTTTCAAAGGATAAACAAGAGCACAATAGAGATTGAATGTTGGAATCTTTGTGGATCCTTATAGATGATCAAAAGACTTCTTTCAAAGGATAAACAAGAGCGCAATAGAGATTGATTGTTGGAAGCTTTGTGATCCTTTTAGATGATCAAAAGACTTGTTTTTAAAGGATAAACAAGTCCTCAATAGAGATTATTGTTGGAAGCTTTGTGGATCCTTTTAGAGGATCAAAAGTCTTTATTACAAATGATAAACAAGAGCTCAATATAGATTGATTGTTGGATGCTTTGTGGATCCTTTTAGAGGATCAAAAGACTTGTTTTCAAAGGATAAACAAGAGCTCAATAGAGATTGATTGTTGGAAGCTTTGAGGATCCTTTTAGAGGTCAAAAGACTTGTTTACAAAGGATAAACAAGTGCTCAATAGTGGTTGATTATTGGAAGCTTTGTGGATTCTTTTAGATGATCAAAAGACTTGCTTTCAAAGGATAAAAAGAGCACAATAGAGATTGAATGTTGGAATCGTGGATCCTTATAGATGATCAAAAGACTTTCTTTCAAAGGATAAACAAGAGCGCAATAGAGATTGATTGTGGGAAGCTTTGTGATCCTTTTAGATGATCAAAAGACTTGTTTTTAAAGGATAAACAAGTCCTCAATAGAGATTTATTGTTGGAAGCTTTGTGGATCCTTTTAGAGGATCAAAAGACTTTATTACAAATGATAAACAAGATCAATATAGATTGATTGTTGGAAGCTTTGTGGATCCTTTTAGAGGATCAAAGACTTGCTTTCAAAGGATAAACAAGAGCTCAATAGAGATTGATTGTTGGAAGCTTTGTGGATCCTTTTAGATGATCAAAAGACTTGTTTTTAAAGGATAAACAAGTCCTCAATAGAGATTGATTGTTGGAAGCTTTGTGATCCTTTTAGAGGATCAAAAACTTTATTACAAATGATAAACAAGAGCTTAATATAGATTGATTGTTGGATGCTTTGTGGATTCTTTTAGAAGATCAAAAGACTTGTTTTTAAAGGATAAACAAGAGCTCAATAGAGATTTATTGTTCGATGCTTTGTGGATCCTTTTAGAGGATCAAAAGACTTGTTTTTAAAGGATAAACAAGAGCTCAATAGAGATTGATTGTTGGAAGCTTTGATGATCCTTTTAGAGGTTCAAAAGACTTGTTTACAAAGGATAAACAAGTACTCAATAGTGGTTGATTATTGGAAGTTTGTGGATTCTTTTAGATGATCAAAAGACTTGCTTTCAAAGGATAAAGAACACAATAGAGATTGAATGTTGGAATCTTTGTGGATCCTTTTAGATGATCAAAAGACTTTCTTTCAAAGGATAAACAAGAGCTCAATAGAGATTGATTGTTGGAAGCTTTGGGATCCTTTTAGATGATCAAAAGACTTGTTTTAAAGGATAAACAAGAGCTCAATAGAGATTATTGTTGGAAGCTTTGTGGATCCTTTTAGAGGATCAAAAGACTTTATTACAAAGGATAAACAAGAGCTCAATAGAGATTGATTGTTGGAAGCTTTGTGGATCCTTTTAGATGATCAAAAGACTTGCTTTCAAAGGATAAACAAGAGCGCAATAGAGATTGATTGTGGAAGCTTTGACGATCCTTTTAGATGATCAAAAGACTTTTTTAAAGGATAAACAAGTCCTCAATAGAGATTTATTGTTGGAAGCTTTGTGGATCCTTTTAGAGGATCAAAAGTCTTTATTACAAATGATAAACAAGAGCTCAATATAGATTGATTGTTGGATGCTTTGTGGATCCTTTTAGAGGATCAAAAGACTTGTTTTTAAAGGATAAACAAGAGCTCAATAGAGATTGATTGTTGGAAGCTTTGAGGATCCTTTTAGAGGTTCAAAAGACTTGTTTACAAAGGATAAACAAGTGCTCAATAGTGGTTGATTATTGGAAGCTTTGTGGATTCTTTTAGATGATCAAAAGACTTGCTTTCAAAGGATAAACAAGAGCACAATAGAGATTGAATGTTGGAATCTTTGTGGATCCTTATAGATGATCAAAAGACTTTCTTTCAAAGGATAAACAAGAGCGCAATAGAGATTGATTGTGGGAAGCTTTGACGATCCTTTTAGATGATCAAAAGACTTGTTTTTAAAGGATAAACAAGTCCTCAATAGAGATTTATTGTTGGAAGCTTTGTGGATCCTTTTAGAGGATCAAAAGTCTTTATTACAAATGATAAACAAGAGCTCAATATAGATTGATTGTTGGATGCTTTGTGGATCCTTTTAGAGGATCAAAAGACTTGTTTTTAAAGGATAAACAAGAGCTCAATAGAGATTGATTGTTGGAAGCTTTGAGGATCCTTTTAGAGGTTCAAAAGACTTGTTTACAAAGGATAAACAAGTGCTCAATAGTGGTTGATTATTGGAAGCTTTGTGGATTCTTTTAGATGATCAAAGACTTGCTTTCAAAGGATAAACAAGAGCACAATAGAGATTGAATGTTGGAATCTTTGTGGATCCTTATAGATGATCAAAAGACTTTCTTTCAAAGGATAAACAAGAGCGCAATAGAGATTGATTGTGGGAAGCTTTGACGATCCTTTTAGATGATCAAAAGACTTGTTTTAAAGGATAAACAAGTCCTCAATAGAGATTTATTGTTGGAAGCTTTGTGGATCCTTTTAGAGGATCAAAAGTCTTTATTACAAATGATAAACAAGAGCTCAATATAGATTGATTGTTGGATGCTTTGTGGATCCTTTTAGAGGATCAAAAGACTTGTTTTAAAGGATAAACAAGAGCTCAATAGAGATTGATTGTTGGAAGCTTTGAGGATCCTTTTAGAGGTTCAAAAGACTTGTTTACAAAGGATAAACAAGTGCTCAATAGTGGTTGATTATTGGAAGCTTTGTGGATTCTTTTAGATGATCAAAAGACTTGCTTTCAAAGGATAAACAAGAGCACAATAGAGATTGAATGTTGGAATCTTTGTGGATCCTTATAGATGATCAAAAGACTTTCTTTCAAAGGATAAACAAGAGCGCAATAGAGATTGATTGTGGGAAGCTTTGTGATCCTTTTAGATGATCAAAAGACTTGTTTTAAAGGATAAACAAGTCCTCAATAGAGATTTATTGTTGGAAGCTTTGTGGATCCTTTTAGAGGATCAAAAGTCTTTATTACAAATGATAAACAAGAGCTCAATATAGATTGATTGTTGGATGCTTTGTGGATCCTTTTAGAGGATCAAAAGACTTGTTTTTAAAGGATAAACAAGAGCTCAATAGAGATTGATTGTTGGAAGCTTTGAGGATCCTTTTAGAGGTTCAAAAGACTTGTTTACAAAGGATAAACAAGTGCTCAATAGTGGTTGATTATTGGAAGCTTTGTGGATTCTTTTAGATGATCAAAAGACTTGCTTTCAAAGGATAAACAAGAGCACAATAGAGATTGAATGTTGGAATCTTTGTGGATCCTTATAGATGATCAAAAGACTTTCTTTCAAAGGATAAACAAGAGCGCAATAGAGATTGATTGTGGGAAGCTTTGTGATCCTTTTAGATGATCAAAAGACTTGTTTTTAAAGGATAAACAAGTCCTCAATAGAGATTTATTGTTGGAAGCTTTGTGGATCCTTTTAGAGGATCAAAAGTCTTTATTACAAATGATAAACAAGAGCTCAATATAGATTGATTGTTGGATGCTTTGTGGATCCTTTTAGAGGATCAAAAGACTTGTTTTAAAGGATAAACAAGAGCTCAATAGAGATTGATTGTTGGAAGCTTTGAGGATCCTTTTAGAGGTTCAAAAGACTTGTTTACAAAGGATAAACAAGTGCTCAATAGTGGTTGATTATTGGAAGCTTTGTGGATTCTTTTAGATGATCAAAAGACTTGCTTTCAAAGGATAAACAAGAGCACAATAGAGATTGAATGTTGGAATCTTTGTGGATCCTTATAGATGATCAAAAGACTTGCTTTCAAAGGATAAACAAGAGCGCAATAGAGATTGATTGTGGGAAGCTTTGACGATCCTTTTAGATGATCAAAAGACTTGTTTTTAAAGGATAAACAAGTCCTCAATAGAGATTTATTGTTGGAAGCTTTGTGGATCCTTTTAGAGGATCAAAAGTCTTTATTACAAATGATAAACAAGAGCTCAATATAGATTGATTGTTGGATGCTTTGTGGATCCTTTTAGAGGATCAAAAGACTTTTTTAAAGGATAAACAAGAGCTCAATAGAGATTGATTGTTGGAAGCTTTGAGGATCCTTTTAGAGGTTCAAAGACTTGTTTACAAAGGATAAACAAGTGCTCAATAGTGGTTGATTATTGGAAGCTTTGTGGATTCTTTTAGATGATCAAAAGACTTGCTTTCAAAGGATAAAAAGAGCACAATAGAGATTGAATGTTGGAATCTTTGTGGATCCTTATAGATGATCAAAAGACTTGCTTTCAAAGGATAAACAAGAGCGCAATAGAGATTGATTGTGGAAGCTTTGTGATCCTTTTAGATGATCAAAAGACTTGTTTTTAAAGGATAAACAAGTCCTCAATAGAGATTTATTGTTGGAAGCTTTGTGGATCCTTTTAGAGGATCAAAAGTCTTTATTACAAATGATAAACAAGAGCTCAATATAGATTGATTGTTGGATGCTTTGTGGATCCTTTTAGAGGATCAAAGACTTGTTTTTAAAGGATAAACAAGAGCTCAATAGAGATTGATTGTTGGAAGCTTTGAGGATCCTTTTAGAGGTTCAAAAGACTTGTTTACAAAGGATAAACAAGTGCTCAATAGTGGTTGATTATTGGAAGCTTTGTGGATTCTTTTAGATGATCAAAAGACTTGCTTTCAAAGGATAAACAAGAGCACAATAGAGATTGAATGTTGGAATCTTTGTGGATCCTTATAGATGATCAAAGACTTTCTTTCAAAGGATAAACAAGAGCGCAATAGAGATTGATTGTGGGAAGCTTTGACGATCCTTTTAGATGATCAAAAGACTTGTTTTTAAAGGATAAACAAGTCCTCAATAGAGATTTATTGTTGGAAGCTTTGTGGATCCTTTTAGAGGATCAAAAGTCTTTATTACAAATGATAAACAAGAGCTCAATATAGATTGATTGTTGGATGCTTTGTGGATCCTTTTAGAGGATCAAAAGACTTGTTTTTAAAGGATAAACAAGAGCTCAATAGAGATTGATTGTTGGAAGCTTTGAGGATCCTTTTAGAGGTTCAAAGACTTGTTTACAAAGGATAAACAAGTGCTCAATAGTGGTTGATTATTGGAAGCTTTGTGGATTCTTTTAGATGATCAAAGACTTGCTTTCAAAGGATAAACAAGAGCACAATAGAGATTGAATGTTGGAATCTTTGTGGATCCTTATAGATGATCAAAAGACTTTCTTTCAAAGGATAAACAAGAGCGCAATAGAGATTGATTGTGGGAAGCTTTGTGATCCTTTTAGATGATCAAAAGACTTGTTTTAAAGGATAAACAAGTCCTCAATAGAGATTTATTGTTGGAAGCTTTGTGGATCCTTTTAGAGGATCAAAAGTCTTTATTACAAATGATAAACAAGAGCTCAATATAGATTGATTGTTGGATGCTTTGTGGATCCTTTTAGAGGATCAAAAGACTTGTTTTTAAAGGATAAACAAGAGCTCAATAGAGATTGATTGTTGGAAGCTTTGAGGATCCTTTTAGAGGTTCAAAGACTTGTTTACAAAGGATAAACAAGTGCTCAATAGTGGTTGATTATTGGAAGCTTTGTGGATTCTTTTAGATGATCAAAAGACTTGCTTTCAAAGGATAAACAAGAGCACAATAGAGATTGAATGTTGGAATCCTTGTGGATCCTTATAGATGATCAAAAGACTTTCTTTCAAAGGATAAACAAGAGCGCAATAGAGATTGATTGTGGGAAGCTTTGACGATCCTTTTAGATGATCAAAAGACTTGTTTTTAAAGGATAAACAAGTCCTCAATAGAGATTTATTGTTGGAAGCTTTGTGGATCCTTTTAGAGGATCAAAAGTCTTTATTACAAATGATAAACAAGAGCTCAATATAGATTGATTGTTGGATGCTTTGTGGATCCTTTTAGAGGATCAAAAGACTTGTTTTTAAAGGATAAACAAGAGCTCAATAGAGATTGATTGTTGGAAGCTTTGAGGATCCTTTTAGAGGTTCAAAAGACTTGTTTACAAAGGATAAACAAGTGCTCAATAGTGGTTGATTATTGGAAGCTTTGTGGATTCTTTTAGATGATCAAAAGACTTGCTTTCAAAGGATAAACAAGAGCACAATAGAGATTGAATGTTGGAATCTTGTGGATCCTTATAGATGATCAAAAGACTTTCTTTCAAAGGATAAATAAGAGCGCAATAGAGATTGATTGTGGGAAGCTTTGACGATCCTTTTAGATGATCAAAAGACTTGTTTTTAAAGGATAAACAAGTCCTCAATAGAGATTTATTGTTGGAAGCTTTGTGGATCCTTTTAGAGGATCAAAAGTCTTTATTACAAATGATAAACAAGAGCTCAATATAGATTGATTGTTGGATACTTTGTGGATCCTTTTTGAGGATCAAAAGACTTGTTTTAAAGGATAAACAAGAGCTCAATAGAGATTGATTGTTGGAAGCGTTGAGGATCCTTTTAGAGGTTCAAAAGACTTGTTTACAAAGGATAAACAAGTGCTCAATAGTGGTTGATTATTGGAAGTTTGTGGATTCTTTTAGATGATCAAAAGACTTGCTTTCAAAGGATAAATAAGAGTACAATAGAGATTGAATGTTGGAATCCTTGTGGATCCTTATAGATGATCAAAAGACTTTCTTTCAAAGGATAAACAAGAGCGCAATAGAGATTGATTGTGGGAAGCTTTGACGATCCTTTTAGATGATCAAAAGACTTGTTTTTAAAGGATAAACAAGTCCTCAATAGAGATTTATTGTTGGAAGCTTTGTGGATCCTTTTAGAGGATCAAAAGTCTTTATTACAAATGATAAACAAGAGCTCAATATAGATTGATTGTTGGATACTTTGTGGATCCTTTTAGAGGATCAAAAGACTTGTTTTAAAGGATAAACAAGAGCTCAATAGAGATTGATTGTTGGAAGCTTTGAGGATCCTTTTAGAGGTTCAAAAGACATGTTTACAAAGGATAATCATGTAATACCCTGAATTTTTGCATGCACTATATATGTCTACTTGCTTGAATAA
Source organism: Platycodon grandiflorus (assembly GCA_016624345.1). NCBI lineage: Eukaryota > Viridiplantae > Streptophyta > Magnoliopsida > Asterales > Campanulaceae > Platycodon > Platycodon grandiflorus. The sequence goes on along the minus strand of CM028361.1, from coordinate 93,433,764 downwards.
CATGTTAGTTTAGTTATGCCATAATTCTTGATACAAATCTTAATCTTGTTACACCTATTTGCAATGTATTAGTTGTTGAAATTCTTGTGTTCATTCATGAATGTGAGTTGATTACTTATGGCCATGTTACATGTTGTTTAGAATGAGTTTCAGATGTGTTTCAAACTTGGTTGGAGGTTAGAATCATGTTAGAATTGATTGGGAACCCTTTGGATACATTTTGAACATTTTTGAACTCCATGACGCGCCTAGCGCACCCCAGGCGCGCCCTAGCGCGCATACAACCAAGTTTGTTAAAAATCAGAAAATAAACAATGTTCAGCCAGCTCGCGCGCCTTAGCGCGCATTATTCGCGCCCTAGCGCGCGTACGGACAGACTTGACCAACCTGTAGTAATTTGGCCACAACTTTGTGTAGAAAACTCAGAATTGCAAACCGTTTGATTCTGTGTAAACTAGACTCAAGAGCTTTCTAACCATATATTATTTGTAATTTTTAGACTTGTATATCATCCTAGAGACATCTTTGAAGTTGACTAAAAAATCAGACCCAATCTATTAATTTAGACAGCATTCTCCAAAGTTTGTAATTTTGTCATTTTAACCCCTTGACTCACTTAAGGACGACCCAAGACCTTATGACCAGCCTTGTTGACCCTCTAAAGACCCTTGAGAGACTCTCAAACTCTCTCAATTCATTTCTCATCATCCATGGAGCTTGAGAGTTAGTGTGGGAGATGAAGGTGAGATTAGTGTGTGTAATTCTTGTTCTCTCAATCCAACCAACCAAACTTTGATCCAAGGCCATGCATGTGATGGGAATGACTAGGGAGCAACTTAGAAGGCTTTGATTGTGATTTCATTGGGTTGATTTCTCATTTTAAGGTAAGTTACTAAACCCCCTCTTGTATGTTAGAAATTCTTACATGTATGAATGTTTGTAAACATGCATGACTTGAATTGTTGTTGGATTCATGTGGGAATGTTATGTTGATAAAAATTACATGTTATAATATGAAAGACATGGTTTAGTTAGTGTAAATTGTGTAGAGATTGATAATCACCAAAATAGGAAACTCAAGAACATGTTAGAGACTTTAAATGGTGAAAGTTTGCATATAGCAATTATACCCAATTTTATGAACTTGATGAATTGACACCAAAAGTGGATTTTTGGAAAGATTATAATTCTCCGAATCACTAGTTAAATTACTACGAAAATTAGAGTCCATTTGATATGGTTTTCGGTCCTCAGATTATTTGTCTTGGTAAAATAAAGACTCAGATTATATTCGTAAGATGACGTCTAATTAATTTAGCAAGCCGTATATCCGGACTTGTGTAGTTTGGGATGTTCGTTTAATATAATTATCAACTCGAGAGTTGTTTACACGTATGAATATTAAAATACGAAATGTTAGAGACTAGTACATCGATCTCAATGTAATAAAGCGATTGTTCGTAAATCTTGGAATTTAACTACAAAACCATATGAATTTGGATAAGTGTACTTGAGGTATTTGTGTTTATAAGAATGAGTTGTTTACGCTTCAAAGCGTCATTGTGGGTGTAGTACTTCGCACTTGATGTTAATGTACTAAATATGTATTCTTGATGTGTTTGTGCTTGAGAACTATATGAGTAATCTCAACATGGGTGTGTAACTAGACTAAATTAGTAGTCTTAAGATGTTCTTGTTTGGGTATCAAATGTGCATAATGGTATGTTTGATGGTTATATGTTGTAGAAAATGTAATCTACATGATGTTTGTCAAGTCCACTACTTTTGAACTTGACGGTTATTTGCATAAGTTGAGTAAGTTTACCTACTTGTGTGTTGTGTAAGTCCAGCTGGCGTCGTCGTTGTTTATGTCATGGTAGGACGACCTATCGTCTTCACAAATTAAAGTTTGTGATCGCTATAAGTCGCCGTCCGAGTTCACACACCTCTACTGTTGGCCACGATTAAGTAGCCCCACTTTATAATACGCGTGACTTTGGCTTGCTAGTTGAACTCGATGGGATTAGTCGGGGACGTCGATACTACGTACACGAGTATCGAGGCACTATTGGTTGTTTGTGTAATGGGAGCTACACAAGGTGGAAGAAAGAGATACAATATCCTTCTCTAACGTGGTTTATGTACAAGCCTTTATCTGGTAACCAAGTGTTATGTGAGTTGAATGATGGTATATCAAGTAAGATGATATATGATACGTTATGGTATATAGATGTTGATACCATGTTCTATTTATTGCTTGAGCATCATGCCATGCCATTTAGTTGCATTAGTAACTTCTTGTGTCATTATGACTCACCCCGTTATGTGTTTATTTGTTTTCCTTAGATCCGAGCCAGCCTAGCGGTTCCGGTGAGTCGGTGAGACTCCGTTTAGCTCGAAGGTTGTATTTTGGTCTAGTAGCTCTTGGAGCTTGTTGTTGTTTAAGTATTTCTTTTAGTAAGGGCGACGGTTATGTAAAGTTATATAAACTTTACTTGGGTAGTATTTATTGTGTTGTAAACCATATATTCTTTGGTAGCCGACGTATGTATGTCGTGCTTGTATGTTTAACTTCGTAGTAAGTTCGAGTTTCTTTTCCGAGCAAGTGTAGCTCGTGGTTTATGTTTTGTTCGGCATGTTGTGGCCGATGTTGTTGTAGTTGTCTTTCGAGTTGTAAACTCGTGCTTATTACTAGTTGTTTTCAGGCCTTGTTGTCGCCGAAGATTGTTCATACTTGTGTTAATCGGGATATCAAGTGGTGTTTTGTCGTAAGTACGGGCGGTTCGCCACGTGCTCTTCTTGTTGTTGTCGTATTGGCGACCCGACCTTGGGATTTCGTATAGAGGTCTGGGTCGGGGCGTCACAAATCAAGTGCTCAATAGTGGTTGATTATTGGAAGCTTTGTGGATTCTTTTAGATGATCAAAAGACTTGCTTTCAAAGGATAAAAAAGAGCACAATAGAGATTGAATGTTGGAATCATTGTGGATCCTTATAGATGATCAAAAGACTTTCTTTCAAAGGATAAACAAGAGTTGATTGTGGGAAGCTTTGACGATCCTTTTAGATGATCAAAAGACTTGTTTTTAAAGGATAAACAAGTCCTCAATAGAGATTTATTGTTGGAAGCTTTGTGGATCCTTTTAGAGGATCAAAAGTCTTTATTACAAATGATAAACAAGAGCTCAATATAGATTGATTGTTGGAGGCTTTGTGGATCCTTTTAGATGATCAAAAGACTTGCTTTCAAAGGATAAACAAGAGCGCAATAGAGATTGATTGTGGGAAGCTTTGACGATCCTTTTAGATGATCAAAAGACTTGTTTTTAAAGGATAAACAAGTCCTCAATAGAGATTTATTGTTGGAAGCTTTGTGGATCCTTTTAGAGGATCAAAAGTCTTTATTACAAATGATAAACAAGAGCTCAATATAGATTGATTGTTGGATGCTTTGTGGATCCTTTTAGAGGATGAAATGACTCGTTTTTAAAGGATAAACAAGAGCTCAATAGAGATTGATTATTGGAAGCTTTGAGGATCCTTTTAGAGGTTCAAAAGACTTGTTTACAAAGGATAAACAAGTGCTCAATAGTGGTTGATTATTGGAAGTTTGTGGATTCTTTTAGATGATCAAAAGACTTGCTTTCAAAGGATAAATAAGAGCACAATAGAGATTGAATGTTGGAATCCTTGTGGATCCTTATAGATGATCAAAAGACTTTCTTTCAAAGGATAAACAAGAGCGCAATAGAGATTGATTGTGGGAAGCTTTGACGATCCTTTTAGATGATCAAAAGACTTGTTTTAAAGGATAAACAAGTCCTCAATAGAGATTTATTGTTGGAAGCTTTGTGGATCCTTTTAGAGGATCAAAAGTCTTTATTACAAATGATAAACAAGAGCTCAATATAGATTGATTGTTGGATGCTTTGTGGATCCTTTTAGAGGATCAAAGACTTGTTTTAAAGGATAAACAAGAGCTCAATAGAGATTGATTGTTGGAAGCTTTGAGGATCCTTTTAGAGGTTCAAAGACTTGTTTACAAAGGATAAACAAGTGCTCAATAGTGGTTGATTATTGGAAGCTTTGTGGATTCTTTTAGATGATCAAAAGACTTGCTTTCAAAGGATAAACAAGAGCACAATAGAGATTGAATGTTGGAATCTTTGTGGATCCTTATAGATGATCAAAAGACTTTTTCAAAGGATAAACAAGAGCGCAATAGAGATTGATTGTGGGAAGCTTTGACGATCCTTTTAGATGATCAAAAGACTTGTTTTTAAGGATAAACAAGTCCTCAATAGAGATTTATTGTTGGAAGCTTTGTGGATCCTTTTAGAGGATCAAAAGTCTTTATTACAAATGATAAACAAGAGCTCAATATAGATTGATTGTTGGATGCTTTGTGGATCCTTTTAGAGGATCAAAAGACTTGTTTTTAAAGGATAAACAAGAGCTCAATAGAGATTGATTGTTGGAAGCTTTGAGGATCCTTTTAGAGGTTCAAAAGACTTGTTTACAAAGGATAAACAAGTGCTCAATAGTGGTTGATTATTGGAAGCTTTGTGGATTTTTTAGATGATCAAAAGACTTGCTTTCAAAGGATAAAAAGAGCACAATAGAGATTGAATGTTGGAATCATTGTGGATCCTTATAGATGATCAAAAGACTTTCTTTCAAAGGATAAACAAGAGCGCAATAGAGATTGATTGTGGGAAGCTTTGACGATCCTTTTAGATGATCAAAAGACTTGTTTTTAAAGGATAAACAAGTCCTCAATAGAGATTTATTGTTGGAAGCTTTGTGGATCCTTTTAGAGGATCAAAAGTCTTTATTACAAATGATAAACAAGAGCTCAATATAGATTGATTGTTGGATGCTTTGTGGATCCTTTTAGAGGATCAAAAGACTTGTTTTTAAAGGATAAACAAGAGCTCAATAGAGATTGATTGTTGGAAGCTTTGAGGATCCTTTTAGAGGTTCAAAAGACTTGTTTACAAAGGATAAACAAGTGCTCAATAGTGGTTGATTATTGGAAGCTTTGTGGATTCTTTTAGATGATCAAAAGACTTGCTTTCAAAGGATAAAAGAGCACAATAGAGATTGAATGTTGGAATCTTTGTGGATCCTTATAGATGATCAAAAGACTTTCTTTCAAAGGATAAACAAGAGCGCAATAGAGATTGATTGTGGGAAGCTTTGACGATCCTTTTAGATGATCAAAAGACTTGTTTTTAAAGGATAAACAAGTCCTCAATAGAGATTTATTGTTGGAAGCTTTGTGGATCCTTTTAGAGGATCAAAAGTCTTTATTACAAATGATAAACAAGAGCTCAATATAGATTGATTGTTGGATGCTTTGTGGATCCTTTTAGAGGATCAAAAGACTTGTTTTTAAAGGATAAACAAGAGCTCAATAGAGATTGATTGTTGGAAGCTTTGAGGATCCTTTTAGAGGTTCAAAAGACTTGTTTACAAAGGATAAACAAGTGCTCAATAGTGGTTGATTATTGGAAGCTTTGTGGATTCTTTTAGATGATCAAAGACTTGCTTTCAAAGGATAAACAAGAGCGCAATAGAGATTGATTGTGGGAAGCTTTGACGATCCTTTTAGATGATCAAAAGACTTGTTTTTAAAGGATAAACAAGTCCTCAATAGAGATTTATTGTTGGAAGCTTTGTGGATCCTTTTAGAGGATCAAAAGTCTTTATTACAAATGATAAACAAGAGCTCAATATAGATTGATTGTTGGATGCTTTGTGGATCCTTTTAGAGGATCAAAAGACTTGTTTTAAAGGATAAACAAGAGCTCAATAGAGATTGATTGTTGGAAGCTTTGAGGATCCTTTTAGAGGTTCAAAAGACTTGTTTACAAAGGATAAACAAGTGCTCAATAGTGGTTGATTATTGGAAGTTTGTGGATTCTTTTAGATGATCAAAAGACTTGCTTTCAAAGGATAAACAAGAGCACAATAGAGATTGAATGTTGGAATCTTTGTGGATCCTTATAGATGATCAAAAGACTTTCTTTCAAAGGATAAACAAGAGCGCAATAGAGATTGATTGTGGGAAGCTTTGACGATCCTTTTAGATGATCAAAAGACTTGTTTTTAAAGGATAAACAAGTCCTCAATAGAGATTTATTGTTGGAAGCTTTGTGGATCCTTTTAGAGGATCAAAAGTCTTTATTACAAATGATAAACAAGAGCTCAATATAGATTGATTGTTGGATGCTTTGTGGATCCTTTTAGAGGATCAAAAGACTTGTTTTTAAAGGATAAACAAGAGCTCAATAGAGATTGATTGTTGGAAGCTTTGAGGATCCTTTTAGAGGTTCAAAAGACTTGTTTACAAAGGATAAACAAGTGCTCAATAGTGGTTGATTATTGGAAGCTTTGTGGATTCTTTTAGATGATCAAAAGACTTGCTTTCAAAGGATAAACAAGAGCACAATAGAGATTGAATGTTGGAATCCTTGTGGATCCTTATAGATGATCAAAAGACTTTCTTTCAAAGGATAAACAAGAGCGCAATAGAGATTGATTGTGGGAAGCTTTGACGATCCTTTTAGATGATCAAAAGACTTGTTTTTAAAGGATAAACAAGTCCTCAATAGAGATTTATTGTTGGAAGCTTTGTGGATCCTTTTAGAGGATCAAAAGTCTTTATTACAAATGATAAACAAGAGCTCAATATAGATTGATTGTTGGATGCTTTGTGGATCCTTTTAGAGGATCAAAAGACTTGTTTTTAAAGGATAAACAAGAGCTCAATAGAGATTGATTGTTGGAAGCTTTGAGGATCCTTTTAGAGGTTCAAAAGACTTGTTTACAAAGGATAAACAAGTGCTCAATAGTGGTTGATTATTGGAAGCTTTGTGGATTCTTTTAGATGATCAAAAGACTTGCTTTCAAAGGATAAACAAGAGCACAATAGAGATTGAATGTTGGAATCTTTGTGGATCCTTATAGATGATCAAAAGACTTTCTTTCAAAGGATAAACAAGAGCGCAATAGAGATTGATTGTGGGAAGCTTTGACGATCCTTTTAGATGATCAAAAGACTTGTTTTTAAAGGATAAACAAGTCCTCAATAGAGATTTATTGTTGGAAGCTTTGTGGATCCTTTTAGAGGATCAAAAGTCTTTATTACAAATGATAAACAAGAGCTCAATATAGATTGATTGTTGGATGCTTTGTGGATCCTTTTAGAGGATCAAAAGACTTGTTTTTAAAGGATAAACAAGAGCTCAATAGAGATTGATTGTTGGAAGCTTTGAGGATCCTTTTAGAGGTTCAAAAGACTTGTTTACAAAGGATAAACAAGTGCTCAATAGTGGTTGATTATTGGAAGCTTTGTGGATTCTTTTAGATGATCAAAAGACTTGCTTTCAAAGGATAAACAAGAGCACAATAGAGATTGAATGTTGGAATCTTTGTGGATCCTTATAGATGATCAAAAGACTTTCTTTCAAAGGATAAACAAGAGCGCAATAGAGATTGATTGTGGGAAGCTTTGACGATCCTTTTAGATGATCAAAAGACTTGTTTTTAAAGGATAAACAAGTCCTCAATAGAGATTTATTGTTGGAAGCTTTGTGGATCCTTTTAGAGGATCAAAAGTCTTTATTACAAATGATAAACAAGAGCTCAATATAGATTGATTGTTGGATGCTTTGTGGATCCTTTTAGAGGATCAAAAGACTTGTTTTTAAAGGATAAACAAGAGCTCAATAGAGATTGATTGTTGGAAGCTTTGAGGATCCTTTTAGAGGTTCAAAAGACTTGTTTACAAAGGATAAACAAGTGCTCAATAGTGGTTGATTATTGGAAGCTTTGTGGATTCTTTTAGATGATCAAAAGACTTGCTTTCAAAGGATAAACAAGAGCACAATAGAGATTGAATGTTGGAATCTTTGTGGATCCTTATAGATGATCAAAAGACTTTCTTTCAAAGGATAAACAAGAGCGCAATAGAGATTGATTGTGGGAAGCTTTGACGATCCTTTTAGATGATCAAAAGACTTGTTTTTAAAGGATAAACAAGTCCTCAATAGAGATTTATTGTTGGAAGCTTTGTGGATCCTTTTAGAGGATCAAAAGTCTTTATTACAAATGATAAACAAGAGCTCAATATAGATTGATTGTTGGATGCTTTGTGGATCCTTTTAGAGGATCAAAAGACTTGTTTTTAAAGGATAAACAAGAGCTCAATAGAGATTGATTGTTGGAAGCTTTGAGGATCCTTTTAGAGGTTCAAAAGACTTGTTTACAAAGGATAAACAAGTGCTCAATAGTGGTTGATTATTGGAAGCTTTGTGGATTCTTTTAGATGATCAAAAGACTTTCTTTCAAAGGATAAAAAAGAGCACAATAGAGATTGAATGTTGGAAGCTTTGATGATCCTTTTAGATGATCAAAAGACTTGTTTTTAAAGGATAAACAAGTCCTCAATAGAGATTTATTGTTGGAAGCTTTGTGGATCCTTTTAGAGGATCAAAAGTCTTTATTACAAATGATAAACAAGAGCTCAATATAGATTGATTGTTGGATGCTTTGTGGATCCTTTTAGAGGATCAAATGACTTGTTTTTAAAGGATAAACAAGAGCTGAATAGAGATTGATTGTTGGAAGCTTTGAGGATCCTTTTAGAGGTTCAAAAGACTTGTTTACAAAGGATAAACAAGTGCTCAATAGTGGTTGATTATTGGAAGCTTTGTGGATTCTTTTAGATGATCAAAAGACTTGCTTTCAAAGGATAAAGATGAGCACAATAGAGGTTGAATGTTCGAATCCTTGTGGATCCTTATAGATGATCAAAAGACTTTCTTTCAAAGGATAAACAAGAGCGCAATAGAGATTGATTGTGGGAAGCTTTGACGATCCTTTTAGATGATCAAAAGACTTGTTTTTAAAGGATAAACAAGTCCTCAATAGAGATTTATTGTTGGAAGCTTTGTGGATCCTTTTAGAGGATCAAAAGTCTTTATTACAAATGATAAACAAGAGCTCAATATAGATTGATTGTTGGATGCTTTGTGGATCCTTTTAGAGGATCAAAAGACTTGTTTTTAAAGGATAAACAAGAGCTCAATAGAGATTGATTGTTGGAAGCTTTGAGGATCCTTTTAGAGGTTCAAAAGACTTGTTTACAAAGGATAATCAAGTGCTCAATAGTGGTTGATTATTGGAAGCTTTGTGGATTCTTTTAGATGATCAAAAGACTTGCTTTCAAAGGATAAAGATGAGCACAATAGAGGTTGAATGTTGGAATCATTGTGGATCCTTATAGATGATCAAAAGACTTTCTTTCAAAGGATGAACAAGAGCGCAATAGAGATTGATTGTGGGAAGCTTTGACGATCCTTTTAGATGATCAAAAGACTTGTTTTTAAAGGATAAACATGTGACGCCCCGAGTTCGGGATTCGGTATTAAACCCCAACTCGGTGCGCCAAAGTAAATGAAACAACTAAACTCCACTGAAGTGAACGAGCTACACGAGCTCAAAAACCAAAACCATGCAGTGGAAAACCACAACTAATGAAAACAGAGTTTTAAAAACTCGAATAACAAAATAATAACTATAAAATCTCTACGGCCAAAACAAGCCGAAGAACAATACTAATAGAAACCCCAACGATAGACCTCGACGGCTAACTACGGCGGAGAAATAACAACACTAAATACTCGCGAGCTAACATGCTCGAGGAACTACAATAATAAACGGCTCGACATCGAGTGTCGGCTCAAAAGAATATAACATTAAAGGAGTTACGAACAATGCTACCCATAAGTAAAGTTTACATAACTTTACATCAACCATCGTTTCACGAACTAAGAAATTAAGAAACATAATTATACACAAGCTCAGGAGAGCAACTACCCAAAGATCAATTTGCGGCACCCGCAAGTCTCACCGATCGTACTACGTCGTCCTTCGATTGCAATCTAAAGAGTTAACACAAGAAGAGTGAGTCTAAAAGACCCGTAAGCCACTATAATGTATTGTATGCTATGAGTATGAATGCAACAAAACCAAACTCTACATGTAGCTAGTCTAAGTAGCACTTCCGGCACCTAACATTTCAGCTACAAAGGCAAGTCAAGGGACTATTCTAACTTGACCAACAATCGACAACTATCACATGCAACTAGATGACATGGCATGATGCTCAACACTAGGGAGTAACATGGTAATAACATTTATATACCATAATGATCATGTATCATATTGAAAATATACAAGTCACATAATTCACTTAGCACTTTGGTGTTCACATAAGTGCAACTTAATTAAACCACATTATGAAGGATATTATTTCTCCTTCTTCCAACTTCGCGTTGCTCTGCAATACACGAGAAAACATATGTGCCTCGATACCCGTGTACGTAGTATCGACGTCCCGAATAACACATCGAGTTCTAACTAGCAAACCAAAGTCATGCGTATTGCTACAACAATGGGGCTACATCCCACTGTGGCCAACAGGTGAGGGTGTGTGCAACCGTACGGCGACTTATAGCGATTACAAAACAAATTCGTAAAGACTATAAGTCGTCCCACCTTAATTAGTCAAACAATGCCAATGGACTTAATGCAATGCACAAGTAGACATTCACTTATCATTCTCAACAATCATCATGTGTTCTTTGAATCACATTTCAAATCCACTCAATGTGCTTATGAATACTAAACACACAATCCATCATCAAAGTAGGATGATTGTCCTACAATCAATCATCAAAGTAGGATGATTGTCCTATTTCATACTAGAACAATCACAACATGTCCGAAATCATTGACAGATAGACAAAACAAGGCAATAGGCGAAGTAGGCCCATAGTACAACTCAATCACTAAGCAGTGTCTGTGATAGCTAGACACATACATAAACTCCAATGTAAGGTATTTATACCTTATAATCAACTGGCAAACAAGGGCCATAATGTGGAACCTATATAACTCGAGGATAGGTTATTCATCCTAATCCCAAACTAAGGTAACATGTTTCTCACATGTACGCCAACTCATAACTCCACATAGGTAAGTCTACTCGTACTTACAACCATTAATTAAGGCGCAATAGCTATGCCCAATTGAGAATCTCTAAGTATCTTATCGTCACACAATATTTCTCACATGCGCATCATAATATATTACATATTCTTATCGACGCATACTTCAACTTTATTCGATTTAACTCGTAGTCAGCTAATATTTGACTAAGTCAACCAAGGTCAACGTTTCACTAAGTCATGAACACGTCAATTCGTCATCCCACATGGTAGGGAATTAATGTAGGTCATATAGGCGTTACTACTACCCATTTCTCAACTCCGTAGAGTCAACTATTCATATTAATGAAATTACTACAATAATCGACGTTTTCTTATTACGCCCTATTCGACTCTGCCAGAGTCAGTCACGACTAGTGTATATCTCATAATGACTCCGCTAGAGTCGTTACCAATATCAAAATATCGGGACAAACCGTAGTATCGTCCCTATAAACTCCTATCGTTTGCAATGCCCAATGCACAAAGAGTCTGCTACTCGTAACGATTTCATAAGGTTTCCGCTAGTGCGTAAACGGTAAAACTTCAATGATTCGGTATACTCAAACTTAAGATTAACGTAATGAAGTATAATTAATTTAAACAAGTCTTCGCCGACATTACGGCCGGAACCCAACTAATAATTCACAAGTATACTTCAACCTCAATGAGTTTCTATTACTCGGCATAATGATTATCAGGACAATCGAAACAACACAACAACAACAACCATAATAGCAACAATATCAAGCTCTACGAGTCTCTATTATTCGAAGTCTACTAACTCAACGGTAATTCATCAATTCTTTCTTTATTCCGAAATCCTTAATCAAGCACGTAATGAGGTATAACCTAACATCATTCGTGGGGACAATTATGTATATATATACTTCCCAATAAAAGACACGAATATCATCGCTAACACACCCTACATGCTTTACTCTTCCAATTCAACTCGTAAAACACACAAGGCATTATAGTTACTTACCTTCACCGCAAATCCACCACGAAATCCAAGGGCTTCGGGTAAAAACGTACTCCTCCGTGACTCTACGCCGCTACGGAGTCCAACCAACGATCCCAAACTTGAGCCAAGCCCGAATCAAATTTCCCTTCTCTCAAAACACCACTTTCTCTCTCTAAAATGTGGGAGAAGAGATGGGTTCGTGATATACTAACAGATCGGATGATCCCTTTGGGTAGAAATGTGCTCCTCGTCGTCCTCTACGCTACGGCGAAGACGGCTTGTCGATCCGACAAGCGAAGCTCAAGATATCGCGAAATCTTTCTCCTCTCTCTCTTCTCTCTCTCTTCTAGTTCTCTCTCTAAACTCTGGGTTGGGAGGAAGAGAAATGAGGGGAAATAAGGTTGGGTTATGTTATTAATACCATGGGTAAGTGTTTGGTCCAATTAGGGCTTGTTTGAGCATTTTAAACCACTTAAAAATGTTAAAAACGAGAAAGACGAACGAGGGACGGGCGGGGCGATCGTTCGCCTTAAACAGGCGATCGCTTTGTATCTGGAAGAAGGGCGTCGCTTTGATCTGCCCGGGCGATCGCTCTGTGTCCAGATCCTCCGAACTCTCCGAAAATGCTCCGAAACGCCCCCGAAATGGTCCTAGATGATCCCGAAGTGATTCTAAGTCTTTGAGAAGGTCGAAATACTCAAGAGAGGTTCTCGAAAGTTCCAGAAACAACGTTAGAAGTTCAACGTAAAGCTCGCATAATCAACCATACAAAGGTTCAAGTACAAATCGGGGCATATGAAACACTCGAAATGGGTCGGCGTGCGGCTTAACGACGAGATCAACGTGATCAATAGTCGTGAAGGAGTCTAAACCAAGGTTAGGTCAATCACCCAAAGAGAAGACGTAACGTATACGAACGCTAATCGATGTCAAAGAAAATCTCGAATGGATAAAGGAACAAAGCGCAACTCACCTTGAGTTAAACGCGCGTCAAATATGATTCTCGACCTCACACGTCATGCTTAACGAGCATGACACCTCACTCTCTGAGGGTTTTAAAGTCAACATCGAGAGACCACGAGTGAACTCAGAATGAAGTTGGGTCGGGGTATTACAAAACAAGTCCTCAATAGAGATTTATTGTCGGAAGCTTTGTGGATCCTTTTAGAGGATCAAAAGTCTTTATTACAAATGATAAACAAGAGCTCAATATAGATTGATTGTTGGATGCTTTGTGGATCCTTTTAGAGGATCAAATGACTCGTTTTTAAAGGATAAACAATAGCTCAATAGAGATTGATTATTGGAAGCTTTGAGGATCCTTTTAGAGGTTCAAAAGACTTGTTTACAAAGGATAAACAAGTGCTCAATAGTGGTTGATTATTGGAAGCTTTGTGGATTCTTTTAGATGATCAAAAGACTTGCTTTCAAAGGCTAAAAAAGAGCACAATAGAGATTGAATGTTGGAATCATTGTGGATCCTTATAGATGATCAAAAGACTTTCTTTCAAAGGATAAACAAGAGTTGATTGTGGGAAGCTTTGACGATCCTTTTAGATGATCAAAAGACTTGTTTTTAAAGGATAAACAAGTCCTCAATAGAGATTTATTGTTGGAAGCTTTGTGGATCCTTTTAGAGGATCAAATGTCTTTATTACAAATGATAAACAAGAGCTCAATATAGATTGATTGTTGGAGGCTTTGTGGATCCTTTTAGATGATCAAAAGACTTGCTTTCAAAGGATAAACAAGAGCGCAATAGAGATTGATTGTGGAAGCTTTGTGATCCTTTTAGATGATCAAAAGACTTGTTTTTAAAGGATAAACAAGTCCTCAATAGAGATTTATTGTTGGAAGCTTTGTGGATCCTTTTAGAGGATCAAAAGTCTTTATTACAAATGATAAACAAGAGCTCAATATAGATTGATTGTTGGATGCTTTGTGGATCCTTTTAGAGGATCAAAAGACTTTTTTAAAGGATAAACAAGAGCTCAATAGAGATTGATTATTGGAAGCTTTGAGGATCCTTTTAGAGGTTCAAAAGACTTGTTTACAAAGGATAAACAAGTGCTCAATAGTGGTTGATTATTGGAAGCTTTGTGGATTCTTTTAGATGATCAAAAGACTTGCTTTCAAAGGATAAACAAGAGCACAATAGAGATTGAATGTTGGAATCTTTGTGGATCCTTATAGTTGATCAAAAGACTTGCTTTCAAAGGATAAACAAGAGCGCAATAGAGATTGATTGTGGGAAGCTTTGACGATCCTTTTAGATGATCAAAAGACTTGTTTTTAAAGGATAAACAAGTCCTCAATAGAGATTTATTGTTGGAAGCTTTGTGGATCCTTTTAGAGGATCAAAAGTCTTTATTACAAATGATAAACAAGAGCTCAATATAGATTGATTGTTGGATGCTTTGTGGATCCTTTTAGAGGATCAAAAGACTTGTTTTTAAAGGATAAACAAGAGCTCAATAGAGATTGATTGTTGGAAGCTTTGAGGATCCTTTTAGAGGTTCAAAAGACTTGTTTACAAAGGATAAACAAGTGCTCAATAGTGGTTGATTATTGGAAGCTTTGTGGATTCTTTTAGATGATCAAAAGACTTGCTTTCAAAGGATAAACAAGAGCACAATAGAGATTGAATGTTGGAATCTTTGTGGATCCTTATAGATGATCAAAAGACTTTCTTTCAAAGGATAAACAAGAGCGCAATAGAGATTGATTGTGGGAAGCTTTGACGATCCTTTTAGATGATCAAAAGACTTGTTTTAAAGGATAAACAAGTCCTCAATAGAGATTTATTGTTGGAAGCTTTGTGGATCCTTTTAGAGGATCAAAAGTCTTTATTACAAATGATAAACAAGAGCTCAATATAGATTGATTGTTGGATGCTTTGTGGATCCTTTTAGAGGATCAAAAGACTTGTTTTTAAAGGATAAACAAGAGCTCAATAGAGATTGATTGTTGGAAGCTTTGAGGATCCTTTTAGAGGTTCAAAAGACTTGTTTACAAAGGATAAACAAGTGCTCAATAGTGGTTGATTATTGGAAGCTTTGTGGATTCTTTTAGATGATCAAAAGACTTGCTTTCAAAGGATAAAAAGAGCACAATAGAGATTGAATGTTGGAATCTTTGTGGATCCTTATAGATGATCAAAAGACTTTCTTTCAAAGGATAAACAAGAGCGCAATAGAGATTGATTGTGGGAAGCTTTGACGATCCTTTTAGATGATCAAAAGACTTGTTTTTAAAGGATAAACAAGTCCTCAATAGAGATTTATTGTTGGAAGCTTTGTGGATCCTTTTAGAGGATCAAAAGTCTTTATTACAAATGATAAACAAGAGCTCAATATAGATTGATTGTTGGATGCTTTGTGGATCCTTTTAGAGGATCAAAAGACTTGTTTTTAAAGGATAAACAAGAGCTCAATAGAGATTGATTGTTGGAAGCTTTGAGGATCCTTTTAGAGGTTCAAAAGACTTGTTTACAAAGGATAAACAAGTGCTCAATAGTGGTTGATTATTGGAAGCTTTGTGGATTCTTTTAGATGATCAAAAGACTTGCTTTCAAAGGATAAACAAGAGCACAATAGAGATTGAATGTTGGAATCTTTGTGGATCCTTATAGATGATCAAAAGACTTTCTTTCAAAGGATAAACAAGAGCGCAATAGAGATTGATTGTGGAAGCTTTGACGATCCTTTTAGATGATCAAAAGACTTGTTTTAAAGGATAAACAAGTCCTCAATAGAGATTTATTGTTGGAAGCTTTGTGGATCCTTTTAGAGGATCAAAAGTCTTTATTACAAATGATAAACAAGAGCTCAATATAGATTGATTGTTGGATGCTTTGTGGATCCTTTTAGAGGATCAAAAGACTTGTTTTTAAAGGATAAACAAGAGCTCAATAGAGATTGATTGTTGGAAGCTTTGAGGATCCTTTTAGAGGTTCAAAAGACTTGTTTACAAAGGATAAACAAGTGCTCAATAGTGGTTGATTATTGGAAGCTTTGTGGATTCTTTTAGATGATCAAAAGACTTGCTTTCAAAGGATAAACAAGAGCACAATAGAGATTGAATGTTGGAATCTTTGTGGATCCTTATAGATGATCAAAAGACTTTCTTTCAAAGGATAAACAAGAGCGCAATAGAGATTGATTGTGGGAAGCTTTGACGATCCTTTTAGATGATCAAAAGACTTGTTTTTAAAGGATAAACAAGTCCTCAATAGAGATTTATTGTTGGAAGCTTTGTGGATCCTTTTAGAGGATCAAAAGTCTTTATTACAAATGATAAACAAGAGCTCAATATAGATTGATTGTTGGATGCTTTGTGGATCCTTTTAGAGGATCAAAAGACTTGTTTTTAAAGGATAAACAAGAGCTCAATAGAGATTGATTGTTGGAAGCTTTGAGGATCCTTTTAGAGGTTCAAAAGACTTGTTTACAAAGGATAAACAAGTGCTCAATAGTGGTTGATTATTGGAAGCTTTGTGGATTCTTTTAGATGATCAAAAGACTTGCTTTCAAAGGATAAACAAGAGCACAATAGAGATTGAATGTTGGAATCTTTGTGGATCCTTATAGATGATCAAAAGACTTGCTTTCAAAGGATAAACAAGAGCGCAATAGAGATTGATTGTGGGAAGCTTTGACGATCCTTTTAGATGATCAAAAGACTTGTTTTTAAAGGATAAACAAGTCCTCAATAGAGATTTATTGTTGGAAGCTTTGTGGATCCTTTTAGAGGATCAAAAGTCTTTATTACAAATGATAAACAAGAGCTCAATATAGATTGATTGTTGGATGCTTTGTGGATCCTTTTAGAGGATCAAAAGACTTGTTTTTAAAGGATAAACAAGAGCTCAATAGAGATTGATTGTTGGAAGCTTTGAGGATCCTTTTAGAGGTTCAAAAGACTTGTTTACAAAGGATAAACAAGTGCTCAATAGTGGTTGATTATTGGAAGCTTTGTGGATTCTTTTAGATGATCAAAAGACTTGCTTTCAAAGGATAAACAAGAGCACAATAGAGATTGAATGTTGGAATCTTTGTGGATCCTTATAGATGATCAAAAGACTTTCTTTCAAAGGATAAACAAGAGCGCAATAGAGATTGATTGTGGGAAGCTTTGACGATCCTTTTAGATGATCAAAAGACTTGTTTTTAAAGGATAAACAAGTCCTCAATAGAGATTTATTGTTGGAAGCTTTGTGGATCCTTTTAGAGGATCAAAAGTCTTTATTACAAATGATAAACAAGAGCTCAATATAGATTGATTGTTGGATGCTTTGTGGATCCTTTTAGAGGATCAAAAGACTTGTTTTAAAGGATAAACAAGAGCTCAATAGAGATTGATTGTTGGAAGCTTTGAGGATCCTTTTAGAGGTTCAAAAGACTTGTTTACAAAGGATAAACAAGTGCTCAATAGTGGTTGATTATTGGAAGCTTTGTGGATTCTTTTAGATGATCAAAAGACTTGCTTTCAAAGGATAAACAAGAGCACAATAGAGATTGAATGTTGGAATCTTTGTGGATCCTTATAGATGATCAAAAGACTTGCTTTCAAAGGATAAACAAGAGCGCAATAGAGATTGATTGTGGGAAGCTTTGACGATCCTTTTAGATGATCAAAAGACTTGTTTTTAAAGGATAAACAAGTCCTCAATAGAGATTTATTGTTGGAAGCTTTGTGGATCCTTTTAGAGGATCAAAAGTCTTTATTACAAATGATAAACAAGAGCTCAATATAGATTGATTGTTGGATGCTTTGTGGATCCTTTTAGAGGATCAAAAGACTTGTTTTTAAAGGATAAACAAGAGCTCAATAGAGATTGATTGTTGGAAGCTTTGAGGATCCTTTTAGAGGTTCAAAAGACTTGTTTACAAAGGATAAACAAGTGCTCAATAGTGGTTGATTATTGGAAGCTTTGTGGATTCTTTTAGATGATCAAAAGACTTGCTTTCAAAGGATAAACAAGAGCACAATAGAGATTGAATGTTGGAATCTTTGTGGATCCTTATAGATGATCAAAAGACTTTCTTTCAAAGGATAAACAAGAGCGCAATAGAGATTGATTGTGGGAAGCTTTGTGATCCTTTTAGATGATCAAAAGACTTGTTTTTAAAGGATAAACAAGTCCTCAATAGAGATTTATTGTTGGAAGCTTTGTGGATCCTTTTAGAGGATCAAAAGTCTTTATTACAAATGATAAACAAGAGCTCAATATAGATTGATTGTTGGATGCTTTGTGGATCCTTTTAGAGGATCAAAAGACTTGTTTTTAAAGGATAAACAAGAGCTCAATAGAGATTGATTGTTGGAAGCTTTGAGGATCCTTTTAGAGGTTCAAAAGACTTGTTTACAAAGGATAAACAAGTGCTCAATAGTGGTTGATTATTGGAAGCTTTGTGGATTCTTTTAGATGATCAAAAGACTTGCTTTCAAAGGATAAACAAGAGCACAATAGAGATTGATTGTTGGAAGCTTTGTGGATCCTTTTGATGATCAAAAGACTTGTTTTCAAAGGATAAACAAGTCCTCAATAGAGATTGATTGTTGGAAGCTTTTGGATCCTTTTAGAGGATCAAAAGTCTTTATTACAAAGGATAAACAAGAGCTCAATATAGATTGATTGTTGGATGCTTTGTGGATCCTTTTAGAGGATCAAAAGACTTGTTTTAAAGGATAAACAAGAGCTCAATAGAGATTGATTGTTGGAAGCTTTGAGGATCCTTTTAGAGGTTCAAAAGACTTGTTTACAAAGGATAAACAAGTGCTCAATAGTGGTTGATTATTGGAAGCTTTGTGGATTCTTTTAGATGATCAAAAGACTTGCTTTCAAAGGATAAACAAGAGCACAATAGAGATTGAATGTTGGAATCTTTGTGGATCCTTATAGATGATCAAAAGACTTGCTTTCAAAGGATAAACAAGAGCGCAATAGAGATTGATTGTGGGAAGCTTTGACGATCCTTTTAGATGATCAAAAGACTTGTTTTTAAAGGATAAACAAGTCCTCAATAGAGATTTATTGTTGGAAGCTTTGTGGATCCTTTTAGAGGATCAAAAGTCTTTATTACAAATGATAAACAAGAGCTCAATATAGATTGATTGTTGGATGCTTTGTGGATCCTTTTAGAGGATCAAAAGACTTGTTTTAAAGGATAAACAAGAGCTCAATAGAGATTGATTGTTGGAAGCTTTGAGGATCCTTTTAGAGGTTCAAAAGACTTGTTTACAAAGGATAATCAAGTGCTCAATAGTGGTTGATTATTGGAAGCTTTGTGGATTCTTTTAGATGATCAAAAGACTTGCTTTCAAAGGATAAACAAGAGCACAATAGAGATTGAATGTTGGAATCTTTGTGGATCCTTATAGATGATCAAAAGACTTTCAAAGGATAAACAAGAGCGCAATAGAGATTGATTGTGGGAAGCTTTGACGATCCTTTTAGATGATCAAAAGACTTGTTTTTAAAGAATAAACAAGTCCTCAATAGAGATTTATTGTTGGAAGCTTTGTGGATCCTTTTAGAGGATCAAAAGTCCTTATTACAAATGATAAATAAGAGCTCAATGTAGATTGATTGTTGGATGCTTTGTGAATCCTTTTAGAGGATCTAAAGACTCGTTTTTAAAGGATAAACAAGAGATCAATAGAGATTGATTATTGGAAGCTTTGAGGATCCTTTTAGAGGTTCAAAAGACTTGTTTACAAAGGATAATCAAGTGCTCAATAGTGGTTGATTATTGGAATCTTTGTGGATTCTTTTAGATGATCAAAAGACTTGCTTTCAAAGGATAAAAAAGAGCACAATAGAGATTGAATGTTGGAATCATTGTGGATCCTTGTAGATGATCAAAAGACTTTCTTTCAAAGGATAAACAAGAGCGCAATAGAGATTGATTGTGGGAAGCTTTGACGATCCTTTTAGATGATCAAAAGACTTGTTTTTAAAGGATAAACAAGTCCTCAATAGAGATTTATTGTTGGAAGCTTTGTGGATCCTTTTAGAGGATCAAAAGTCTTTATTACAAATGATAAACAAGAGCTCAATATAGATTGATTGTTGATGCTTTGTGAATCCTTTTAGAGGATCAAAAGACTCGTTTTTAAAGGATAAACAAGAGTTCAATAGAGATTGATTATTGGAAGCTTTGAGGATCCTTTTAGAGGTTCAAAAGACTTGTTTACAAAAGATAATCAAGTGCTCAATAGTGGTTGATTATTGGAAGCTTTGTGGATTCTTTTAGATGATCAAAAGACTTGCTTTCAAAGGATAAAAAAGAGCACAATAGTGATTGAATGTTGGAATCATTGTGGATCCTTGTAGATGATCAAAAGACTTTCTTTCAAAGGATAAACAAGAGCGCAATAGATTGATTGTGTGAAGCTTTGACGATCCTTTTAGATGATCAAAAGACTTGTTTTTAAAGGATAAATAAGTCCTCAATAGAGATTAATTGTTGGAAGCTTTGTGGATCCTTTTAGAGGATCAAAAGTCTTTATTACAAATGATAAACAAGAGCTCAATATAGATTGATTGTTGGATGCTTTGTGGATCCTTTTAGAGGATCAAAAGACTCGTTTTTAAAGCATAAACAAGAGCTCAATAGAGATTGATTATTGGAAGCTTTGAGTATCCTTTTAGAGGTTCAAAAGACTTGTTTACAAAGGATAAACACGTGCTCAATTGTGGTTGATTATTGGAAGCTTTGTGGATTCTTTTAGATGATCAAAAGACTTGCTTTCAAAGGATAAAAAAGAGCACAATAGAGATTGAATGTTGGAATCATTGTGGATCCTTATAGATGATCAAAAGACTTTCTTTCAAAGGATAAACAAGAGCAATAGAGATTGATTGTGGAAGCTTTGTGATCCTTTTAGATGATCAAAAGACTTGTTTTTAAAGGATAAACAAGTCCTCAATAGAGATTTATTGTTGGAAGCTTTGTGGATCCTTTTAGAGGATCAAAAGTCTTTATTACAAATGATAAACAAGAGCTCAATATAGATTGATTGTTGGATGCTTTGTGGATCCTTTTAGAGGATCAAAAGACTTGTTTTAAAGGATAAACAAGAGCTCAATAGAGATTGATTGTTGGAAGCTTTGAGGATCCTTTTAGAGGTTCAAAAGACTTGTTTACAAAGGATAAACAAGTGCTCAATAGTGGTTGATTATTGAAGCTTGTGGATTCTTTTAGATGATCAAAAGACTTTCTTTCAGGATAAA
>CM028361.1:93342374-93412403 GCA_016624345.1 Platycodon grandiflorus | reverse complement strand
GAGCTCTTGTTTATCCTTTGAAAAGCAAGTCTTTGATCATCTATAAAGGATCCGCCAAAGATTCTAACATTCAATCTCTATTGTGCTCTTGTTTTATCCTTTGAAAGCAAGTCTTTTAATCATCTAAAAGAATCATAAAGATTCCAACATTCAATCTCATTGCGGCTCTTGTTTATCCTTGAAAAAGTCTTTTTTGATCGTCTATAAAAGATCACAAGATTCCTGACATTCAATCTCTATTGTGCTCTTGTTTTATCCTTTGAAAGCAAGTCTTTTGATCATCTAAAAGAATCCATAAAGCTTCCAATAATCAACCACTATTGAGCACTTGTTTATCCTTTGTAAACAAGTCTTTTGAACCTCTAAAAGATCCTCAAGCTTCAACAATCAATCTCTATTGAGCTCTTGTTTATCCTTTAAAACAAGTCTTTTTGATCCTCTAAAGGATCCCTGGCTTCCGAACAATCAATCTTATTGAGCTCTTGTTTATCATTTGTAATAAAGACTTTTGATCCTCTAAAAGGATCCAAAGCTTCCAACAATAAATCTCTATTGAGGGACTTGTTTATCCTTTAAAAAAAGTCTTTTTGATCTTCTAAAAAGGATAAATCAGCTTCCCAATCAATCTCTATTGCTCTTGTTTATCCTTTGAAAGCAAGTCTTTTGATCATCTATAAGGATCCCAAAGATTCCAACATTCAATCTCTATTGTGCTCTTGTTTATCCTTTGAAAGCAAGTCTTTTGATCATCTAAAAGGATCCACAAAGATTCCAACATTCAATCTCTA
Source organism: Platycodon grandiflorus (assembly GCA_016624345.1). Classification (NCBI taxonomy): domain Eukaryota; kingdom Viridiplantae; phylum Streptophyta; class Magnoliopsida; order Asterales; family Campanulaceae; genus Platycodon; species Platycodon grandiflorus. The sequence goes on along the minus strand of CM028361.1, from coordinate 93,411,615 downwards.
TTGTGCTCTTGTTTATCCTTTGAAAGCAAGTCTTTTGATCATCTAAAAGAATCCACAAAGCTTCCAATAATCAACCACTATTGAGCACTTGTTTATCCTTTGTAAACAAGTCTTTTGACCTCTAAAAAGGATCCTCAAAGCTTCCAACAATCAATCTCTATTGAGCTCTTGTTTATCCTTTAAAACAAGTCTTTTGATCCTCTAAAAGGATCCACAGCTTCCAACAATCAATCTATATTGAGCTCTTGTTTATCATTTGTAATAAAGACTTTTGATCCTCTAAAAGGATCACAAAGCTTCCAACAATAAATCTCTATTGAGCTCTTGTTTATCCTTTAAAACAAGTCTTTTGATCATCTAAAAGGATCGTCAAAGCTTCCACAATCAATCTCTATTGAGCTCTTGTTTATCCTTTGAAAGCAAGTCTTTTGATCATCTATAAGGATCCACAAAGATTCCAACATTCAATCTCTATTGTGCTCTTGTTTATCCTTTGAAAGCAAGTCTTTTGATCATCTAAAAGGATCCACAAAGATTCCAACAATCAATCTCTATTGAGCTCTTGTTTATCCTTTGAAAGCAAGTCTTTTGATCATCTAAAAGAATCCACAAAGCTTCCAATCAATCTCTATTGAGCTCTTGTTTATCCTTTGAAACAAGTCTTTTGATCATCTAAAGGATCCACAAAGATTCCAACATTCAATCTCTATTGTGCTCTTGTTTATCCTTTGAAAGCAAGTCTTTTGATCATCTAAAAGGATCCACAAAGCTTCCATAATCAATCTCTATTGAGCACTTGTTTATCCTTTGTAAACAAGTCTTTTGATCCTAAAAGGATCCACAAAGCTTCCAACAATCAATCTCTATTGAGCTCTTGTTTATCCTTTAAAAACAAGTCTTTTGATCCTCTAAAAGGATCACAAAGCATCCAACAATCAATCTCTATTGAGCTCTTGTTTATCCTTTGTAATAAAGTCTTTTGATCCTCTAAAAGGATCCACAAAGCTTCAACAATCAATCTCTATTGAGGACTTGTTTATCCTTTAAAACAAGTCTTTTGATCATCTAAAGGATCCACAAAGCTTCCACAATCAATCTCTATTGAGCTCTTGTTTATCCTTTGAAAGCAAGTCTTTTGATCATCTAAAAGGATCCACAAAGATTCCAACATTCAATCTCTATTGTGCTCTTGTTTATCCTTTGAAAGCAAGTCTTTTGATCATCTAAAAGGATCCACAAAGATTCCAACAATCAATCTCTATTGTGCTTGTTTATCCTTTGAAAGCAAGTCTTTTGATCATCTAAAAAGAATCCACAAAGCTTCCAACAATCAACCACTATTGAGCTCTTGTTTATCCTTTAAACAAGTCTTTTGATCATCTAAAAGGATCCACAAAGCTTCCAACAATCAATCTCTATTGAGCTCTTGTTTATCCTTTGAAAGCAAGTCTTTTGATCCTCTAAAGGATCCACAAAGAAATCAATCTCTATTGAGCTCTTGTTTATCCTTTGAAAGCAAGTCTTTTGATCCTCTAAAAGGATCCACAAAGCTTCCAACAATCAATCTCTATTGAGCTCTTGTTTATCCTTTGAAAACAAGTCTTTTGATCATCTAAAGGATCCACAAAGCTTCCAACAATCAATCTCTATTGAGCTCTTGTTTATCCTTTGAAACAAGTCTTTTGATCATCTAAAAGGATCCAAAGATTCCAACAATCAATCTCTATTGAGCTCTTGTTTATCCTTTGAAAGCAAGTCTTTTGATCATCTAAAAGGATCCACAAAGCTTCCAACAATCAATCTCTATTGAGCTCTTGTTTATCCTTTGAAAGCAAGTCTTTTGATCATCTAAAAGGATCCACAAAGCTTCCAACAATCAATCTCTATTGAGCTCTTGTTTATCCTTTGAAAGCAAGTCTTTTGATCATCTAAAAGGATCCACAAAGCTTCCAACAATCAATCTCTATTGAGCTCTTGTTTATCCTTTGAAAGCAAGTCTTTTGATCATCTAAAAGGATCCACAAAGCTTCCAACAATCAATCTCTATTGAGCTCTTGTTTATCCTTTGTAAACAAGTCTTTTGATCCTCTAAAAGGATCCTCAAAGCTTCCAACAATCAATCTCTATTGAGCTCTTGTTTATCCTTTAAAAACAAGTCTTTTGATCCTCTAAAAGGATCCACAAAGCATCCAACAATCAATCTCTATTGAGCTCTTGTTTATCCTTTGAAAGCAAGTCTTTTGATCCTCTAAAAGGATCCACAAAGCTTCCAACAATCAATCTCTATTGAGCTCTTGTTTATCCTTTGAAACAAGTCTTTTGATCATCTAAAAGGATCCACAAAGCTTCCAACAATCAATCTCTATTGAGCTCTTGTTTATCCTTTGAAAGCAAGTCTTTTGATCATCTAAAAGGATCCACAAAGATTCCAACATTCAATCTCTATTGAGCTCTTGTTTATCCTTTGAAAGCAAGTCTTTTGATCATCTAAAAGGATCCACAAAGCTTCCAACAATCAATCTCTATTGAGCTCTTGTTTATCCTTTGAAACAAGTCTTTTGATCATCTAAAAGAATCCACAAAGCTTCCAACAATCAATCTCTATTGAGCTCTTGTTTATCCTTTGAAACAAGTCTTTTGATCATCTAAAAGGATCCACAAAGCTTCCAACAATCAATCTCTATTGAGCTCTTGTTTATCCTTTGAAAACAAGTCTTTTGATCATCTAAAAGGATCCACAAAGCTTCCAACAATCAATCTCTATTGAGCTCTTGTTTATCCTTTGAAAAAAGTCTTTTGATCATCTAAAAGGATCCACAAAGCTTCCAACAATCAATCTCTATTGAGCTCTTGTTTATCCTTTGAAAGCAAGTCTTTTGATCATCTAAAAGGATCCACAAAGCTTCCAACAATCAATCTCTATTGAGCTCTTGTTTATCCTTTGAAAGCAAGTCTTTTGATCATCTAAAAGGATCCACAAAGCTTCCAACAATCAATCTCTATTGAGCTCTTGTTTATCCTTTGAAAGCAAGTCTTTTGATCATCTAAAAGGATCCACAAAGCTTCCAACAATCAATCTCTATTGTGCTCTTGTTTATCCTTTGAAAGCAAGTCTTTTGATCATCTAAAAGGATCCACAAAGCTTCCAACAATCAATCTCTATTGAGCTCTTGTTTATCCTTTGAAAACAAGTCTTTTGATCCTCTAAAAGGATCCACAAAGCTTCCAACAATCAATCTCTATTGAGCTCTTGTTTATCCTTTAAAACAAGTCTTTTGATCCTCTAAAAGGATCCACAAAGCTTCCAACAATCAATCTCTATTGAGCTCTTGTTTATCCTTTGAAAAAAGTCTTTTGATCCTCTAAAAGGATCCACAAAGCTTCCAACAATCAATCTCTATTGAGCTCTTGTTTATCCTTTAAAACAAGTCTTTTGATCATCTAAAAGGATCCACAAAGCTTCCAACAATCAATCTCTATTGAGCTCTTGTTTATCCTTTGAAAGCAAGTCTTTTGATCATCTAAAAGGATCCACAAAGCTTCCAACAATCAATCTCTATTGAGCTCTTGTTTATCCTTTGAAAGCAAGTCTTTTGATCATCTAAAAGGATCCACAAAGCTTCCAACAATCAATCTCTATTGAGCTCTTGTTTATCCTTTGAAAGCAAGTCTTTTGATCATCTAAAAGGATCCACAAAGCTTCCAACAATCAATCTCTATTGAGCTCTTGTTTATCCTTTGAAAACAAGTCTTTTGATCATCTAAAAGGATCCACAAAGCTTCCAACAATCAATCTCTATTGAGCTCTTGTTTATCCTTTGAAACAAGTCTTTTGATCCTCTAAAAGGATCCACAAAGCTTCCAACAATCAATCTCTATTGAGCTCTTGTTTATCCTTTGAAACAAGTCTTTTGATCATCTAAAAGGATCCACAAAGCTTCCAACAATCAATCTCTATTGAGCTCTTGTTTATCCTTTGAAAGCAAGTCTTTTGATCATCTAAAAGGATCCACAAAGCTTCCAACAATCAATCTCTATTGAGCTCTTGTTTATCCTTTGAAAGCAAGTCTTTTGATCATCTAAAAGGATCCACAAAGCTTCCAACAATCAATCTCTATTGAGCTCTTGTTTATCCTTTGAAAGCAAGTCTTTTGATCATCTAAAAGGATCCACAAAGCTTCCAACAATCAATCTCTATTGAGCTCTTGTTTATCCTTTGAAAGCAAGTCTTTTGATCATCTAAAAGGATCCACAAAGCTTCCAACAATCAATCTCTATTGAGCTCTTGTTTATCCTTTGAAACAAGTCTTTTGATCATCTAAAAGGATCCACAAAGCTTCCAACAATCAATCTCTATTGAGCTCTTGTTTATCCTTTGAAACAAGTCTTTTGATCATCTAAAAGGATCCACAAAGCTTCCAACAATCAATCTCTATTGAGCTCTTGTTTATCCTTTGAAAGCAAGTCTTTTGATCATCTAAAAGGATCCACAAAGCTTCCAACAATCAATCTCTATTGAGCTCTTGTTTATCCTTTGAAAACAAGTCTTTTGATCATCTAAAAGGATCCACAAAGCTTCCAACAATCAATCTCTATTGAGCTCTTGTTTATCCTTTGAAAGCAAGTCTTTTGATCATCTAAAAGGATCCACAAAGCTTCCAACAATCAATCTCTATTGAGCTCTTGTTTATCCTTTGAAAGCAAGTCTTTTGATCATCTAAAAGGATCCACAAAGCTTCCAACAATCAATCTCTATTGAGCTCTTGTTTATCCTTTGAAAGCAAGTCTTTTGATCATCTAAAAGGATCCACAAAGCTTCCAACAATCAATCTCTATTGAGCTCTTGTTTATCCTTTGAAACAAGTCTTTTGATCATCTAAAAGGATCCACAAAGCTTCCAACAATCAATCTCTATTGAGCTCTTGTTTATCCTTTGAAAGCAAGTCTTTTGATCATCTAAAAGGATCCACAAAGCTTCCAACAATCAATCTCTATTGAGCTCTTGTTTATCCTTTGAAAGCAAGTCTTTTGATCATCTAAAAGGATCCACAAAGCTTCCAACAATCAATCTCTATTGAGCTCTTGTTTATCCTTTGAAAGCAAGTCTTTTGATCATCTAAAAGGATCCACAAAGCTTCCAACAATCAATCTCTATTGAGCTCTTGTTTATCCTTTGAAAGCAAGTCTTTTGATCATCTAAAAGGATCCACAAAGCTTCCAACAATCAATCTCTATTGAGCTCTTGTTTATCCTTTGAAAGCAAGTCTTTTGATCATCTAAAAGGATCCACAAAGCTTCCAACAATCAATCTCTATTGAGCTCTTGTTTATCCTTTGAAAGCAAGTCTTTTGATCATCTAAAAGGATCCACAAAGCTTCCAACAATCAATCTCTATTGAGCTCTTGTTTATCCTTTGAAAGCAAGTCTTTTGATCATCTAAAAGGATCCACAAAGCTTCCAACAATCAATCTCTATTGAGCTCTTGTTTATCCTTTGAAAGCAAGTCTTTTGATCATCTAAAAGGATCCACAAAGCTTCCAACAATCAATCTCTATTGAGCTCTTGTTTATCCTTTGAAACAAGTCTTTTGATCATCTAAAAGGATCCACAAAGCTTCCAACAATCAATCTCTATTGAGCTCTTGTTTATCCTTTGAAAACAAGTCTTTTGATCATCTAAAAGGATCCACAAAGCTTCCAACAATCAATCTCTATTGAGCTCTTGTTTATCCTTTGAAAGCAAGTCTTTTGATCATCTAAAAGGATCCACAAAGCTTCCAACAATCAATCTCTATTGAGCTCTTGTTTATCCTTTGAAACAAGTCTTTTGATCATCTAAAAGGATCCACAAAGCTTCCAACAATCAATCTCTATTGAGCTCTTGTTTATCCTTTGAAAGCAAGTCTTTTGATCATCTAAAAGGATCCACAAAGCTTCCAACAATCAATCTCTATTGAGCTCTTGTTTATCCTTTGAAAGCAAGTCTTTTGATCATCTAAAAGGATCCACAAAGCTTCCAACAATCAATCTCTATTGAGCTCTTGTTTATCCTTTGAAAGCAAGTCTTTTGATCATCTAAAAGATCCACAAAGCTTCCAACAATCAATCTCTATTGAGCTCTTGTTTATCCTTTGAAAGCAAGTCTTTTGATCATCTAAAAGAATCCACAAAGCTTCCAACAATCAACCTCTATTGAGCTCTTGTTTATCCTTTGTAAACAAGTCTTTTGATCCTCTAAAAGGATCCACAAAGCTTCCAACAATCAATCTCTATTGAGCTCTTGTTTATCCTTTAAAAACAAGTCTTTTGATCCTCTAAAAGGATCCACAAAGCTTCCAACAATCAATCTATATTGAGCTCTTGTTTATCATTTGTAATAAAGACTTTTGATCCTCTAAAAGGATCCACAAAGCTTCCAACAATAAATCTCTATTGAGGACTTGTTTATCCTTTAAAAACAAGTCTTTTGATCATCTAAAAGGATCCACAAAGCTTCCAACAATCAATCTCTATTGAGCTCTTGTTTATCCTTTGAAAGCAAGTCTTTTGATCATCTATAAGGATCCACAAAGATTCCAACATTCAATCTCTATTGTGCTCTTGTTTATCCTTTGAAAGCAAGTCTTTTGATCATCTAAAAGGATCCACAAAGATTCCAACAATCAATCTCTATTGAGCTCTTGTTTATCCTTTGAAAGCAAGTCTTTTGATCATCTAAAAGAATCCACAAAGCTTCCAACAATCAATCTCTATTGAGCACTTGTTTATCCTTTGTAAACAAGTCTTTTGATCCTCTAAAAGGATCCTCAAAGCTTCCAACAATCAATCTCTATTGAGCTCTTGTTTATCCTTTAAAAACAAGTCTTTTGATCCTCTAAAAGGATCCACAAAGCATCCAACAATCAATCTCTATTGAGCTCTTGTTTATCCTTTGTAATAAAGTCTTTTGATCCTCTAAAAGGATCCACAAAGCTTCCAACAATCAATCTCTATTGAGGACTTGTTTATCCTTTAAAACAAGTCTTTTGATCATCTAAAAGGATCCACAAAGCTTCCAACAATCAATCTCTATTGAGCTCTTGTTTATCCTTTGAAAGCAAGTCTTTTGATCATCTAAAAGGATCCACAAAGATTCCAACAATCAATCTCTATTGCTCTTGTTTATCCTTTGAAAGCAAGTCTTTTGATCATCTAAAAGGATCCACAAAGCTTCCAACAATCAATCTCTATTGAGCTCTTGTTTATCCTTTGAAAGCAAGTCTTTTGATCATCTAAAAGGATCCACAAAGCTTCCAACAATCAATCTCTATTGAGCTCTTGTTTATCCTTTGAAAGCAAGTCTTTTGATCATCTATAAGGATCCACAAAGATTCCAACATTCAATCTCTATTGTGCTCTTGTTTATCCTTTGAAAGAAGTCTTTTGATCATCTAAAAGAATCCACAAAGCTTCCAATAATCAACCACTATTGAGCACTTGTTTATCCTTTGTAAACAAGTCTTTTGATCCTCTAAAAGGATCCTCAAAGCTTCCAACAATCAATCTCTATTGAGCTCTTGTTTATCCTTTAAAAACAAGTCTTTTGATCCTCTAAAAGGATCCACAAAGCATCCAACAATCAATCTATATTGAGCTCTTGTTTATCATTTGTAATAAAGACTTTTGATCCTCTAAAAGGATCCACAAAGCTTCCAACAATAAATCTCTATTGAGGACTTGTTTATCCTTTAAAAACAAGTCTTTTGATCATCTAAAAGGATCCACAAAGCTTCCAACAATCAATCTCTATTGAGCTCTTGTTTATCCTTTGAAAGCAAGTCTTTTGATCATCTATAAGGATCCACAAAGATTCCAACATTCAATCTCTATTGTGCTCTTGTTTATCCTTTGAAAGCAAGTCTTTTGATCATCTAAAAGAATCCACAAAGATTCCAACATTCAATCTCTATTGTGCTCTTGTTTATCCTTTGAAAGCAAGTCTTTTGATCATCTAAAAGAATCGACAAAGCTTCCAATAATCAACCACTATTGAGCACTTGTTTATCCTTTGTAAACAAGTCTTTTGAACCTCTAAAAGGATCCTCAAAGCTTCCAACAATCAATCTCTATTGAGCTCTTGTTTATCCTTTAAAAACAAGTCTTTTAATCCTCTAAAAGGATCCACAAAGCATCGAACAATCAATCTATATTGAGCTCTTGTTTATCATTTGTAATAAAGACTTTTGATCCTCTAAAAGGATCCACAAAGCTTCCAACAATAAATCTCTATTGAGGACTTGTTTATCCTTTAAAAACAAGTCTTTTGATCATCTAAAAGGATCACAAAGCTTCCCACAATCAATCTCTATTGCGCTCTTGTTTATCCTTTGAAAGCAAGTCTTTTGATCATCTATAAGGATCCACGAAGATTCCAACATTCAATCTCTATTGCGCTCTTGTTTATCCTTTGAAAGCAAGCCTTTTGATCATCTATAAGGATCCACGAAGATTCCAACATTCAATCTCTATTTGATGCGGGAGCATTAGGTGACAACCTACGCAAGGATCCAAGCCAAGTCGTGGATGCATTACAAGTGGGCGAGGATGGGTTAACATTGTCTCTCGAGGCTTTCATAATGCAAGGAAGAAGGTTTCAAGAGTTTGGAAGGCCTTTGGAGGTCACATGCACGACGAGGGATGATTTTTGGGCAAAGGAAGGCATTGGCAACAATCTGGTTGAAGAGCGATCGCCCGGCCAAGGAGAGCGATCGCCTTTGAGCAATTTTCGAGCCAGTTCGGCCACAAAGCGATCGCTTTGTGGCGCAGAGGCGATCGCCCTCTGAGCAGTTAGGCGATTTCGAGTTTCCTTCCGTGTTTTGATTCCTAGCTTGTATAGGTTGACTTTTCTATTCCTAGGAGGATAGTAATACTAATGCTTGTACAATTAGGAGTAGTTTTCTTTACCTTTAATGATTAGGATGCATTGTAAACAACTATAAATAGGGATAGATCTAAGTTGTAAAAATTCAGATTATTGTTATATAATTCTCAAGGAGAAATTTCAAAGAACAAGGTTGTTCTTATTTTTGTCTATTATTTCCTTAGGTCTAGGAGGTAATATTCAAAAGGATTCTTTACGATAGGTGAGTGAAGCCTATCCGGTGAATCCAAACGAGGTCTTTACGTTAGGAGAGTGAATCCTAACCGGTGACTCGTGTTCTATCCTTTATTTTCGCTGCAACTTTGATCATTGTTTTCATCATCTTCATCAATAGTTTCATAAGCAACAAGTCTTGCGTTTGTTACGCATCAAATTTGGTATCAAAGCTTAGGTCTTTTACAAATTCCAACTTTGTAAACGATCATGGCGGAAGAAGCGGGATGCCCACGTGGAATTACCTTGGAACAAGCTGCAAATTTACGAAGAGATCGTGAGATGCAAGAACTACGTACACGAATGGATCGCGTGTTGCACTTGCTAGAGAGACCACAAGGTCATGTGGAGGTTGAAGAATCCAATTCGGATGAGGAGGAAGTAAGGGAAGTAAGGCGCCCAAGGCCTAGACAACAACAAGTACGGCTTAGGGAGGACGACGATCGAGGCTTGAAGCTCGACATTCCCGATTTTGATGGTGCTATGGATCCGGAAGGATATTTGGATTGGGTTCAAGAGCGGAGCGGATTTTTGAATACAAGGAGTATAGTGACCACAAGAAATTCAAGGTGGCTATCCTCAAGCTTACAAGGTACGCTTCCATATGGTATGAAAATTTAAAATCTCAACGAAGGCGTGAAGGAAAGTCAAAGATTGATTCTTGGGACAAGTTTAAAAAGTATCTTGATCGAAGGTTCTTACCTAGTACTTATCGACAAGATAACTTTACAAAACTCATACAATTAAAGCAAGGGAATTCTACCGTGTCCCAATATGTTGAGGAGTTTGAGAAGCTTTCAATTCTTTGTGACATGCAAGAGCATGAGGAGCAAAAGATTGCGAGATTTATGGGAGGGCTAGATGTCGAGATAGCCAACATAGTAGAACTACAACCATGCTTTACCTTTGAAGAAATTTGCAAGGTATCAATCAAGTGTGAGCGACAAGTGAAGAAGAAAGGGTGGGTAACAAGATGACTTTTTCAAGGGGTTTTCAAGTAATTCGGCAACAAGCAACGTGGCACCGAGCAATCCAAAGCCCAATACTCAAGCGGAGAAGCCCAACAAGAGTACCACAAGTGAGAAGGTCGAAGGAAAGAAGCCGATCAAGAGCAAGGACAACGTGAAGTGTTTTAAATGTCAAGGATATGGTCACTACCAATCCGAATGCCCCACCAAAAGAGTCTTAACTATTCATGAGATTCGAGAGATTGAAGACAACCTTGCAACTCAAGAACAAGAAGATGAATCCGAGGAAGAAGAGGTAGAGGAGTTTGACTCCGAAGAAGTCAAGGGGAGACGCTAGTTTTGAGAAGATCTCTACACGCAAAGCCTACGGCCATGGAAGAGGAACAAAGGGAGCAAATCTTTCATGCGAAATGTCTTGTGCAAGGAAAAGTGTGTGATGTGGTAGTAGATGGAGGGAGTTGCGCGAATGCCGTGTCAAATATCCTCATCGACAAATTGAAGGTTCCAACCACAAACCACTCTCGTCCTTACAAACTCCATTGGCTCAATGATGGATCCGAAGTCAAGGTAAATCGTCAAGCCCTAATCTCTTTCTCTATGGGAAATTATCATGATGAGATACTTTGTGATGTGGTTCCAATGGATGTATGCCATATACTTTTGGGACGACCTTGGCAATATGATCGATATGTGACCCACGAAGGGAGGGAGAATGCTTACATTGTGAAAAAGGATGGTAAGAAGTTCAAGTTGAATCCTTTGCCACCCTCCAAAATAGTTCCCATCAAGAAGCCCCCAAAGACAAACTTATTGGCAAGTGAACGAGAAGCCGAACAAGCCGTCAAGGATGGTCAAGCGATTCTCGTTATTCCTCAAGGGTCCAAAACAAGAAGGGGAGGAACTACACCCTTAATGAAACCCCTACTCAACAAGTTCAAGGATGTATTTCCCGAAGATCTACCACCGGGTTTGCCACCAAAGAGAGGATTGAACATCAAATCGACTTGATACCCGGAATGCCACTTCCCAACAAACCGGCATATCGATGCAACCCGGAAGAAACAAAGGAGCTACAAAAGCAAATTGAGGAGTTGCTCGCAAAGGATATGTGGAAGAAAGCATGAGTCCATGTGCGGTACCGGCCCTTCTTGTACCCAAGAAAGATGGATCATGGCGAATGTGCGTGGATAGTCGAGCAATCAACAATATCACTATCAAATATCGATTTCCAATGCCACGCTTGGATGATATGATTGATGAACTTCATGGTGCTATATTCTACTCGAAGATTGATTTGAGGAGCGGTTATCATCAAATTCGCATGCGCGAAGGAGATGAGTGGAAAACGGCATTCAAGACAAAACATGGATTATATGAATGGAAGGTGATGCCATTCGGGCTCACGAATGCTCCAAGTACTTTTATGAGATTGATGAATGAAGTGTTGAGACCATTTTGGGAAAATTTGTGGTCGTCTATCTAGACGATATTTTGGTCTATAGCAAGAGTGAGGAGGAGCATGTGCGACATCTTGAAGAAGTACTACAAGCTTTGAGGAAAAACAAGCTCTATGGAAAGCTTGAGAAGTGCTCATTTATGCAACCAAGTGTGACATTCCTTGGTTATGTGGTATCGAAGGAAGGAGTTTCGGTTGATCAAACAAAGATTGAGGCAATCAAATCTTGGCCTATTCCAACCACTATAACGGAGGTACGTTCCTTTCATGGGTTAGCTTCTTTCTATAGACGCTTTATCAAAGATTTTAGTACGATTGCAAGTCCTATGACCGAAACCTTGAAGAAAGGAAAATTTGAATGGACTTCGGCGGCCCAACAAGCTTTTGAGGAGCTTAAGGAGAAGCTATGCAAAACACCGGTTTTGGCTTTACCCGATTTCTCACAACCTTTTGAGGTTGAGTGTGATGCTAGTGGAGTGGGTATTGGAGCGGTGTTGACTCAAGGAAAGCGGCCCATTGCCTATTTTAGTGAGAAGCTTGGAGGAGCAAGACTCAACTATTCTACCTATGACAAGGAGTTTTATGCCATGGTTAGAGCTTTGGATCATTGGAGTCATTATTTAAGGCCGAATCACTTCGTCCTACATTCCGATCATGAAGCATTGAAATATATTCATGGGCAACACAAGTTGAAACCAAGGCATGCTAAATGGGTGGAATTTCTACAATCCTTCAACTTTTCTTCAAAGTACAAGGATGGAAAGAACAATGTGGTAGCGGATGCATTATCTCGAAGATATTCTATGCTCACTATGATGGATGCAAAGCTACTAGGGTTCAAACTAGTATGCGAGTACTACAAGGAGGATCCGGATTTTGGTTCTATTGTTCGAGATTGTGAGAAAGGATCAAATGGGAATTTTGTGCTACAAGAGGGATTCTTGTTCAAAGGCAATCAATTATGTATTCCCAAGTGTTCGATAAGGGAATTGTTGGTTCGAGAAACTCATGGAGGAGGCCTAGCGGGACACTTCGGCATCAACAAGACATTGGAGTTATTGCAAGAACACTTTTATTGGCCGAAGATGCTTGGAGATGTACAAACCATTATCTCTAGATGTGCCACGTGTCAAAAGATGAAGAGCACATTCCATCAAGGTTTATATACACCTTTGCCCGTGCCGAAACAACCATGGAGTGACGTGTCGATGGACTTCATTGTGGCTCTACCACGAACGCAAAGAGGAAAGGATGCTATAATGGTGGTCGTGGATCGATTTTCGAAAATGGCGCATTTCGTGCCATGTCACAAGACGGATGATGCTTCCTTAATTGCGGATTTGTATTTCAAAGAAATTGTGCGTTTGCATGGGGTACCAAAGACAATTGTGAGTGATAGAGATAGCAAGTTTCTTAGCCATTTTTGGAGATCTCTTTGGAGGTTAATTGGCACAAAGTTGTTATTTAGCACATCTCATCACCCGCAAACGGATGGACAAACGGAAGTCACCAATAGGACTCTTGGAGTGTTACTACGAGGACTAGTTGGGAAGACTCAAAAAGATTGGGATTTAAAGTTGGCTCACGCGGAATTTGCTTACAACCGTACACCAACTTATGCAACTCAACATTCTCCATTTGAAGTTGTGTATGGGGTTAATCCTTGTTTGCCAATTGATATGGTGCCTACTCGAAGAGGAAAGAGCAACCGGATGCGTTCAACAAATTGAAAGATATACAACATTTTCATGAACAAGTTCGTGCAAGAATCGAGAAGGTGAACGAGATGTACAAGAAGAGAGCCAACAAAAGTCGCAAGCAACCGGAATTTCAACCCGGAGATTTAGTATGGCTACATTTGAGGAAGGAAGTTTCCTAGCAAAAGGAAGAACAAGCTAATGCCAAGAGCCGAAGGACCTTTTCAAGTACTTGAGAGATTTGGTGATAGTGCTTACAAGTTGGACCTACCCGAAGAGTATTCGATAAGTTCTACATTCAATGTGGGAGATTTATCACCATACTTGGAAGACAAAATGCTTGAAGAATTGAGGCCAATTCTTTCTCAAGAAGGGGAGGATGATGCGGGAGCATTAGGTTACAATCTTCGCAAAGATCCAAGCAAAGTCGTGGATGCATTACAAGTGGGCGAGGATGGTTAACATTGTCTCTCGAGGCTTTCATGATGCAAGGAAGAAGGTTTCAAGAGTTTGGAAGGCCTTTGGAGGTCACATGCACGACGAGGGATGATTTTTGGGCAAAGGAAGGCATTGGCAACAATCTGGTTGAAGAGCGATCGCCCAGGGCCAAGGAGAGCGATCGCCTTTGAGCAATTTTCGAGGGCCAAGTTTCTGGCCACAAAGCGATCGCTTTGTGGCGCAGAGCGATCGCCCTCTAGACAGTTAGGCGATTTCGAGTTTCCTTCCGTGTTTTGATTCCTAGCTTGTATAGGTTGACTTTTCTATTCCTAGGGAGGATAGTAATACTAATGCTTGTACAATTAGGAGTAGTTTTCTTTACCTTTAATGATTAGGATGCATTGTAAACAACTATAAATAGGGATAGATTTAAGTTGTAAAAATTCAGATTATTGTTATATAATTCTCAAGGAGAAATTTCAAAGAACAAGGTTGTTCTTATTTTTGTCTATTATTTCCTTAGGTCTAGGAGGTAATATTCAAAAGGATTCTTTACGATAGGTGAGTGAAGCCTATCCGGTGAATCCAAACGAGGTCTTTACGTTAGGAGAGTGAATCCTAACCGGTGACTCGTGTTCTATCCTTTATTTTCGCTGCAACTTTGATCACTGTTTTCATCATCTTCATCAATAGTTTCATAAGCAACAAGTCTTGCGTTTGTTACGCATCACTATTGTGCTCTTGTTTATCCTTTGAAATGAAGTCTTTTGATCATCTAAAAGAATCCATAAAGCTACTAATAATCAACCACTATTGAGCACTTGTTTATCCTTTGTAAACAAGTCTTTTGAACCTCTAAAAGGATCCTCAACGCTTGCAACAATCAATCTCTGTTGAGCTCTTGTTTATCCTTTAAAACAAGTCTTTTGATCCTCAAAAAGGATCCACAAAGCATCCAACAATCAATCTATATTTAGCTCTTGTTTATCATTTGTAATAAAGACTTTTGATCCTCTAAAAGGATCCACAAAGCTTCCAACAATAAATCTCTATTGAGGACTTGTTTATCCTTTAAAAACAAGTCTTTTGATCATCTAAAAGGATCGTCAAAGCTTCCCACAATCAATCTCTATTGCGCTCTTGTTTATCCTTTGAAAGCAAGTCTTTTGATCATCTATAAGGATCCACAAAGATTCCAACATTCAATCTCTATTGTGCTCTTGTTTATCCTTTGAAAGCAAGTCTTTTGATCATCTAAAAGGATCCACAAAGATTCCAACATTCAATCTCTATTGTGCTCTTGTTTATCCTTTGAAAGCAAGTCTTTTGATCATCTGTAAGGATCCACAAAGATTCCAACATTCAATCTCTATTGAGCTCTTGTTTATCCTTTGAAAGCAAGTCTTTTGATCATCTAAAAGGATCCACAAAGATTCCAACAATCAATCTCTATTGAGCTCTTGTTTATCCTTTGAAAGCAAGTCTTTTGATCATCTAAAAGGATCCACAAAGATTCCAACAATCAATCTCTATTGAGCTCTTGTTTATCCTTTGAAACAAGTCTTTTGATCATCTAAAAGGATCCACAAAGCTTCCAACAATCAATCTCTATTGTGCTCTTGTTTATCCTTTGAAAGCAAGTCTTTTGATCATCTAAAAGGATCCACAAAGATTCCAACATTCAATCTCTATTGTGCTCTTGTTTATCCTTTGAAAGCAAGTCTTTTGATCATCTAAAAGGATCCACAAAGCTTCCAACAATCAATCTCTATTGAGCTCTTGTTTATCCTTTGAAAGCAAGTCTTTTGATCATCTAAAAGGATCCACAAAGCTTCCAACAATCAATCTCTATTGAGCTCTTGTTTATCCTTTGAAAGCAAGTCTTTTGATCATCTAAAAGGATCCACAAAGATTCCAACAATCAATCTCTATTGAGCTCTTGTTTATCCTTTGAAAGCAAGTCTTTTGATCATCTAAAAGGATCCACAAAGCTTCCAACAATCAATCTCTATTGAGCTCTTGTTTATCCTTTGAAAGCAAGTCTTTTGATCATCTAAAAGGATCCACAAAGCTTCCAACAATCAATCTCTATTGCGCTCTTGTTTATCCTTTGAAACAAGTCTTTTGATCATCTATAAAGATCCACAAAGATTCCAACATTCAATCTCTATTGTGCTCTTGTTTATCCTTTGAAAGCAAGTCTTTTGATCATCTAAAAGAATCCACAAAGCTTCCAATAATCAACCACTATTGAGCACTTGTTTATCCTTTGTAAACAAGTCTTTTGAACCTCTAAAAGGATCCTCAAAGCTTCCAACAATCAATCTCTATTGAGCTCTTGTTTATCCTTTAAAAACAAGTCTTTTGATCCTCTAAAAGGATCCACAAAGCATCCAACAATCAATCTATATTGAGCTCTTGTTTATCATTTGTAATAAAGACTTTTGATCCTCTAAAAGGATCCACAAAGCTTCCAACAATAAATCTCTATTGAGGACTTGTTTATCCTTAAAAAACAAGTCTTTTGATCATCTAAAAGGATCGTCAAAGCTTCCAACAATCAATCTCTATTGCGCTCTTGTTTATCCTTTGGAAAGCAAGTCTTTTGATCATCTATAAGGATCCACAAAGATTCCAACATTCAATCTCTATTGTGCTCTTGTTTATCCTTTGAAAGCAAGTCTTTTGATCATCTAAAAGAATCCACAAAGATTTCAACATTCAATATCTATTGTGCTCTTGTTTATCCTTTGAAAGCAAGTCCTTTGATCATCTAAAAGAATCCACAAAGCTTCCAATAATATACCACTATTGAGCAGTTGTTTATCCTTTGTAAACAAGTCTTTTGAACCTCTAAAAGGATCCTCAAAGCTTCCAACAATCAATCTCTATTGAGCTCTTGTTTATCCTTTAAAAACAAGTCTTTTGATCCTCTAAAAGGATCCACAAAGCATCCAACAATCAATCTATATTGAGCTCTTGTTTATCATTTGTAATAAAGACTTTTGATCCTCTAAAAGGATCCACAAAGCTTCCAACAATCAATCTCTATTGAGGACTTGTTTATCCTTTAAAAACAAGTCTTTTGATCATCTAAAAGGATCGTCAAAGCTTCCACAATCAATCTCTATTGTGCTCTTGTTTATCCTTTGAAAGCAAGTCTTTTGATCATCTAAAAGGATCCACAAAGATTCCAACATTCAATCTCTATTGTGCTCTTGTTTATCCTTTGAAAGCAAGTCTTTTGATCATCTAAAAGGATCCACAAAGATTCCAACATTCAATCTCTATTGTGCTCTTGTTTATCCTTTGAAAGCAAGTCTTTTGATCATCTATAAGGATCCACAAAGATTCCAACATTCAATCTCTATTGAGCTCTTGTTTATCCTTTGAAAGCAAGTCTTTTGATCATCTATAAGGATCCACAAAGATTCCAACATTCAATCTCTATTGTGCTCTTGTTTATCCTTTGAAACAAGTCTTTTGATCATCTAAAAGAATCCACAAAGCTTCCAATAATCAACCACTATTGAGCACTTGTTTATCCTTTGTAAACAAGTCTTTTGAACCTCTAAAAGGATCCTCAAAGCTTCCAACAATCAATCTCTATTGAGCTCTTGTTTATCCTTTAAAAACAAGTCTTTTGATCCTCTAAAAGGATCCACAAAGCATCGAACAATCAATCTATATTGAGCTCTTGTTTATCATTTGTAATAAAGACTTTTGATCCTCTAAAAGGATCCACAAAGCTTCCAACAATAAATCTCTATTGAGAACTTGTTTATCCTTTAAAAACAAGTCTTTTGATCATCTAAAAGGATCGTCAAAGCTTCCAATCAATCTCTATTGAGCTCTTGTTTATCCTTTGAAAGCAAGTCTTTTGATCATCTATAAGGATCCACAAAGATTCCAACATTCAATCTCTATTGTGCTCTTGTTTATCCTTTGAAAGCAAGTCTTTTAATCATCTAAAAAAATCCACAAAGATTCCAACATTGAATCTCTATTGTGCTCTTGTTTATCCTTTGAAAGCAAGTCTTTTGATCATCTAAAAGAATCCATAAAGCTTCCAATAATCAACCACTATTGAGCACTTGTTTATCCTTTGTAAACAAGTCTTTTGAACCTCTAAAAGGATCCTCAAAGCTTCCAACAATCAATCTCTATTGAGCTCTTGTTTATCCTTTAAAAACAAGTCTTTTGATCCTCTAAAAGGATCCACAAAGCATCGAACAATCAATCTATATTGAGCTCTTGTTTATCATTTGTAATAAAGACTTTTGATCCTCTAAAAGGATCCACAAAGCTTCCAACAATAAATCTCTATTGAGGACTTGTTTATCCTTTAAAAACAAGTCTTTTGATCATCTAAAAGGATCGTCAAAGCTTCCCACAATCAATCTCTATTGCGCTCTTGTTTATCCTTTGAAAGCAAGTCTTTTGATCATCTATAAGGATCCACAAAGATTCCAACATTCAATCTCTATTGTGCTCTTGTTTATCCTTTGAAAGCAAGTCTTTTGATCATCTATAAGGATCCACAAAGATTCCAACATTCAATCTCTATTGTGCTCTTGTTTATCCTTTGAAAGAAGTCTTTTGATCATCTAAAAGAATCCACAAAGCTTCCAATAATCAACCACTATTGAGCACTTGTTTATCCTTTGTAAACAAGTCTTTTGAACCTCTAAAAGGATCCTCAAAGCTTCCAACAATCAATCTCTATTGAGCTCTTGTTTATCCTTTAAAACAAGTCTTTTGATCCTCTAAAAGGATCCACAAAGCATCCAACAATCAATCTATATTGAGCTCTTGTTTATCATTTGTAATAAAGACTTTTGATCCTCTAAAAGGATCCACAAAGCTTCCAACAATAAATCTCTATTGAGGACTTGTTTATCCTTTAAAAACAAGTCTTTTGATCATCTAAAAGGATCGTCAAAGCTTCCCACAATCAATCTCTATTGCGCTCTTGTTTATCCTTTGAAAGCAAGTCTTTTGATCATCTATAAGGATCCACAAAGATTCCAACATTCAATCTCTATTGTGCTCTTGTTTATCCTTTGAAAGCAAGTCTTTTGATCATCTAAAAGGATCCACAAAGATTCCAACAATCAATCTCTATTGAGCTCTTGTTTATCCTTTGAAAGCAAGTCTTTTGATCATCTAAAAGGATCCACAAAGCTTCCAACAATCAATCTCTATTGAGCTCTTGTTTATCCTTTGAAAGCAAGTCTTTTGATCATCTAAAAGGATCCACAAAGCTTCCAACAATCAATCTCTATTGAGCTCTTGTTTATCCTTTGAAACAAGTCTTTTGATCATCTAAAAGGATCCACAAAGCTTCCAACAATCAATCTCTATTGAGCTCTTGTTTATCCTTTGAAAGCAAGTCTTTTGATCATCTAAAAGGATCCACAAAGCTTCCAACAATCAATCTCTATTGAGCTCTTGTTTATCCTTTGAAAGCAAGTCTTTTGATCATCTAAAAGGATCCACAAAGATTCCAACATTCAATCTCTATTGTGCTCTTGTTTATCCTTTGAAAGCAAGTCTTTTGATCATCTAAAAGGATCCACAAAGATTCCAACATTCAATCTCTATTGTGCTCTTGTTTATCCTTTGAAAGCAAGTCTTTTGATCATCTAAAAGGATCCACAAAGCTTCCAACAATCAATCTCTATTGAGCTCTTGTTTATCCTTTGAAAGCAAGTCTTTTGATCATCTAAAAGGATCCACAAAGCTTCCAACAATCAATCTCTATTGAGCTCTTGTTTATCCTTTGAAAGCAAGTCTTTTGATCATCTAAAAGGATCCACAAAGATTCCAACAATCAATCTCTATTGAGCTCTTGTTTATCCTTTGAAAGCAAGTCTTTTGATCATCTAAAAGGATCCACAAAGATTCCAACAATCAATCTCTATTGAGCTCTTGTTTATCCTTTGAAAGCAAGTCTTTTGATCATCTAAAAGGATCCACAAAGATTCCAACAATCAATCTATTGAGCTCTTGTTTATCCTTTGAAAGCAAGTCTTTTGATCATCTATAAAGATCCACAAAGATTCCAACATTCAATCTCTATTGTGCTCTTGTTTATCCTTTGAAAGCAAGTCTTTTGATCATCTAAAAGAATCCACAAAGCTTCCAATAATCAACCACTATTGAGCACTTGTTTATCCTTTGTAAACAAGTCTTTTGAACCTCTAAAAGGATCCTCAAAGCTTCCAACAATCAATCTCTATTGAGCTCTTGTTTATCCTTTAAAAACAAGTCTTTTGATCCTCTAAAAGGATCCACAAAGCATCCAACAATCAATCTATATTGAGCTCTTGTTTATCATTTGTAATAAAGACTTTTGATCCTCTAAAAGGATCCACAAAGCTTCCAACAATAAATCTCTATTGAGGACTTGTTTATCCTTTAAAAACAAGTCTTTTGATCATCTAAAAGGATCGTCAAAGCTTCCACAATCAATCTCTATTGCGCTCTTGTTTATCCTTTGAAAGCAAGTCTTTTGATCATCTATAAGGATCCACAAAGATTCCAACATTCAATCTCTATTGTGCTCTTGTTTATCCTTTGAAAGCAAGTCTTTTGATCATCTAAAAGAATCCACAAAGATTCCAACATTCAATCTCTATTGTGCTCTTGTTTATCCTTTGAAAGCAAGTCTTTTGATCATCTAAAAGAATCCACAAAGCTTCCAATAATCAACCACTATTGAGCACTTGTTTATCCTTTGTAAACAAGTCTTTTGATCCTCTAAAAGGATCCTCAAAGCTTCCAACAATAAATCTCTATTGAGCTCTTGTTTATCCTTTAAAAACAAGTCTTTTGATCCTCTAAAAGGATCCACAAAGCATCCAACAATCAATCTATATTGAGCTCTTGTTTATCCTTTGTAATAAAGACTTTTGATCCTCTAAAAGGATCCACAAAGCTTCCAACAATAAATCTCTATTGAGGACTTGTTTATCCTTTAAAAACAAGTCTTTTGATCATCTAAAAGGATCGTCAAAGCTTCCAACTATCAATCTCTATTGAGGACTTGTTTATCCTTTGAAAGCAAGTCTTTTGATCATCTAAAAGGATCCACAAAGATTCCAACATTCAATCTCTATTGTGCTCTTGTTTATCCTTTGAAAGCAAGTCTTTTGATCATCTAAAAGGATCCACAAAGATTCCAACAATCAATCTCTATTGAGCTCTTGTTTATCCTTTGAAAGCAAGTCTTTTGATCATCTAAAAGGATCCACAAAGATTCCAACAATCAATCTCTATTGCGCTCTTGTTTATCCTTTGAAAGCAAGTCTTTTGATCATCTATAAGGATCCACAAAGATTCCAACATTCAATCTCTATTGTGCTCTTGTTTATCCTTTGAAAGAAGTCTTTTGATCATCTAAAAGAATCCACAAAGCTTCCAATAATCAACCACTATTGAGCACTTGTTTATCCTTTGTAAACAAGTCTTTTGAACCTCTAAAAGGATCCTCAAAGCTTCCAACAATCAATCTCTATTGAGCTCTTGTTTATCCTTTAAAAACAAGTCTTTTGATCCTCTAAAAGGATCCACAAAGCATCCAACAATCAATCTATATTGAGCTCTTGTTTATCATTTGTAATAAAGACTTTTGATCCTCTAAAAGGATCCACAAAGCTTCCAACAATAAATCTCTATTGAGGACTTGTTTATCCTTTAAAAACAAGTCTTTTGATCATCTAAAAGGATCGTCAAAGCTTCCAACAATCAATCTCTATTGAGCTCTTGTTTATCCTTTGAAAGCAAGTCTTTTGATCATCTATAAGGATCCACAAAGATTCCAACATTCAATCTCTATTGTGCTCTTGTTTATCCTTTGAAAGCAAGTCTTTTGATCATCTAAAAGGATCCACAAAGATTCCAACATTCAATCTCTATTGTGCTCTTGTTTATCCTTTGAAAGCAAGTCTTTTGATCATCTAAAAGAATCCACAAAGCTTCCAATAATCAACCACTATTGAGCACTTGTTTATCCTTTGTAAACAAGTCTTTTGAACCTCTAAAAGGATCCTCAAAGCTTCCAACAATCAATCTCTATTGAGCTCTTGTTTATCCTTTAAAAACAAGTCTTTTGATCCTCTAAAAGGATCCACAAAGCATCCAACAATCAATCTATATTGAGCTCTTGTTTATCATTTGTAATAAAGACTTTTGATCCTCTAAAAGGATCCACAAAGCTTCCAACAATAAATCTCTATTGAGGACTTGTTTATCCTTTAAAAACAAGTCTTTTGATCATCTAAAAGGATCGTCAAAGCTTCCCACAATCAATCTCTATTGCGCTCTTGTTTATCCTTTGAAAGCAAGTCTTTTGATCATCTATAAGGATCCACAAAGATTCCAACATTCAATCTCTATTGTGCTCTTGTTTATCCTTTGAAAGCAAGTCTTTTGATCATCTATAAGGATCCACAAAGATTCCAACATTCAATCTCTATTGTGCTCTTGTTTATCCTTTGAAAGAAGTCTTTTGATCATCTAAAAGAATCCACAAAGCTTCCAATAATCAACCACTATTGAGCACTTGTTTATCCTTTGTAAACAAGTCTTTTGAACCTCTAAAAGGATCCTCAAAGCTTCCAACAATCAATCTCTATTGAGCTCTTGTTTATCCTTTAAAACAAGTCTTTTGATCCTCTAAAAGGATCCACAAAGCATCCAACAATCAATCTATATTGAGCTCTTGTTTATCATTTGTAATAAAGACTTTTGATCCTCTAAAAGGATCCACAAAGCTTCCAACAATAAATCTCTATTGAGGACTTGTTTATCCTTTAAAAACAAGTCTTTTGATCATCTAAAAGGATCGTCAAAGCTTCCCACAATCAATCTCTATTGCGCTCTTGTTTATCCTTTGAAAGCAAGTCTTTTGATCATCTATAAGGATCCACAAAGATTCCAACATTCAATCTCTATTGTGCTCTTGTTTATCCTTTGAAAGCAAGTCTTTTGATCATCTAAAAGGATCCACAAAGATTCCAACAATCAATCTCTATTGAGCTCTTGTTTATCCTTTGAAAGCAAGTCTTTTGATCATCTAAAAGGATCCACAAAGCTTCCAACAATCAATCTCTATTGAGCTCTTGTTTATCCTTTGAAAGCAAGTCTTTTGATCATCTAAAAGGATCCACAAAGATTCCAACAATCAATCTCTATTGAGCTCTTGTTTATCCTTTGAAAGCAAGTCTTTTGATCATCTAAAAGGATCCACAAAGATTCCAACAATCAATCTCTATTGAGCTCTTGTTTATCCTTTGAAAGCAAGTCTTTTGATCATCTAAAAGGATCCACAAAGCTTCCAACAATCAATCTCTATTGAGCTCTTGTTTATCCTTTGAAAGCAAGTCTTTTGATCATCTAAAAGGATCCACAAAGATTCCAACATTCAATCTCTATTGTGCTCTTGTTTATCCTTTGAAAGCAAGTCTTTTGATCATCTAAAAGGATCCACAAAGATTCCAACATTCAATCTATTGAGCTCTTGTTTATCCTTTAAAAGCAAGTCTTTTGATCATCTAAAAGATCCACAAAGCTTCCAACAATCAATCTCTATTGAGCTCTTGTTTATCCTTTGAAAGCAAGTCTTTTGATCATCTATAAGGATCCACAAAGATTCCAACATTCAATCTCTATTGTGCTCTTGTTTATCCTTTGAAAGCAAGTCTTTTGATCATCTAAAAGAATCCACAAAGCTTCCAATAATCAACCACTATTGAGCACTTGTTTATCCTTTGTAAACAAGTATTTTGAACCTCTAAAAGGATCCTCAAAGCTTCCAACAATCAATCTCTATTGAGCTCTTGTTTATCCTTTAAAAACTGATGCGGGAGCATTGAGCTACAATCTTCGCAAGGATCCAAGCAAAGCCGTGGATGCATTACAAGTGGGCGAAGATGGTTTGACTTTGTGTCTCGAGGCTTTGTTGATGCAAGAAGGCAAGTTTCAAGAGTTTGGAAGACCTTTGGAGGTCACGTGCACGACGAGGAGCGATATTTGGGAGAAAGAAGGCATAGGCAACAAACGGTTGAAGAGCGATCGCCTTAGGCCAGGGAGAGCGATCGCATTGGAAGAAAATCCGGGACCAGCCTACGGCCACAAAGCGATCGCTTTGTGGCGAGGAGCGATCGCCCTCTAGGCAGTTTGCCAGATTTCGAGTTTCCTTCCAGGATTTTGATTCCTAGCTTGTATAGGTTGACTTTTCTATTCCTAGGAAGAGTAGTATTATTAATGTTTATACTTTTAGGATTAGTTTTCTATTCCTTGTTAGATTAGGATGCTTTGTAAACACCTATAAATAGGGTTAGATCTAAGTTGTAAAAATTCAGATTATTGTTATATAATTCTCAAGGAGAAATTTCAAAGAACAAGGTTGTTCTTATTTTTGTCTATTATTTCCTTAGGTCTAGGAGGTAATATTCAAAAGGATTCTTTACGATAGGTGAGTGAAGCCTATCCGGTGAATCCAAGCGAGGTCTTTACGTTAGGAGAGTGAATCCTAACCGGTGACTCGTGTTCTATCTTCTAATTTCGCTGCAACTTTGATCATTGTTTCATCATCTTCATCCATAATTTCATAGACGACAAATCCGGCGTTTGTTACGCATCAAATTTGGTATCAAAGCTTAGGTCTTTTACAAATCCCAACTTTGTAAACGATCATGGCGGAAGAAGCGGGATGCCCACGTGGAATTACCTTGGAACAAGCTGCAAATTTACGAAGAGATCGTGAGATGCAAGAACTACGTACAAGAATGGATCGCGTGTTGCACTTACTAGAGAGACCACAAGGTCATGTGGAGGTTGAAGAATCCAATTCGGATGAGGAGGAAGTAAGGGAAGTAAGGCGCCCAAGGCCTAGACAACAACAAGTACGGCTTAGGGAGGACACGATCGAGGCTTGAAGCTCGACATTCCCGATTTTGACGGTGCTATGGATCCGGAAGGATACTTGGATTGGGTTCAAGAGCGGAGCGGATTTTTGAATACAAGGAGTATAGTGACCACAAGAAATTCAAGGTGGCTATCCTCAAGCTTACAAGGTACGCTTCCATATGGTATGAAAATTTAAAATCTCAACGAAGGCGTGAAGGAAAGTCAAAGATTGATTCTTGGGACAAGTTTAAAAGTATCTTGATCGAAGGTTCTTACCTAGTACTTATCGACAAGATAACTTTACAAAACTCATACAATTAAAGCAAGGGAATTCTACCGTTTCCCAATATGTTGAGGAGTTTGAGAAGCTTTCAATTCTTTGTGACATGCAAGAGCATGAGGAGCAAAAGATTGCGAGATTTATGGGAGGGCTAGATGTCGAGATAGCCAACATAGTAGAGCTACAACCATGCTTTACTTTTGAAGAAATTTGCAAGGTATCAATCAAGTGTGAGACAAGTGAAGAAGAAAAGGGTGGGTAACAAGATGACTTTTTCAAGGGGTTTTCAAGTAATTCGGCAACAAGCAACGTGGCACCAAGCAATCCAAAGCCCAATACTCAAGCGGAGAAGCCCAACAAGGGTACCACAAGTGAGAAAGTCGAAGGAAAGAAGCCGATCAAAAGCAAGGACAACGTGAAGTGTTTTAAATGTCAAGGATATGGTCACTACCAATCCGAATGCCCCACCAAAAGAGTCTTAACTATTCATGAGATTCGAGAGATTGAAGACAACCTTGCAACTCAAGAACAAGAAGAATCCGAGGGAGAAGAGGTAGAGGAGTTTGACTCGAAGAAGTCAAAGGGGAGACGCTAGTTTTGAGAGATCTCTACACGCAAAGCCTACGGCCATGGAAGAGGAACAAAGGGAGCAAATCTTTCATGCGAAATGTCTTGTGCAAGGAAAAGTGTGTGATGTGGTAGTAGATGGAGGGAGTTGCGCGAATGCCGTATCAAATATCCTCATCGACAAATTGAAGGTTCCAACCACAAACCACTCTCGTCCTTACAAACTCCATTGGCTCAATGATGGATCCGAAGTCAAGGTAAATCGCCAAGCCCTAATCTCTTTCTCTATGGGAAATTATCATGATGAGATACTTTGTGATGTGGTTCCAATGGATGTATGCCATATACTTTTGGGACGACCTTGGCAATATGATCGATATGTGACCCACGAAGGGAGGGAGAATGCTTACATTGTGAAAAAGGATGGTAAGAAGTTCAAGTTGAATCCTTTGCCACCCTCCAAAATAGTTCCCATCAAGAAGCCCGCAAAGACAAACTTATTGGCAAGTGAACGAGAAGCCGAACAAGCCGTCAAGGATGGTCAAGCGATTCTCGTTATTCCTCAAGGGGTCCAAAACCAAGAAGGGGAGGAACTACACCCCTTAATGAAACCCCTACTCAACAAATTCAAGGATGTATTCCCCCGAAGATCTACCACCGGGTTTGCCACCAAAGAGAGGGATTGAACATCAAATCGACTTGATACCCGGAATGCCACTTCCCAACAAACCGGCATATCGATGCAACCCGGAAGAAACAAAGGAACTACAAAAGCAAATTGAGGAGTTGCTCGCAAAGGGATATGTGGAAGAAAGCATGAGTCCATGTGCGGTACCGGCCCTTCTTGTACCAAAGAAAGATGGATCATGGCGAATGTGCGTGGATAGTCGAGCAATCAACAACATCACTATCAAATATCGATTTCCAATGCCACGCTTGGATGATATGATTGATGAACTTCATGGTGCTATATTCTACTCAAAGATTGATTTGAGGAGCGGTTATCATCAAATTCGCATGCGCGAAGGAGATGAATGGAAAACGGCATTCAAGACAAAGCACGGATTATATGAATGGAAGGTGATGCCATTCGGGCTCACGAATGCTCCAAGTACGTTTATGAGATTGATGAATGAAGTATTAAGACCGTTTTTGGGAAAATTTGTGGTCGTCTATCTAGACGATATTTTGGTCTATAGCAAGAGTGAGGAGGAACATGTGCGACATCTTGAAGAAGTGCTACAAGAGGGATTCTTGTTCAAAGGCAATCGATTATGTATTCCCAAGTATTCGATAAGGGAATTGTTGGTTCGAGAAACTCATGGAGGAGGCCTAGCGGGACACTTCGGCATCAACAAGACATTGGAGTTATTGCAAGAACACTTTTATTGGCCGAAGATGCTTGGAGATGTACAAACCATTATCTCTAGATGTGCCACGTGTCAAAAGATGAAGAGCACATTCCATCAAGGTTTATATACACCTTTGCCCGTGCCGAAACAACCATGGAGTGACGTGTCGATGGACTTCATTGTGGCTCTACCACGAACTCAAAGAGGAAAGGATGCTATAATGGTGGTCGTGGATCGATTCTCGAAAATGACGCATTTCGTGCCATGTCACAAGACGGATGATGCTTCCTTAGTGGCGGATTTGTACTTCAAAGAAATTGTGCGTTTGCATGGAGTGCCAAAGACAATTGTGAGTGATAGAGATAGCAAGTTTCTTAGCCATTTTTGGAGATCTCTTTGGAGGTTAATTGGTACAAAGTTGTTATTTAGCACATCTCATCACCCACAAACGGATGGACAAACGGAAGTCACCAATAGGACTCTTGGAGTGTTACTACGAGGCCTAGTTGGGAAGACCCAAAAAGATTGGGATTTGAAATTGGCTCACGAGTCACAACCGTACACCAACTTATGCGACTCAACATTCTCCATTCGAGGTTGTGTATGGAGTTAATCCTTGTTTGCCAATTGATATGGTGATGCGGGAGCATTAGGTGACAACCTACGCAAGGATCCAAGCCAAGTCGTGGATGCATTACAAGTGGGCGAGGATGGGTTAACATTGTCTCTCGAGGCTTTCATAATGCAAGGAAGAAGGTTTCAAGAGTTTGGAAGGCCTTTGGAGGTCACATGCACGACGAGGGATGATTTTTGGGCAAAGGAAGGCATTGGCAACAATCTGGTTGAAGAGCGATCGCCCAGGGCCAAGGAGAGCGATCGCCTTTGAGCAATTTCGAGGGCCAGTTCGGCCACAAAGCGATCGCTTTGTGGCGAGGGAGGGCGATCGCCCTCTAGACAGATTAGGCGATTTCGAGTTTCCTTCCAGGTTTTTGATTCCTAGCTTGTATAGGTTGACTTTTCTATTCCTAGGGAGGATAGTAATACTAATGCTTGTACAATTAGGAGTAGTTTTCTTTACCTTTAATGATTAGGATGCATTGTAAACAACTATAAATAGGGATAGATTTAAGTTGTAAAAATTCAGATTATTGTTATATAATTCTCAAGGAGAAATTTCAAAGAACAAGGTTGTTCTTATTTTTGTCTATTATTTCCTTAGGTCTAGGAGGTAATATTCAAAAGGATTCTTTACGATAGGTGAGTGAAGCCTATCCGGTGAATCCAAACGAGGTCTTTACGTTAGGAGAGTGAATCCTAACCGGTGACTCGTGTTCTATCTTTTATTTTCGCTGCAACTTTGATCATTGTTTTCATCATCTTCATCAATAGTTTCATAAGCAACAAGTCTTGCGTTTGTTACGCATCAAATTTGGTATCAAAGCTTAGGTCTTTTACAAATTCCAACTTTGTAAACGATCATGGCGGAAGAAGCGGGATGCCCACGTGGAATTACCTTGGAACAAGCTGCAAATTTACGAAGAGATCGTGAGATGCAAGAACTACGTACACGAATGGATCGCGTGTTGCACTTGCTAGAGAGACCACAAGGTCATGTGGAGGTTGAAGAATCCAATTCGGATGAGGAGGAAGTAAGGGAAGTAAGGCGCCCAAGGCCTAGACAACAACAAGTACGGCTTAGGGAGGACGACGATCGAGGCTTGAAGCTCGACATTCCCGATTTTGATGGTGCTATGGATCCGGAAGGATATTTGGATTGGGTTCGAAGAGCGGAGCGGATTTTTGAATACAAGGAGTATAGTGACCACAAGAAATTCAAGGTGGCTATCCTCAAGCTTACAAGGTACGCTTCCATATGGTATGAAAATTTAAAATCTCAACGAAGGCGTGAAGGAAAGTCAAAGATTGATTCTTGGGACAAGTTTAAAAAGTATCTTGATCGAAGGTTCTTACCTAGTACTTATCGACAAGATAACTTTACAAAACTCATACAATTAAAGCAAGGGAATTCTACCGTTTCCCAATATGTTGAGGAGTTTGAGAAGCTTTCAATTCTTTGTGACATGCAAGAGCATGAGGAGCAAAAGATTGCGAGATTTATGGGAGGGCTAGATGTCGAGATAGCCAACATAGTAGAACTACAACCATGCTTTACCTTTGAAGAAATTTGCAAGGTATCAATCAAGTGTGAGCGACAAGTGAAGAAGAAAAGGGTGGGTAACAAGATGACTTTTTCAAGGGGTTTTCAAGTAATTCGGCAACAAGCAACGTGGCACCGAGCAATCCAAAGCCCAATACTCAAGCGGAGAAGCCCAACAAGAGTACCACAAGTGAGAAGGTCGAAGGAAAGAAGCCGATCAAGAGCAAGGACAACGTGAAGTGTTTTAAATGTCAAGGATATGGTCACTACCAATCCGAATGCCCCACCAAAAGAGTCTTAACTATTCATGAGATTCGAGAGATTGAAGACAACCTTGCAACTCAAGAACAAGAAGATGAATCCGAGGAAGAAGAGGTAGAGGAGTTTGACTCCGAAGAAGTCAAGGGGAGACGCTAGTTTTGAGAAGATCTCTACACGCAAAGCCTACGGCCATGGAAGAGGAACAAAGGGAGCAAATCTTTCATGCGAAATGTCTTGTGCAAGGAAAAGTGTGTGATGTGGTAGTAGATGGAGGGAGTTGCGCGAATGCCGTGTCAAATATCCTCATCGACAAATTGAAGGTTCCAACCACAAACCACTCTCGTCCTTACAAACTCCATTGGCTCAATGATGGATCCGAAGTCAAGGTAAATCGTCAAGCCCTAATCTCTTTCTCTATGGGAAATTATCATGATGAGATACTTTGTGATGTGGTTCCAATGGATGTATGCCATATACTTTGGGACGACCTTGGCAATATGATCGATATGTGACCCACGAAGGGAGGGAGAATGCTTACATTGTGAAAAAGATGGTAAGAAGTTCAAGTTGAATCCTTTGCCACCCTCCAAAATAGTTCCCATCAAGAAGCCCCGCAAAAGACAAACTTATTGGCAAGTGAACGAGAAGCCGAACAAGCCGTCAAGGATGGTCAAGCGATTCTCGTTATTCCTCAAGGGGTCCAAAAACAAGAAGGGGAGGAACTACACCCCTTAATGAAACCCCTACTCAACAAGTTCAAGGATGTATTTCCGAAGATCTACCACCGGGTTTGCCACCAAAGAGAGGGATTGAACATCAAATCGACTTGATACCCGGAATGCCACTTCCCAACAAACCGGCATATCGATGCAACCCGGAAGAAACAAAGGAGCTACAAAAGCAAATTGAGGAGTTGCTCGCAAAGGATATGTGGAAGAAAGCATGAGTCCATGTGCGGTACCGGCCCTTCTTGTACCCAAGAAAGATGGATCATGGCGAATGTGCGTGGATAGTCGAGCAATCAACAATATCACTATCAAATATCGATTTCCAATGCCACGCTTGGATGATATGATTGATGAACTTCATGGTGCTATATTCTACTCGAAGATTGATTTGAGGAGCGGTTATCATCAAATTCGCATGCGCGAAGGAGATGAGTGGAAAACGGCATTCAAGACAAAACATGGATTATATGAATGGAAGGTGATGCCATTCGGGCTCACGAATGCTCCAAGTACTTTTATGAGATTGATGAATGAAGTGTTGAGACCGTTTTTGGGAAAATTTGTGGTCGTCTATCTAGACGATATTTTGGTCTATAGCAAGAGTGAGGAGGAGCATGTGCGACATCTTGAAGAAGTACTACAAGCTTTGAGGAAAAACAAGCTCTATGGAAACTTGAGAAGTGCTCATTTATGCAACCAAGTGTGACATTCCTTGGTTATGTGGTATCGAAGGAAGGAGTTTCGGTTGATCAAACAAAGATTGAGGCAATCAAATCTTGGCCTATTCCAACCACTATAACGGAGGTACGTTCATTTCATGGGTTAGCTTCTTTCTATAGACGCTTTATCAAAGATTTTAGTACTATTGCAAGTCCTATGACCGAAACCTTGAAGAAAGGAAAATTTGAATGGACTTCGGCGGCCCAACAAGCTTTTGAAGAGCTTAAGGAGAAGCTATGCAAAACACCGGTTTTGGCTTTACCCGATTTCTCACAACCTTTTGAGGTTGAATGCGATGCTAGTGGAGTGGGTATTGGAGCGGTGTTGACTCAAGGAAAGCGGCCCATTGCCTATTTTAGTGAGAAGCTTGGAGGAGCAAGACTCAACTATTCTACCTATGACAAGGAGTTTTATGCTATGGTTAGAGCTTTGGATCATTGGAGTCATTATTTAAGGCCGAATCACTTCGTCCTACATTCCGATCATGAAGCATTGAAGTATATTCATGGGCAACACAAGTTGAAACCAAGGCATGCGAAATGGGTGGAATTTCTACAATCCTTCAACTTTTCTTCAAAGTACAAAGATGGAAAGAACAATGTGGTAGCGGATGCATTATCTCGAAGATATTCTATGCTCACTATGATGGATGCAAAGCTACTAGGGTTCAAACTAGTATGCGAATACTACAAGGAGGATCCGGATTTTGGTTCTATTGTTCGAGATTGTGAGAAAGGATCAAATGGGAATTTTGTGCTACAAGAGGGATTCTTGTTCAAGGGCAATCAATTATGTATTCCCAAGTGTTCGATAAGGGAATTGTTGGTTCGAGAAACTCATGGAGGAGGCCTAGCGGGACACTTCGGCATCAACAAGACATTGGAGTTATTGCAAGAACATTTTTATTGGCCGAAGATGCTTGGAGATGTACAAACCATTATCTCTAGATGTGCCACGTGTCAAAAGATGAAGAGCACATTCCATCAAGGTTTATATACACCTTTGCCCGTGCCGAAACAACCATGGAGTGACGTGTCGATGGACTTCATTGTGGCTCTACCACGAACGCAAAGAGGAAAGGATGCTATAATGGTGGTCGTGGATCGATTCTCGAAAATGGCGCATTTCGTGCCATGTCACAAAACGGATGATGCTTCCTTAATTGCGGATTTGTATTTCAAAGAAATTGTACGTTTGCATGGGGTACCAAAGACAATTGTGAGTGATAGAGATAGCAAGTTTCTTAGCCATTTTTGGAGATCTCTTTGGAGGTTAATTGGCACAAAGTTGTTATTTAGCACATCTCATCACCCGCAAACGGATGGACAAACGGAAGTCACCAATAGGACTCTTGGAGTGTTACTACGAGGACTAGTTGGGAAGACTCAAAAAGATTGGGATTTAAAGTTGGCTCACGCGGAATTTGCTTACAACCGTACACCAACGTATGCAACTCAACATTCTCCATTTGAAGTTGTGTATGGGGTCAATCCTTGTTTGCCAATTGATATGGTGCCTACTCGAAGAGGGAAAGAGCAACCGGATGCGTTCAACAAATTGAAGGATATACAACACTTCCATGAACAAGTTCGTGCAAGAATCGAGAAGGTAAACGAGATGTACAAGAGGAGAGCCAACAAAAGCCGAAAGCAACCGGAATTTCAACCCGGAGATTTAGTATGGCTACACTTACGAAAAGAGAGATTTCCTAGCAAAAGAAAGAACAAGCTAATGCCAAGAGCCGAAGGACCTTTTCAAGTACTTGAGAGATTTGGTGATAGTGCTTACAAGTTGGACCTACCCGAAGAGTATTCGATAAGTTCTACATTCAATGTGGGAGATTTATCACCATACTTGGAAGACAAAATGCTTGAAGAATTGAGGCCAATTCTTTCTCAAGAAGGGGAGGATGATGCGGGAGCATTGAGCTACAATCTTCGCAAGGATCCAAGCAAAGCCGTGGATGCATTACAAGTGGGCGAAGATGGTTTGACTTTGTGTCTCGAGGCTTTGTTGTTGCAAGAAGGCAAGTTTCGTGAGTTTGGAAGACCTTTGGAGGTCACGTGCACGACGAGGAGCGATATATGGGAGAAAGAGGGCATAGGCAACAAACTGGTTGAAGAGCGATCGCCTTAGGCCAGGGGAGAGCGATCGCATTGGAAGAAAATCCGGGGACCAGCCTACTGGCCACAAAGCGATCGCTTTGTGGCGAGGGAGGGCGATCGCCCTCTAGGCAGTTTGCCAGATTTCGAGTTTCCTTCCAGGATTTTGATTCCTAGCTTGTATAGGCTGACTTTTCTATTCCTAGGAAGAGTAGTATTATTAATGTTTATACTTTTAGGATTAGTTTTCTATTCCTTGTTAGATTAGGATGCTTTGTAAACACCTATAAATAGGGTTAGATCTAAGTTGTAAAAATTCAGATTATTGTTATATAATTCTCAAGGAGAAATTTCAAAGAACAAGGTTGTTCTTATTTTTGTCTATTATTTCCTTAGGTCTAGGAGGTAATATTCAAAAGGATTCTTTACGATAGGTGAGTGAAGCCTATCCGGTGAATCCAAGCGAGGTCTTTACGTTAGGAGAGTGAATCCTAACCGGTGACTCGTGTTCTATCTTCTATTTTCGCTGCAACTTTGATCATTGTTTCATCATCTTCATCCATAATTTCGTAGACGACAAATCCGGCGTTTGTTACGCATCAAATTTGGTATCAAAGCTTAGGTCTTTTACAAATCCCAACTTTGTAAACGATCATGGCGGAAGAAGCGGGATGCCCACGTGGAATTACCTTGGAACAAGCTGCAAATTTACGAAGAGATCGTGAGATGCAAGAACTACGTACACGAATGGATCGCGTGTTGCACTTACTAGAGAGACCACAAGGTCATGTGGAGGTTGAAGAATCCAATTCGGATGAGGAGGAAGTAAGGGAAGTAAGGCGCCCAAGGCCTAGACAACAACAAGTACGGCTTAGGGAGGACGACGATCGAGGCTTGAAGCTCGACATTCCCGATTTTGATGGTGCTATGGATCCGGAAGGATACTTGGATTGGGTTCAAGAGCGGAGCGGATTTTTGAATACAAGGAGTATAGTGACCACAAGAAATTCAAGGTGGCTATCCTCAAGCTTACAAGGTACGCTTCCATATGGTATGAAAATTTAAAATCTCAACGAAGGCGTGAAGGAAAGTCAAAGATTGATTCTTGGGACAAGTTTAAAAGTATCTTGATCGAAGGTTCTTACCTAGTACTTATCGACAAGATAATTTTACAAAACTCATACAATTAAAGCAAGGGAATTCTACCGTTTCCCAATATGTTGAGGAGTTTGAGAAGCTTTCAATTCTTTGTGACATGCAAGAGCATGAGGAGCAAAAGATTGCGAGATTTATGGGAGGGCTAGATGTCGAGATAGCCAACATAGTAGAGCTACAACCATGCTTTACTTTTGAAGAAATTTGCAAGGTATCAATCAAGTGCGAGAGGTGAAGAAGAAAAGGGTGGGTAACAAGATGACTTTTTCAAGGGGTTTTCAAGTAATTCGGCAACAAGCAACGTGGCACCAAGCAATCCAAAACCCAACACTCAAGCGGAGAAACCCAACAAGGGTACCACAAGTGAGAAAGTCGAAGGAAAGAAGCCGATCAAAAGCAAGGACAACGTGAAGTGTTTCAAATGTCAAGGCTATGGTCACTACCAATCCGAATGCCCCACCAAAAGAGTCTTAACTATTCATGAGATTCGAGAGATTGAAGACAACCAACGCAAGAACAAGAAGAAGAATCCGAGGGAGAAGAGGTAGAGGAGTTTGACTCCGAAGAAGTCAAAGGGGAGACGCTAGTTTTGAGGAGATCTCTACACGCAAAGCCTACGGCCATGGAAGAGGAACAAAGGGAGCAAATCTTTCATGCGAAATGTCTTGTGCAAGGAAAAGTGTGTGATGTGGTAGTAGATGGAGGGAGTTGCGCGAATGCCGTATCAAATATCCTCATCGACAAATTGAAGGTTCCAACCACAAACCACTCTCGTCCTTACAAACTCCATTGGCTCAATGATGGATCCGAAGTCAAGGTAAATCGCCAAGCCCTAATCTCTTTCTCTATGGGAAATTATCATGATGAGATACTTTGTGATGTGGTTCCAATGGATGTATGCCATATACTTTTGGGACGACCTTGGCAATATGATCGATATGTGACCCACGAAGGGAGAGAGAATGCTTACATTGTGAAAAAGGATGGTAAGAAGTTCAAGTTGAATCCTTTGCCACCCTCCAAAATAGTTCCCATCAAGAAGCCCCCGCAAAAGACAAACTTATTGGCAAGTGAACGAGAAGCCGAACAAGCCGTCAAGGATGGTCAAGCTATTCTCGTGATTCCTCAAGGGGTCCAAAACCAAGAAGGGGAGGAACTACACCCCTTAATGAAACCCCTACTCAACAAATTCAAGGATGTATTCCCCGAAGATCTACCACCGGGTTTGCCACCAAAGAGAGGGATTGAACATCAAATCGACTTGATACCCGGAATGCCACTTCCCAACAAACCGGCATATCGATGCAACCCGGAAGAAACAAAGGAACTACAAAAGCAAATTGAGGAGTTGCTCGCAAAGGGATATGTGGAAGAAAGCATGAGTCCATGTGCGGTACCGGCCCTTCTTGTACCAAAGAAAGATGGATCATGGCGAATGTGCGTGGATAGTCGAGCAATCAACAACATCACTATCAAATATCGATTTCCAATGCCACGCTTGGATGATATGATTGATGAACTTCATGGTGCTATATTCTACTCAAAGATTGATTTGAGGAGCGGTTATCATCAAATTCGCATGCGCGAAGGAGATGAATGGAAAACGGCATTCAAGACAAAGCACGGATTATATGAATGGAAGGTGATGCCATTCGGGCTCACGAATGCTCCAAGTACGTTTATGAGATTGATGAATGAAGTATTAAGACCGTTTTTTGGGAAAATTTGTGGTCGTCTATCTAGACGATATTTTGGTCTATAGCAAGAGTGAGGAGGAACATGTGCGACATCTTGAAGAAGTGCTACAAGAGGGATTCTTGTTCAAAGGCAATCGATTATGTATTCCCAAGTATTCGATAAGGGAATTGTTGGTTCGAGAAACTCATGGAGGAGGCCTAGCGGGACACTTCGGCATCAACAAGACATTGGAGTTATTGCAAGAACACTTTTATTGGCCGAAGATGCTTGGAGATGTACAAACCATTATCTCTAGATGTGCCACGTGTCAAAAGATGAAGAGCACATTCCATCAAGGTTTATATACACCTTTGCCCGTGCCGAAACAACCATGGAGTGACGTGTCGATGGACTTCATTGTGGCTCTACCACGAACTCAAAGAGGAAAGGATGCTATAATGGTGGTCGTGGATCGATTCTCGAAAATGGCGCATTTCGTGCCATGTCACAAGACGGATGATGCTTCCTTAGTGGCGGATTTGTATTTCAAAGAAATCGTGCGTTTGCATGGAGCGCCAAAGACAATTGTGAGTGATCGAGATAGCAAGTTTCTTAGCCATTTTTGGAGATCTCTTTGGAGGTTAATTGGTACAAAGTTGTTATTTAGCACATCTCATCACCCACAAACGGATGGACAAACGGAAGTCACCAATAGGACTCTTGGAGTGTTACTACGAGGCCTAGTTGGGAAGACCCAAAAAGATTGGGATTTGAAGTTGGCTCACGCAGAATTCGCTTACAACCGTACACCAACTTATGCGACTCAACATTCTCCATTCGAGGTTGTGTATGGAGTTAATCCTTGTTTGCCAATTGATATGGTGCCTACTCGAAGAGGGAAAGAGCAACCGGATGCGTTCAACAAATTGAAGGATATACAACACTTCCATGAACAAGTTCGTGCAAGAATCGAGAAAGTGAATGAGATGTACAAGAGAAGAGCCAACAAAAGCCGAAAGCAACCGGAATTTCAACCCGGAGATTTAGTATGGCTACACTTACGAAAAGAGAGATTTCCTAGCAAAAGAAAGAACAAGCTAATGCCAAGAGCCGAAGGACCTTTTCAAGTACTTGAGAGATTTGGTGATAGTGCTTACAAGTTGGACCTACCCGAAGAGTATTCGATAAGTTCTACATTCAATGTGGGAGATTTATCACCATACTTGGAAGACAAAATGCTTGAAGAATTGAGGCCAATTCTTTCTCAAGAAGGGGAGGATGATGCGGGAGCATTGAGCTACAATCTTCGCAAGGATCCAAGCAAAGCCGTGGATGCATTACAAGTGGGCGAAGATGGTTTGACTTTGTGTCTCGAGGCTTTGTTGTTGCAAGAAGGCAAGTTTCGTGAGTTTGGAAGACCTTTGGAGGTCACGTGCACGACGAGGAGCGATATATGGGAGAAAGAGGGCATAGGCAACAAACTGGTTGAAGAGCGATCGCCTTAGGGGAGAGCGATCGCATTGGAAGAAAATCCGGGACCAGCCGGCCACAAAGCGATCGCTTTGGGCGAGGAGGGCGATCGCCCTCAGGCGCTTGCCGATTTCGAGTTTCCTTCCGGATTTTGATTCCTAGCTTGTATAGGCTGACTTTTCTATTCCTAGGAAGAGTAGTATTCTTAATGTTTATACTTTTAGGATTAGTTTTCTATTCCTTGTTAGATTAGGATGCTTTGTAAACACCTATAAATAGGGTTAGATCTAAGTTGTAAAAATTCAGATTATTGTTATATAATTCTCAAGGAGAAATTTCAAAGAACAAGGTTGTTCTTATTTTTGTCTATTATTTCCTTAGGTCTAGGAGGTAATATTCAAAAGGATTCTTTACGATAGGTGAGTGAAGCCTATCCGGTGAATCCAAGCGAGGTCTTTACGTTAGGAGAGTGAATCCTAATCGGTGACTCGTGTTCTATCTTCTATTTTCGCTGCAACTTTGATCATTGTTTCATCATCTTCATCCATAATTTCGTAGACGACAAATCCGGCGTTTGTTACGCATCAACAAAGCATCCAACAATCAATCTATATTGAGCTCTTGTTTATCATTTGTAATAAAGACTTTTGATCCTCTAAAAGGATCCACAAAGCTTCCAACAATAAATCTCTATTGAGGACTTGTTTATCCTTTAAAAACAAGTCTTTTGATCATCTAAAAGGATCGTCAAAGCTTCCACAATCAATCTCTATTGCGCTCTTGTTAATCCTTTGAAAGCAAGTCTTTTGATCATCTATAAGGATCCACAAAGATTCCAACATTCAATCTCTATTGTGCTCTTGTTTATCCTTTAAAAGTAAGTCTTTTGATCATCTAAAAGAATCCACAAAGATTCCAACATTCAATCTCTATTGTGCTCTTGTTTATCCTTTGAAAGTAAGTCTTTTGATCATCTAAAAGAATCCACAAAGCTTCCAATAATCAACCACTATTGAGCACTTGTTTATCCTTTGTAAACAAGTCTTTTGAACCTCTAAAAGGATCCTCAAAGCTTCCAACAATCAATCTCTTTTGAGCTCTTGTTTATCCTTTAAAAACAAGTCTTTTGATCCTCTAAAAGGATCCACAAAGCATCGAACAATCAATCTATATTGAGCTCTTGTTTATCATTTGTAATAAAGACTTTTGATCCTCTAAAAGGATCCACAAAGCTTCCAACAATAAATCTCTATTGAGGACTTGTTTATCCTTTAAAAACAAGTCTTTTGATCATCTAAAAGGATCGTCAAAGCTTCCCACAATCAATCTCTATTGCGCTCTTGTTTATCCTTTGAAAGCAAGTCTTTTGATCATCTATAAGGATCCCCAAAGATTCCAACATTCAATCTCTATTGTGCTCTTGTTTATCCTTTGAAAGCAAGTCTTTTAATCATCTAAAAGAATCCACAAAGATTCCAACATTCAATCTCTATTGTGCTCTTGTTTATCCTTTGAAAGCAAGTCTTTTGATCATCTAAAAGAATCCACAAAGCTTCCAATAATCAACCACTATTGAGCACTTGTTTATCCTTTGTAAACAAGTCTTTTGAACCTCTAAAAGGATCCTCAAAGCTTCCAACAATCAATCTCTATTGAGCTCTTGTTTATCCTTTAAAAACAAGTCTTTTGATCCTCTAAAAGGATCCACAAAGCATCGAACAATCAATCTATATTGAGCTCTTGTTTATCATTTGTAATAAAGACTTTTGATCCTCTAAAAGGATCCACAAAGCTTCCAACAAAAAATCTCTATTGAGGACTTGTTTATCCTTTAAAAACAAGTCTTTTGATCATCTAAAAGGATCGTCAAAGCTTCCCACAATCAATCTCTATTGTGCTCTTGTTTATCCTTTGAAAGCAAGTCTTTTGATCATCTAAAAGGATCCACAAAGATTCCAACATTCAATCTCTATTGAAAGCAAGTCTTTTGATCATTTGTAAGGATCCACAAAGATTCCAACATTCAATCTCTGTTGTGCTCTTGTTTATCCTTTGAAAGCAAGTCTTTTAATCATCTAAAAGAATCCACAAAGATTCCAACATTCAATCTCTATTGCGCTCTTGTTTTTTTTTTTTTTTTTTTTTTTTTTAAAGGAGGGCGGCACCTCCCTAGATTTTATTAATAAAGGAAAAAAATACAAATATGGTGGGGGACATGACAACCTCAACCACCAAAAAAGGAAATCCTAGGGGGGAGTCCTTACACATGACGTAAGGTCCTCTACAAAAAAGGAAGGGGAACTAGAGTACACAGAAAACAAATAAAAAAGAGAAATAGCCATAAAACTAATGTAACCGAATATGAGGAATCTTTGTCTTGTCCGAGGCAAGCAAGCCAATAAGGGGGAAGATTAGAGAGCATAGAAACTTAAGAACTGTATCCTCTATCAGCAGCCATATTAGCCAAAAAATCAGCCACACTATTTCCTTCTCGAAGAATATGAGTAACCCGGACCTCCATAAGAGCCATAAGGCGATGAATATGATCAATAATGTACCATATAGACCAAGGAATGTGATACTCCGGCAAAATAATCTTCAATAAAACTTGAGAATCCACCTCTAACCAAACGTTTTGATACCCAAGAGACTGAGCTAAAAGAAGACCATCCCTTGCAGCTAAAGCTTCAGACATCATATTTGTAGCAATACCATAAAAGTTAGCAAAAGCATGAATGAATTCCCCTTTAAAATCTCGGAGAACACCCCCACCCGAGGCTCTCCCTGGATTACCCCTTGACACACCATCCGTGTTAAGCTTAACCATATTACTCGGAGGAAAATCCCAAACAACCAATCTAGTCTTTTGTATGATTGAGCTAGAATGCTTCAGCCGAAATATGTTGAACAAATGATCTTCATTAGGGAGACATGAGAATGTTAAAGAAAAAGCCATAGCTAAGTTGGAAACCTGATCACATACTTTATTAATAATGGTTGTCGAACACATAACAATACCTTCAAATCTGCTCTTATTTCGGGCCAGCCATAACTCCCAAGAAATAATTGCTGGAAGAAGATTAGACAGCCATTTAGAAGCACCGTGAGCCTTAGGATGTGACGGACCTTGCCACCAACAAAGAAGAGATTGGTTAGTGTGGCCAAAAACCATCCGGATACCACAGATCATGCTGAAATATGTCCACACACTATTTGCAACAGAGCCACGAAACTGATGCGGGAGCATTGAGTTACGATCTTCGCAAAGACCCAAACAAAGTCGTGGATGCATTACAAGTGGGTGAAGATGGTCTAACATTGTCTCTCGAGTCATTGGTGATGCAAACTAGGAAGGTTCGAGAGTTTGGAAGGCCTTTGGAGGTCACATGCGCAACGAGGGAGGATTTTTGGACAAAAGAAGGCATTGGGGACATTCTGGCTAGAGAGCGATCGCCCTCTCTTGGACAAAGCGATCGCCTTTGAAGCGTAATCGCGAGCTTTCGGCCACAAAGCGATCGCTTTGTGGCGTGACAAGGCGATCGCCCGTGACCGAATGGGCGATCGTGAGTTTCCTGTGTTTTGAATCCTAGCTTGTATAGGTTGACTTTCTATTCCTAGGTAGGATAGTAATACTAATGCTTGTACAATTAGGAGTAGTTTTCTTTACCTTTAATGATTAGGATACATTGTAAACAACTATAAATAGGGATAGATCTAAGTTGTAAAAGGAAGATTATTGTTATATAATTCTCAAGGAGAAATTTCAAAGAACAAGGTTGTTCTTATTTTTGTCTATTATTTCCTTAGGTCTAGGAGGTAATATTCAAAAGGATTCTTTACGATAGGTGAGTGAAGCCTATCCGGTGAATCCAAGCGAGGTCTTTACGTTAGGAGAGTGAATCCTAACCGGTGACTCGTGTTCTATCTTCTATTTTCGCTGCAACTTTGATCATTGTTTCATCATCTTCATCCATAAGTTCGTAGACGACAAATCCGGCGTTTGTTACGCATCAAATTTGGTATCAGAGCTTAGGTCTTTTACAAATTCCAACTTTGTAAACGATCATGGCGGAAGAAGCGGGATGCCCACGTGGAATTACCTTGGAACAAGCTGCAAATTTACGAAGAGATCGTGAGATGCAAGAACTACGTACACGAATGGATCGCGTGTTGCACTTACTAGAGAGACCACAAGGTCATGTGGAGGTTGAAGAATCCAATTCGGATGAGGAGGAAGTAAGGGAAGTAAGGCGCCCAAGGCCTAGACAACAACAAGTACGGCTTAGGGAGGACGACGATCGAGGCTTGAAGCTCGACATTCCCGATTTTGATGGTGCTATGGATCCGGAAGGATATTTGGATTGGGTTCAAGAGCGGAGCGGATTTTTGAATACAAGGAGTATAGTGACCACAAGAAATTCAAGGTGGCTATCCTCAAGCTTACAAGGTACGCTTCCATATGGTATGAAAATTTAAAATCTCAACGAAGGCGTGA
This sequence comes from Platycodon grandiflorus, assembly GCA_016624345.1. Taxonomy (NCBI): domain Eukaryota; kingdom Viridiplantae; phylum Streptophyta; class Magnoliopsida; order Asterales; family Campanulaceae; genus Platycodon; species Platycodon grandiflorus. The sequence goes on along the minus strand of CM028361.1, from coordinate 93,370,045 downwards.
AGGAAAGTCAAAGATTGATTCTTGGGACAAGTTTAAGAAGTATCTTGATCGAAGGTTCTTACCTAGTACTTATCGACAAGATAACTTTACAAAACTTATTCAATTAAAGCAAGGGAATTCTACCGTTTCCCAATATGTTGAGGAGTTTGAGAAGCTTTCAATTCTTTGTGACATGCAAGAGCATGAGGAGCAAAAGATTGCGAGATTTATGGGAGGGCTAGATGTCGAGATAGCCAACATAGTAGAACTACAACCATGCTTTACCTTTGAAGAAATTTGCAAGGTATCAATCAAGTGTGAGCGACAAGTGAAGAAGAAAAGGGTGGGTAACAAGATGACTTTTTCAAGGGGTTTTCAAGTAATTCGGCAACAAGCAACGTGGCACCGAGCAATCCAAAGCCCAATACTCAAGCGGAGAAGCCCAACAAGAGTACCACAAGTGAGAAGGTCGAAGGAAAGAAGCCGATCAAGAGCAAGGACAACGTGAAGTGTTTTAAATGTCAAGGATATGGTCACTACCAATCCGAATGCCCCACCAAAAGAGTCTTAACTATTCATGAGATTCGAGAGATTGAAGACAACCTTGCAACTCAAGAACAAGAAGATGAATCCGAGGAAGAAGAGGTAGAGGAGTTTGACTCCGAAGAAGTCAAGGGGAGACGCTAGTTTTGAGAAGATCTCTACACGCAAAGCCTACGGCCATGGAAGAGGAACAAAGGGAGCAAATCTTTCATGCGAAATGTCTTGTGCAAGGAAAAGTGTGTGATGTGGTAGTAGATGGAGGGAGTTGCGCGAATGCCGTGTCAAATATCCTCATCGACAAATTGAAGGTTCCAACCACAAACCACTCTCGTCCTTACAAACTCCATTGGCTCAATGATGGATCCGAAGTCAAGGTAAATCGTCAAGCCCTAATCTCTTTCTCTATGGGAAATTATCATGATGAGATACTTTGTGATGTGGTTCCAATGGATGTATGCCATATACTTTTGGGACGACCTTGGCAATATGATCGATATGTGACCCACGAAGGGAGGGAGAATGCTTACATTGTGAAAAAGGATGGTAAGAAGTTCAAGTTGAATCCTTTGCCACCCTCCAAAATAGTTCCCATCAAGAAGCCCCGCAAAAGACAAACTTATTGGCAAGCGAACGAGAAGCCGAACAAGCCGTCAAGGATGGTCAAGCGATTCTCGTTATTCCTCAAGGGGTCCAAAACCAAGAAGGGGAGGAACTACACCCCTTAATGAAACCCCTACTCAACAAATTCAAGGATGTATTCCCCGAAGATCTACCACCGGGTTTGCCACCAAAGAGAGGAATTGAACATCAAATCGACTTGATACCCGGAATGCCACTTCCCAACAAGCCGGCATATCGATGCAACCCGGAAGAAACAAAGGAGCTACAAAAGCAAATTGAGGAGTTGCTCGCAAAGGGATATGTGGAAGAAAGCATGAGTCCATGTGCGGTACCGGCCCTTCTTGTACCCAAGAAAGATGGATCATGGCGAATGTGCGTGGATAGTCGAGCAATCAACAATATCACTATCAAATATCGATTTCCAATGCCACGCTTGGATGATATGATTGATGAACTTCATGGTGCTATATTCTACTCGAAGATTGATTTGAGGAGCGGTTATCATCAAATTCGCATGCGCGAAGGAGATGAATGGAAAACGGCATTCAAGACAAAGCACGGATTATATGAATGGAAGGTGATGCCATTCGGGCTCACGAATGCTCCAAGTACGTTTATGAGATTGATGAATGAAGTGTTGAGACCATTTTTGGGAAAATTTGTGGTCGTCTATCTAGACGATATTTTGGTCTATAGCAAGAGTGAGGAGGAGCATGTGCGACATCTTGAAGAAGTACTACAAGCTTTGCGGAAAAACAAGCTCTATGGAAAGCTCGAGAAGTGCTCATTTATGCAACCAAGTGTGACATTCCTTGGTTATGTGGTATCGAAGGAAGGAGTGTCGGTTGATCAAACAAAGATTGAGGCAATCAAATCTTGGCCTATTCCAACCACTATAACGGAGGTACGTTCATTTCATGGGTTAGCTTCTTTCTATAGACGCTTCATCAAAGATTTTAGTACTATTGCAAGTCCTATGACCGAAACCTTGAAGAAAGGAAAATTTGAATGGACTTCGGCGGCCCAACAAGCTTTTGAGGAGCTTAAGGAGAAACTATGCAAAACACCGGTTTTGGCTTTACCCGATTTCTCACAACCTTTTGAGGTTGAGTGTGATGCTAGTGGAGTGGGTATTGGAGCGGTGTTGACTCAAGGAAAGCGGCCCATTGCCTATTTTAGTGAGAAGCTTGGAGGTGCAAGACTCAACTATTCTACCTACGACAAGGAGTTCTATGCCATGGTTAGAGCTTTGGATCATTGGAGTCACTATTTAAGGCCGAATCACTTCGTCCTACATTCCGATCACGAAGCATTGAAGTATATTCATGGACAACACAAGTTGAAGCCAAGGCATGCTAAATGGGTGGAATTTCTACAATCCTTCAACTTTTCTTCAAAGTACAAGGATGGAAAGAACAATGTGGTAGCGGATGCATTATCTCGAAGATATTCTATGCTTACCATGATGGATGCCAAGCTACTAGGGTTCAAACTAGTATGCGAATACTATAAAGAAGATCCGGATTTTGGCTCTATTGTTCGAGATTGTGAGAAAGGATCAAATGGGAATTTTGTGCTACAAGAGGGATTCTTGTTCAAGGGCAATCAATTATGTATTCCCAAGTGTTCGATAAGGGAATTGTTGGTTCGAGAAACTCATGGAGGAGGCCTAGCGGGACACTTCGGCATCAACAAGACATTGGAGTTATTGCAAGAACACTTTTATTGGCCGAAGATGCTTGGAGATGTACAAACCATTATCTCTAGATGTGCCACGTGTCAAAAGATGAAGAGCACATTCCATCAAGGTTTATATACACCTTTGCCCGTGCCGAAACAACCATGGAGTGACGTGTCGATGGACTTCATTGTGGCTCTACCACGAACTCAAAGAGGAAAGGATGCTATAATGGTGGTCGTGGATCGATTCTCGAAAATGGCGCATTTCGTGCCATGTCACAAGACGGATGACGCTTCCTTAGTGGCGGATTTGTACTTCAAAGAAATCGTGCGTTTGCATGGGGTGCCAAAGACAATTGTGAGTGATAGGGATAGCAAGTTTCTTAGCCACTTTTGGAGGATAATTGGTACAAAATTGCTATTTAGCACATCTCATCACCCACAAACGGATGGACAAACGGAAGTCACCAATAGGACTCTTGGAGTGTTACTACGAGGACTAGTTGGAAAGACTCAAAAAGATTGGGATTTGAAGTTGGCTCACGCAGAATTCGCTTACAACCGTACACCAACTTATGCAACTCAACATTCTCCATTTGAAGTTGTGTATGGAGTTAATCCTTGTTTACCAATTGATATGGTACCTACTCGAAAAGGGAAAGAGCAACCGGATGCGTTCAACAAATTGAAAGATATACAACACTTTCATGAACAAGTTCGTACAAGAATCGAGAAAGTGAATGAGATGTACAAGAAGAGAGCCAACAAAAGTCGCAAGCAACCGGAATTTCAACCCGGAGATTTAGTATGGCTACATTTGCGGAAGGAAAGATTTCCTAGCAAAAGAAAGAACAAGCTAATGCCAAGAGCCGAAGGACCTTTCCAAGTACTTGAAAGATTTGGTGATAGTGCTTACAAGTTGGACCTACCCGAAGAGTATTCGATAAGTTCTACATTCAATGTGGGAGATTTATCACCATACTTAGAAGACAAAATGCTTGAAGAATTGAGGCCAATTCTTTCTCAAGAAGGGGAGGATGATGCGGGAGCATTGAGTTACGATCTTCGCAAAGACCCAAACAAAGTCGTGGATGCATTACAAGTGGGTGAAGATGGTCTAACATTGTCTCTCGAGTCATTGGTGATGCAAACTAGGAAGGTTCGAGAGTTTGGAAGGCCTTTGGAGGTCACATGCGCAACGAGGGAGGATTTTTGGACAAAAGAAGGCATTGGGGACATTCTGGCTAGAGAGCGATCGCCCTCTCTTGGACAAAGCGATCGCCTTTGAAGCAGAATCGCGAGCCAAGTTTCTGGCCACAAAGCGATCGCTTTGTGGCGTGACAAGGCGATCGCCCTGTGACCAGAATGGGCGATCGTGAGTTTCCTGCTGTGTTTATGAATCCTAGCTTGTATAGGTTGACTTTCTATTCCTAGGTAGGATAGTAATACTAATGCTTGTACAATTAGGAGTAGTTTTCTTTACCTTTAATGATTAGGATACATTGTAAACAACTATAAATAGGGATAGATCTAAGTTGTAAAAGGCAGATTATTGTTATATAATTCTCAAGGAGAAATTTCAAAGAACAAGGTTGTTCTTATTTTTGTCTATTATTTCCTTAGGTCTAGGAGGTAATATTCAAAAGGATTCTTTACGATAGGTGAGTGAAGCCTATCCGGTGAATCCAAGCGAGGTCTTTACGTTAGGAGAGTGAATCCTAACCGGTGACTCGTGTTCTATCTTCTATTTTCGCTGCAACTTTGATCATTGTTTCATCATCTTCATCCATAAGTTCGTAGACGACAAATCCGGCGTTTGTTACGCATCAGAAACAGTACATGATTAAGATTTTCCTCACTAGGCACCAAACAACAATCATATTTAGAAGCACATTGAATGCCTCTAGAACGAATTCTGTCATCAGTAGGAAGACCATTATGAAGAACACGCCAAAGGAACACCGAGACCTTCCTTGGGATATATTTATTCCAACAATAAGAGAAAATGGCGGCCATAGGTCTTTTAATCCGACATTCATTCCAAGCAGATGTAACAGAAAATTTACCATTAGGAGAAGGCTTCCAAACAGGGACGTCTTGATTATCCGATAAAGTAATAGAGGAAGACTGAATTAAATGCTCGAGATTATTACCATAAACATCTCGGATGTGATCCACCCGAGGCACCATTGAGAAATAAAGAAGACACCTCCGTATGAGCGAAAGGGAGGCTGCCTACGTCTCCATCCAGCCAGTTCTCATGGATAGTGATATCGCCTCTTCCAACCCTCCACGCCATCCTGTTTTCCACCCACGGTTTGGCCTCAATCATACGCTTCCAAATATGAGAAGAGTAGGGAGTATTAATAGCATCCATAGGGTGAATCTCCCAACAATATTTTGCAAGCATAAGCTCACTCCAAAGAAAAAAAAAAAAAAAAAAAAGAGATTGAGAGCTTCTGAGTCTCCACCAAATTTTCATAGAAAAAGCCAAGGCAATGTCCTCAAACTTACGAATACCCAAACCACCTTCCTCAATAGGCCAACTCATATGTTTCCAAGATAACCAATGGCATCTTTTATCACCATCATTATTACTCCAAAAAAATCTCACAATAATTTTTTCTATCGCATGAATGACACCTTTGGGAGGATCAATTAAGGAAAAATAATAGATGGGCATTGCAGATAAGCAAGACTGAATTAAGGTGAGTTTGGCTCCAAAAGACAGTAATTTACCTTTCCAAGAAGCAAGTTTAGATTCCATTTTCTGAATGAGAGGAGCAAAGAGGCTAATTTTCTTTCGACCTGTATACAAGGGGCATCCCAAATAAAGTAAAAGAAGATCATGTTTAACAAAACCCGTTATTTCAGCAATGAGAGCATCCCTTGGGCTAACCTTTCCAAAGGATAAAACCAGATTTACGAATGTTCACCAATTGACCCGAAAAGCTTTGATACCACTCCAAATATTTCATGTGAGTTTCTAGCGAATTCTTAGATCCATTGCAAAAAATAATGACATCATCCGCATAAGCAAGGTGAGAAATCATTGGAGTGTTAGCATGAATACGAAATCTGAACTGTGGATATGTAGACTGAAGGTGATTAAGGCCTCTACTCATCATCTCAGCTGCAATAATAAATAGGTAAGGAGATAGGGGATCTCCTTGTCTAAGACCTCTAGTTGAATGAAAGAAACCACAAGCTTCACCATTAATAAGGACCGAAAACCAACTATTAGAAATGCAGCGATAAATTAAATCAATCCAGATCTCATCAAAACCAAATTGGCGCATAACCTTTATAAGCCCAAACCATGATAACCGATCATAAGCTTTTGCCATATCGAGCTTGAGAGACACATTTGAACCCCAAACCTTCTTATTGAGAGATTGCATAATTTCTTGAGCAAGAAGAACATTTTCATGGATAACTCTACCTTGAACAAAACCGCTTTGTTGAGGAGAGATAATGCGAGGAAGAATGGTGGCAAGCCGAGAAGTTAAGAGCTTTGTAACAACCTTATTGCAGAAATTACAAAGACTAATCGGTCTAAGATCTGAGAAGGAAGATGGAGAATCCACCTTAGGAATAGTCACAATCAACGTACTTGTCCAACTACGGGGCATAGCAAAACCCGAAAAGAAATCCCCAATAGCTTTGATGAAATCAGCCTTGATAATCTCCCAGCAGCCTTTATAAAATTCTCCTTTGAAACCAAGTCTTTTGATCATCTATAAGGATCCACGAAGATTCCAACATTCAATCTCTATTGTGCTCTTGTTTATCCTTTGAAAGTAAGTCTTTTGATCATCTAAAAGAATCCATAAAGCTTCCAATAATCAACCACTATTGAGCACTTGTTTATCCTTTGTAAACAAGTACTTTGAACCTCTAAAAGGATCCTCAAAGCTTCCAACAATCAATCTCTATTGAGCTCTTGTTTATCCTTTAAAAACAAGTCTTTTGATCCTCTAAAAGGATCCACAAACTATCCAACAATCAATCTATATTGAGCTCTTGTTTATCATTTGTAATAAAGACTTTTGATCCTCTAAAAGGATCCACAAAGCTTCCAACAATAAATCTCTATTGAGGACTTGTTTATCCTTTAAAAACAACTCTTTTGATCATCTAAAAGGATCATCAAAGCTTCCCACAATCAATCTCTATTGCGCTCTTGTTAATCCTTTGAAAGCAAGTCTTTTGATCATCTATAAGGATCCACAAAGATTCCAACATTCAATCTCTATTGTGCTCTTGTTTATCCTTTAAAAGCAAGTCTTTTGATCATCTAAAAGAATCCACAAAGATTCCAACATTCAATCTCTATTGTGCACTTGTTTATCCTTTGAAAGCAAGTCTTTTGATCATCTAAAAGAATCCACAAAGCTTCCAATAATCAACCACTATTGAGCACTTGTTTATCCTTTGTAAACAAGTCTTTTGAACCTCTAAAAGGATCCTCAAAGCTTCCAACAATCAATCTCTTTTGAGCTCTTGTTTATCCTTTAAAAACAAGTCTTTTGATCCTCTAAAAGGATCCACAAAGCATCGAACAATCAATCTATATTGAGCTCTTGTTTATCATTTGTAATAAAGACTTTTGATCCTCTAAAAGGATCCACAAAGCTTCCAACAATAAATCTCTATTGAGGACTTGTTTATCCTTTAAAAACAAGTCTTTTGATCATCTAAAAGGATCGTCAAAGCTTCCCACAATCAATCTCTATTGTGCTCTTGTTTATCCTTTGAAAGCAAGTCTTTTGATCATCTAAAAGGATCCACAAAGATTCCAACATTCAATCTCTATTGTGCTCTTGTTTATCCTTTGAAAGCAAGTCTTTTGATCATCTAAAAGGATCCACAAAGATTCCAACATTCAATCTCTATTGTGCTCTTGTTTATCCTTTGAAAGCAAGTCTTTTGATCATCTAAAAGGATCCACAAAGATTCCAACATTCAATCTCTATTGCGCTCTTGTTTATCCTTTGAAAGCAAGTCTTTTGATCATCTATAAGGATCCACGAAGATTCCAACATTCAATCTCTATTGTGCTCTTGTTTATCCTTTGAAATGAAGTCTTTTGATCATTTAAAAGAATCCACAAAGCTTCCAATAATCAACCACTATTGAGCACTTGTTTATCCTTTGTAAACAAGTGTTTTGAACCTCTAAAAGGATCCTCAAAGCTTCCAACAATCAATCTCTATTGAGCTCTTGTTTATCCTTTAAAAACAAGTCTTTTGATCCTCTAAAAGGATCCACAAAGCATCGAACAATCAATCTATATTGAGCTCTTGTTTATCATTTGTAATAAAGACTTTTGATCCTTTAAAAGGATCCACAAAGCTTCCAACAATAAATCTCTATTGAGGACTTGTTTATCCTTTAAAAACAAGTCTTTTGATCATCTAAAAGGATCGTCAAAGCTTCCCACAATCAATCTCTATTGCGCTCTTGTTTATCCTTTGAAAGCAAGTCTTTTGATCATCTATAAGGATCCCCAAAGATTCCAACATTCAATCTCTATTGTGCTCTTGTTTATCCTTTGAAAGCAAGTCTTTTAATCATCTAAAAGAATCCACAAAGATTCCAACATTCAATCTCTATTGTGCTCTTGTTTATCCTTTGAAAGCAAGTCTTTTGATCATCTAAAAGAATCCACAAAGCTTCCAATAATCAACCACTATTGAGCACTTGTTTATCCTTTGTAAACAAGTCTTTTGAACCTCTAAAAGGATCCTCAAAGCTTCCAACAATCAATCTCTATTGAGCTCTTGTTTATCCTTTAAAAACAAGTCTTTTGATCCTCTAAAAGGATCCACAAAGCATCCAACAATCAATCTATATTGAGCTCTTGTTTATCATTTGTAATAAAGACTTTTGATCCTCTAAAAGGATCCACAAAGCTTCCAACAATAAATCTCTATTGAGGACTTGTTTATCCTTTAAAAACAAGTCTTTTGATCATCTAAAAGGATCGTCAAAGCTTCCCACAATCAATCTCTATTGTGCTCTTGTTTATCCTTTGAAAGCAAGTCTTTTGATCATCTATAAGGATCCACAAAGATTCCAACATTCAATCTCTATTGTGCTCTTGTTTATCCTTTGAAAGAAGTCTTTTGATCATCTAAAAGAATCCACAAAGCTTCCAATAATCAACCACTATTGAGCACTTGTTTATCCTTTGTAAACAAGTCTTTTGAACCTCTAAAAGGATCCTCAAAGCTTCCAACAATCAATCTCTATTGAGCTCTTGTTTATCCTTTAAAACAAGTCTTTTGATCCTCTAAAAGGATCCACAAAGCATCCAACAATCAATCTATATTGAGCTCTTGTTTATCATTTGTAATAAAGACTTTTGATCCTCTAAAAGGATCCACAAAGCTTCCAACAATAAATCTCTATTGAGGACTTGTTTATCCTTTAAAAACAAGTCTTTTGATCATCTAAAAGGATCGTCAAAGCTTCCCACAATCAATCTCTATTGTGCTCTTGTTTATCCTTTGAAAGCAAGTCTTTTGATCATCTATAAGGATCCACAAAGATTCCAACATTCAATCTCTATTGTGCTCTTGTTTATCCTTTGAAAGCAAGTCTTTTGATCATCTAAAAGGATCCACAAAGATTCCAACAATCAATCTCTATTGAGCTCTTGTTTATCCTTTGAAAGCAAGTCTTTTGATCATCTAAAAGGATCCACAAAGCTTCCAACAATCAATCTCTATTGAGCTCTTGTTTATCCTTTGAAAGCAAGTCTTTTGATCATCTAAAAGGATCCACAAAGATTCCAACAATCAATCTCTATTGAGCTCTTGTTTATCCTTTGAAAGCAAGTCTTTTGATCATCTAAAAGGATCCACAAAGATTCCAACATTCAATCTCTATTGAGCTCTTGTTTATCCTTTGAAAGCAAGTCTTTTGATCATCTAAAAGGATCCACAAAGATTCCAACATTCAATCTCTATTGTGCTCTTGTTTATCCTTTGAAAGCAAGTCTTTTGATCATCTAAAAGAATCCACAAAGCTTCCAATAATCAACCACTATTGAGCACTTGTTTATCCTTTGTAAACAAGTCTTTTGAACCTCTAAAAGGATCCTCAAAGCTTCCAACAATCAATCTCTATTGAGCTCTTGTTTATCCTTTAAAAACAAGTCTTTTGATCCTCTAAAAGGATCCACAAAGCATCCAACAATCAATCTATATTGAGCTCTTGTTTATCATTTGTAATAAAGACTTTTGATCCTCTAAAAGGATCCACAAAGCTTCCAACAATAAATCTCTATTGAGGACTTGTTTATCCTTTAAAAACAAGTCTTTTGATCATCTAAAAGGATCGTCAAAGCTTCCCACAATCAATCTCTATTGCGCTCTTGTTTATCCTTTGAAAGCAAGTCTTTTGATCATCTATAAGGATCCACAAAGATTCCAACATTCAATCTCTATTGTGCTCTTGTTTATCCTTTGAAAGCAAGTCTTTTGATCATCTAAAGGATCCACAAAGATTCCAACATTCAATCTCTATTGTGCTCTTGTTTATCCTTTGAAAGCAAGTCTTTTGATCATCTAAAAGAATCCACAAAGCTTCCAATAATCAACCACTATTGAGCACTTGTTTATCCTTTGTAAACAAGTCTTTTGAACCTCTAAAAGGATCCTCAAAGCTTCCAACAATCAATCTCTATTGAGCTCTTGTTTATCCTTTAAAAACAAGTCTTTTGATCCTCTAAAAGGATCCACAAAGCATCCAACAATCAATCTATATTGAGCTCTTGTTTATCATTTGTAATAAAGACTTTTGATCCTCTAAAAGGATCCACAAAGCTTCCAACAATAAATCTCTATTGAGGACTTGTTTATCCTTTAAAAACAAGTCTTTTGATCATCTAAAAGGATCGTCAAAGCTTCCCACAATCAATCTCTATTGTGCTCTTGTTTATCCTTTGAAAGCAAGTCTTTTGATCATCTATAAGGATCCACAAAGATTCCAACATTCAATCTCTATTGTGCTCTTGTTTATCCTTTGAAAGCAAGTCTTTTGATCATCTAAAAGAATCCACAAAGCTTCCAATAATCAACCACTATTGAGCACTTGTTTATCCTTTGTAAACAAGTCTTTTGAACCTCTAAAAGGATCCTCAACGCTTCCAACAATCAATCTCTATTGAGCTCTTGTTTATCCTTTAAAACAAGTCTTTTGATCCTCTAAAAGGATCCACAAAGCATCCAACAATCAATCTATATTGAGCTCTTGTTTATCATTTGTAATAAAGACTTTTGATCCTCTAAAAGGATCCACAAAGCTTCCAACAATAAATCTCTATTGAGGACTTGTTTATCCTTTAAAAACAAGTCTTTTGATCATCTAAAAGGATCGTCAAAGCTTCCCACAATCAATCTCTATTGTGCTCTTGTTTATCCTTTGAAAGCAAGTCTTTTGATCATCTATAAGGATCCACAAAGATTCCAACATTCAATCTCTATTGTGCTCTTGTTTATCCTTTGAAAGCAAGTCTTTTGATCATCTAAAAGGATCCACAAAGATTCCAACATTCAATCTCTATTGCGCTCTTGTTTATCCTTTGAAAGCAAGTCTTTTGATCATCTAAAAGGATCCACAAAGCTTCCAACAATCAATCTCTATTGAGCTCTTGTTTATCCTTTGAAAGCAAGTCTTTTGATCATCTAAAAGGATCCACAAAGATTCCAACAATCAATCTCTATTGAGCTCTTGTTTATCCTTTGAAAGCAAGTCTTTTGATCATCTAAAAGGATCCACAAAGCTTCCAACAATCAATCTCTATTGAGCTCTTGTTTATCCTTTGAAAGCAAGTCTTTTGATCATCTAAAAGGATCCACAAAGCTTCCAACAATCAATCTCTATTGTGCTCTTGTTTATCCTTTGAAAGCAAGTCTTTTGATCATCTATAAGGATCCACAAAGATTCCAACATTCAATCTCTATTGTGCTCTTGTTTATCCTTTGAAAGCAAGTCTTTTGATCATCTAAAAGGATCCACAAAGATTCCAACAATCAATCTCTATTGAGCTCTTGTTTATCCTTTGAAAGCAAGTCTTTTGATCATCTAAAAGGATCCACAAAGATTCCAACAATCAATCTCTATTGAGCTCTTGTTTATCCTTTGAAAGCAAGTCTTTTGATCATCTAAAAGGATCCACAAAGATTCCAACAATCAATCTCTATTGAGCTCTTGTTTATCCTTTGAAAGCAAGTCTTTTGATCATCTAAAAGGATCCACAAAGCTTCCAACAATCAATCTCTATTGAGCTCTTGTTTATCCTTTGAAAGCAAGTCTTTTGATCATCTAAAAGGATCCTCAAAGCTTCCAACAATCAATCTCTATTGAGCTCTTGTTTATCCTTTGAAAGCAAGTCTTTTGATCATCTAAAAGGATCCACAAAGATTCCAACATTCAATCTCTATTGTGCTCTTGTTTATCCTTTGAAAGCAAGTCTTTTGATCATCTAAAAGGATCCACAAAGATTCCAACATTCAATCTCTATTGTGCTCTTGTTTATCCTTTGAAAGCAAGTCTTTTGATCATCTAAAAGGATCCACAAAGATTCCAACATTCAATCTCTATTGCGCTCTTGTTTATCCTTTGAAAGCAAGTCTTTTGATCATCTATAAGGATCCACAAAGATTCCAACATTCAATCTCTATTGTGCTCTTGTTTATCCTTTGAAAGCAAGTCTTTTGATCATCTAAAAGAATCCACAAAGCTTCCAATAATCAACCACTATTGAGCACTTGTTTATCCTTTGTAAACAAGTCTTTTGAACCTCTAAAAGGATCCTCAAAGCTTCCAACAATCAATCTCTATTGAGCTCTTGTTTATCCTTTAAAAACAAGTCTTTTGATCCTCTAAAAGGATCCACAAAGCATCCAACAATCAATCTATATTGAGCTCTTGTTTATCATTTGTAATAAAGACTTTTGATCCTCTAAAAGGATCCACAAAGCTTCCAACAATAAATCTCTATTGAGGACTTGTTTATCCTTTAAAAACAAGTCTTTTGATCATCTAAAAGGATCGTCAAAGCTTCCCACAATCAATCTCTATTACGCTCTTGTTTATCCTTTGAAAGCAAGTCTTTTGATCATCTATAAGGATCCACAAAGATTCCAACATTCAATCTCTATTGTGCTCTTGTTTATCCTTTGAAAGCAAGTCTTTTGATCATCTAAAAGAATCCACAAAGATTCCAACATTCAATCTCTATTGTGCACTTGTTTATCCTTTGAAAGCAAGTCTTTTGATCATCTAAAAGAATCCACAAAGCTTCCAATAATCAACCACTATTGAGCACTTGTTTATCCTTTGTAAACAAGTCTTTTGAACCTCTAAAAGGATCCTCAAAGCTTCCAACAATCAATCTCTATTGAGCTCTTGTTTATCCTTTAAAAACAAGTCTTTTGATCCTCTAAAAGGATCCACAAAGCATCGAACAATCAATCTATATTGAGCTCTTGTTTATCATTTGTAATTAGAGATGTTAATCGGGCTGACCCTATCGATTTCGGGCCAGCCCTATTGGGCTTTTTACCCTTCGTTAGACGGTCCAATTTTTTCGGCCACCGGACCTAACCCTAACCCTAGCGGGCTTCGGGCTGAACGGGTCACTAACGGGCCACGACTAAAAAAATAAATATATCACAATCTCCAAAAAAAAATAAACTAAAAAATTTCTTAGCAAACAATAAACATCACTTGTTTTGTTTGCAGGTTTTCTGTGGAGAGTGGAATAACAACACTAAGGGCCAATCCAAGAAAAGATCAGATTTGGTCTACCATAGCTATACTCAAACATAAATACACGAAGGCCAAGGGTACTCCACGAATTTGAAAAACAAGAACATGAACTCTAAAAAGTGAGCTCAAAAATTGATGGCAGTTCCACCATAAATACCATTAGAATCAAAAGATTTCAACATATGCCTTGTGTATGATTTCAATTATAGAACCAAAAAAACTGACTTCAAAAAAATTGACTTTATTGAATAAGAAAATTGATGGCAGTTCCACCATAAATACCATTAGAATCAAAAGATTTCAGCATATGCCTTTAATTGTCACTTGCTAAATCACACATGAACTATGAAGCATTCTTCTGCAAACAAGCCATAGGATGAATCCGTCTTTTGGTCCCTTGTGGCCTCCCAAACTGCTACTGTGCTATAACTAGTGCTTCTGTTAAAACTACTCCGGCCATACAGTTTTATCATCAATTGAAACATCAAGATTGGCCATACGTGAATTCTCCCCTTACACAAACTCAAAGAAAATTGTACCAACCTTATACCATAAATTATGAACCATACTCTAAAAGACATAATACCATGCTTGAATTGGTAAGTCTCTGTTCAGTGTTCACTCGAGATATAGCCAAAAAAATAAAATCTGCAAAACGATTTTATAGTTTCATACCTTGTCCGGAGGCGAGAGAGGAAGGAGTTCCACCGAAGTGAGAGAATTGAGTCACTGAGGTCTGTCCGTTTGAAGATTGAGAGTGAGAGACGAGAGAAGACTGAAGAGAGCGAATGAGAATGACGGCCGGACAGAGTGAGAGTGATGCGGGAGCATTGGGTTACGATCTCCGCAAAGACCCAAACAAAGTCATGGATGCACTACAAGTGGGTGACGATGGTCTAACGATATCTCTCGAGTCGTTGTTGATGCAAACGAGGAAGGTTCAAGAGTTGGAAGACCTTTGGAGGTCACATGCGCAACGAGGGAGGATTTTTGGACAAAAGAAGGCATTGGGGACATTCTGGCTAGAGAGCGATCGCCCTCTCTTGGACAAAGCGATCGCCTTTGAAGCGTAATCGCGAGCCAGTTTCGGCCACAAAGCGATCGCTTTGTGGCGTGACAAGGCGATCGCCCGTGACCAATGGGCGATCGTGAGTTTTCCTGCTGTGTTTTGAATCCTAGCTTGTATAGGTTTGACTTTCTATTCCTAGGAAGAGTAGTATTATTAATGTTTATACTTTTAGGATTAGTTTTCTATTCCTTGTTAGATTAGGATGCTTTGTAAACACCTATAAATAGGGTTAGATCTAAGTTGTAAAAATTCAGATTATTGTTATATAATTCTCAAGGAGAAATTTCAAAGAACAAGGTTGTTCTTATTTTTGTCTATTATTTCCTTAGGTCTAGGAGGTAATATTCAAAAGGATTCTTTACGATAGGTGAGTGAAGCCTATCCGGTGAATCCAAGCGAGGTCTTTACGTTAGGAGAGTGAATCCTAACCGGTGACTCGTGTTCTATCTTCTATTTTCGCTGCAACTTTGATCATTGTTTCATCATCTTCATCCATAGTTTCAGACGACAAATCCGGCGTTGTTACGCATCAAATTTGGTATCAAGCTTAGGTCTTTTACAAATTCCAACTTTGTAAACGATCATGGCGGAAGAAGCGGGATGCCCACGTGGAATTACCTTGGAACAAGCTGCAAATTTACGAAGAGATCGTGAGATGCAAGAACTACGTACACGAATGGATCGCGTGTTGCACTTGCTAGAGAGACCACAAGGTCATGTGGAGGTTGAAGAATCCAATTCGGATGAGGAGGAAGTAAGGGAAGTAAGGCGCCCAAGGCCTAGACAACAACAAGTACGGCTTAGGGAGGACGACGATCGAGGCTTGAAGCTCGACATTCCCGATTTTGATGGTGCTATGGATCCGGAAGGATATTTGGATTGGGTTCGAAGAGCGGAGCGGATTTTTGAATACAAGGAGTATAGTGACCACAAGAAATTCAAGGTGGCTATCCTCAAGCTTACAAGGTACGCTTCCATATGGTATGAAAATTTAAAATCTCAACGAAGGCGTGAAGGAAAGTCAAAGATTGATTCTTGGGACAAGTTTAAGAAGTATCTTGATCGAAGGTTCTTACCTAGTACTTATCGACAAGATAACTTTACAAAACTTATTCAATTAAAGCAAGGGAATTCTACCGTTTCCCAATATGTTGAGGAGTTTGAGAAGCTTTCAATTCTTTGTGACATGCAAGAGCATGAGGAGCAAAAGATTGCGAGATTTATGGGAGGGCTAGATGTCGAGATAGCCAACATAGTAGAGCTACAACCATGCTTTACCTTTGAAGAAATTTGCAAGGTATCAATCAAGTGTGAGCGACAAGTGAAGAAGAAAAAGGTGGGTAACAAGATGACTTTTTCAAGGGGGTTTTCAAGTAATTCGGCAACAAGCAACGTGGCACCGAGCAATCCAAAGCCCAATACTCAAGCGGAGAAGCCCAACAAGAGTACCACAAGTGAGAAAGTCGAAGGAAAGAAGCCGATCAAGAGCAAGGACAACGTGAAGTGTTTTAAATGTCAAGGATATGGTCACTACCAATCCGAATGCCCCACCAAAAGAGTCTTAACTATTCATGAGATTCGAGAGATTGAAGACAACCTTGCAACTCAAGAACAAGAAGATGAATCCGAAGAAGAAGAGGTAGAGGAGTTTGACTCCGAAGAAGTCAAGGGGGAGACGCTAGTTTTGAGAAGATCTCTACACGCAAAGCCTACGGCCATGGAAGAGGAACAAAGGGAGCAAATCTTTCATGCGAAATGTCTTGTGCAAGGAAAAGTGTGTGATGTGGTAGTAGATGGAGGGAGTTGCGCGAATGCCGTGTCAAATATCCTCATCGACAAATTGAAGGTTCCAACCACAAACCACTCTCGTCCTTACAAACTCCATTGGCTCAATGATGGATCCGAAGTCAAGGTAAATCGTCAAGCCCTAATCTCTTTCTCTATGGGAAATTATCATGATGAGATACTTTGTGATGATGGATGTATGCCATATACTTTTGGGACGACCTTGGCAATATGATCGATATGTGACCCACGAAGGGAGGGAGAATGCTTACATTGTGAAGAAGGATGGTAAGAAGTTCAAGTTGAATCCTTTGCCACCCTCCAAAATAGTTCCCATCAAGAAGCCCCCGCAAAAGACAAACTTATTGGCAAGTGAACGAGAAGCCGAACAAGCCGTCAAGGATGGTCAAGCGATTCTCGTTATTCCTCAAGGGTCCAAAAACAAGAAGGGGAGGAACTACACCCCTTAATGAAACCCCTACTCAACAAGTTCAAGGATGTATTCCCGAAGATCTACCACCGGGTTTGCCACCAAAGAGAGGATTGAACATCAAATCGACTTGATACCGGAATGCCACTTCCCAACAAACCGGCATATCGATGCAACCCGGAAGAAACAAAGGAGCTACAAAAGCAAATTGAGGAGTTGCTCGCAAAGGGATATGTGGAAGAAAGCATGAGTCCATGTGCGGTACCGGCCCTTCTTGTACCCAAGAAAGATGGATCATGGCGAATGTGCGTGGATAGTCGAGCAATCAACAATATCACTATCAAATATCGATTTCCAATGCCACGCTTGGATGATATGATTGATGAACTTCATGGTGCTATATTCTACTCGAAGATTGATTTGAGGAGCGGTTATCATCAAATTCGCATGCGCGAAGGAGATGAATGGAAAACGGCATTCAAGACAAAGCACGGATTATATGAATGGAAGGTGATGCCATTCGGGCTCACGAATGCTCCAAGTACGTTTATGAGATTGATGAATGAAGTGTTGAGACCATTTTTGGGAAAATTTGTGGTCGTCTATCTAGACGATATTTTGGTCTATAGCAAGAGTGAGGAGGAGCATGTGCGACATCTTGAAGAAGTACTACAAGTTTTGCGGAAAAACAAGCTCTATGGAAAGCTCGAAAGTGCTCATTTATGCAACCAAGTGTGACATTCCTTGGTTATGTGGTATCGAAGGAAGGAGTTTCGGTTGATCAAACAAAGATTGAGGCAATCAAATCTTGGCCTATTCCAACCACTATAACGGAGGTACGTTCATTTCATGGGTTAGCTTCTTTCTATAGACGCTTCATCAAAGATTTTAGTACTATTGCAAGTCCTATGACCGAAACCTTGAAGAAAGGAAAATTTGAATGGACTTCGGCGGCCCAACAAGCTTTTGAGGAGCTTAAGGAGAAACTATGCAAAACACCGGTTTTGGCTTTACCCGATTTCTCACAACCTTTTGAGGTTGAGTGTGATGCTAGTGGAGTGGGTATTGGAGCGGTGTTGACTCAAGGAAAGCGGCCCATTGCCTATTTTAGTGAGAAGCTTGGAGGAGCAAGACTCAACTATTCTACCTACGACAAGGAGTTCTATGCCATGGTTAGAGCTTTGGATCATTGGAGTCACTACTTAAGGCCGAATCACTTCGTCCTACATTCCGATCATGAAGCATTGAAGTATATTCATGGACAACACAAGTTGAAGCCAAGGCATGCTAAATGGGTGGAATTTCTACAATCCTTCAACTTTTCTTCAAAGTACAAGGATGGAAAGAACAATGTGGTAGCGGATGCATTATCTCGAAGATATTCTATGCTTACCATGATGGATGCCAAGCTACTAGGGTTCAAACTAGTATGCGAATACTACAAGGAGGATCCGGATTTTGGCTCTATTGTTCGAGATTGTGAGAAAGGATCAAATGGGAATTTTGTGCTACAAGAGGGATTCTTGTTCAAAGGCAATCAATTATGTATTCCCAAGTGTTCGATAAGGGAATTGTTGGTACGAGAAACTCATGGAGGAGGCCTAGCGGGACACTTCGGCATCAACAAGACATTGGAGTTATTGCAAGAACACTTTTATTGGCCGAAGATGCTTGGTGATGTGCAAACCATTATCTCTAGATGTGCCACGTGTCAAAAGATGAAGAGCACATTCCATCAAGGTTTATATACACCTTTGCCCGTGCCAAACAACCATGGAGTGATGTGTCGATGGACTTCATTGTGGCTCTACCAAGAACGCAAAGAGGAAAGGATGCTATCATGGTGGTCGTGGATCGATTCTCGAAAATGGCGCATTTCGTGCCATGTCACAAGACGGATGATGCTTCCTTAGTGGCGGATTTGTATTTCAAAGAAATTGTGCGTTTGCATGGGTACCAAAGACAATTGTGAGTGATAGAGATAGCAAGTTTCTTAGCCATTTTGGAGATCTCTTTGGAGGTTAATTGGTACAAAGTTGCTATTTAGCACATCTCATCACCCGCAAACGGATGGACAAACGGAAGTCACCAATAGGACTCTTGGAGTGTTACTACGAGGACTAGTTGGGAAGACTCAAAAGATTGGGATTTGAAGTTGGCTCATGCGGAATTTGCTTACAACCGTACACCAACTTATGCAACTCAACATTCTCCATTTGAAGTTGTGTATGGAGTTAATCCTTGTTTGCCAATTGATATGGTGCCTACTCGAAGAGGAAAGAGCAACCGGATGCGTTCAACAAATTGAAAGATATACAACACTTCCATGAACAAGTTCGTGCAAGAATCGAGAAGGTAAACGAGATGTACAAGAGGAGAGCCAACAAAAGTCGCAAGCAACCGGAATTTCAACCCGGAGATTTAGTATGGCTACATTTGCGGAAGGAAAGGTTTCCTAGCAAGAGAAAGAACAAGCTAATGCCAAGAGCCGAAGGACCTTTTCAAGTGCTTGAGAGATTTGGTGATAGTGCTTACAAGTTGGACCTACCCGAGGAGTATTCGATAAGTTCTACATTCAATGTGGGAGATTTATCACCATACTTGGAAGACAAAATGCTTGAAGAATTGAGGCCAATTCTTTCTCAAGAAGGGGAGGATGATGCGGGAGCATTGGGTTACGATCTCCGCAAAGACCCAAACAAAGTCATGGATGCATTACAAGTGGGTGAAGATGGTCTAACGATATCTCTCGAGTCGTTGTTGATGCAAACGAGGAAGGTTCAAGAGTTGGAAGACCTTTGGAGGTCACATGCGCAACGAGGGAGGATTTTGGACAAAAGAAGGCATTGGGGACATTCGGCTGAGCGATCGCCCTCTCTTGGACAAAGCGATCGCCTTTGAAGCAATCGCGAGCCAAGTTTCGGCCACAAAGCGATCGCTTTGTGGCGTGACAAGCGATCGCCCGTGACCGAATGGGCGATCGTGAGTTTCCTTGTGTTTTGAATCCTAGCTTGTATAGGTTTGACTTTCTATTCCTAGGAAGAGTAGTATTATTAATGTTTATACTTTTAGGATTAGTTTTCTATTCCTTGTTAGATTAGGATGCTTTGTAAACACCTATAAATAGGGTTAGATCTAAGTTGTAAAAATTCAGATTATTGTTATATAATTCTCAAGGAGAAATTTCAAAGAACAAGGTTGTTCTTATTTTTGTCTATTATTTCCTTAGGTCTAGGAGGTAATATTCAAAAGGATTCTTTACGATAGGTGAGTGAAGCCTATCCGGTGAATCCAAGCGAGGTCTTTACGTTAGGAGAGTGAATCCTAACCGGTGACTCGTGTTCTATCTTCTATTTTCGCTGCAACTTTGATCATTGTTTCATCATATTCATCCATAGTTTCGTAGACGACAAATCCGGCGTTTGTTACGCATCAGAGAGTTTGAGAGAAATTAGACCACGCAGGTGGCACATTGACCTTGGCGGACTCGGCATTGCTTGGGCCCTTGGCTCTGCCTCTCACCGTCTCACTGTCAGGTCTTGTTTATTGTTTTGCGATGTTGCCTCTGCCACCAAAAGAGCCTCAAAGTTGTTAAGACAAAGGGTAAAAAGCTAGGTTTTTAAACAATTAATAAATTTACACTTTTGTTCTCAGCCGGGCCAAAGCCCGCCGGCCATCCCTCAAACCCGCGGCCCTATAGGGTTAACTCGTTTAGCCGGATTCTTAAAGGGCCAAAAAAGTCGACTTAACCCTAATTTTTTCGGTTTAAAAGGTCGATCCCTAAGGCCGTGACCCTTTAACATCTCTATTTGTAATAAAGACTTTTGATCCTCTAAAAGGATCCACAAAGCTTCCAACAATCAATCTCTATTGAGGACTTGTTTATCCTTTAAAAACAAGTCTTTTGATCATCTAAAAGGATCCAAAGCTTCCAACAATCAATCTCTATTGAGCTCTTGTTTATCCTTTGAAAGCAAGTCTTTTGATCATCTAAAAGGATCCACAAAGATTCCAACATTCAATCTCTATTGAGCTCTTGTTTATCCTTTGAAAGCAAGTCTTTTGATCATCTAAAAGATCCACAAAGATTCCAACATTCAATCTCTATTGAGCTCTTGTTTATCCTTTGAAAGCAAGTCTTTTGATCATCTAAAAGGATCCACAAAGATTCCAACATTCAATCTCTATTGAGCTCTTGTTTATCCTTTGAAAGCAAGTCTTTTGATCATCTATAAGGATCCACAAAGATTCCAACATTCAATCTCTATTGTGCTCTTGTTTATCCTTTGAAAGAAGTCTTTTGATCATCTAAAAGAATCCACAAAGCTTCCAATAATCAACCACTATTGAGCACTTGTTTATCCTTTGTAAACAAGTCTTTTGAACCTCTAAAAGGATCCTCAAAGCTTCCAACAATCAATCTCTATTGAGCTCTTGTTTATCCTTTAAAACAAGTCTTTTGATCCTCTAAAAGGATCCACAAAGCATCCAACAATCAATCTATATTGAGCTCTTGTTTATCATTTGTAATAAAGACTTTTGATCCTCTAAAAGGATCCACAAAGCTTCCAACAATAAATCTCTATTGAGGACTTGTTTATCCTTTAAAAACAAGTCTTTTGATCATCTAAAAGGATCACAAAGCTTCCCACAATCAATCTCTATTGCGCTCTTGTTTATCCTTTGAAAGCAAGTCTTTTGATCATCTATAAGGATCCACAAAGATTCCAACATTCAATCTCTATTGTGCTCTTGTTTATCCTTTGAAAGCAAGTCTTTTGATCATCTAAAAGAATCCACAAAGATTCCAACATTCAATCTCTATTGTGCTCTTGTTTATCCTTTGAAAGCAAGTCTTTTGATCATCTAAAAGAATCCACAAAGCTTCCAATAATCAACCACTATTGAGCACTTGTTTATCCTTTGTAAACAAGTCTTTTGAACCTCTAAAAGGATCCTCAAAGCTTCCAACAATCAATCTCTATTGAGCTCTTGTTTATCCTTTAAAAACAAGTCTTTTGATCCTCTAAAAGGATCCACAAAGCATCCAACAATCAATCTATATTGAGCTCTTGTTTATCATTTGTAATAAAGACTTTTGATCCTCTAAAAGGATCCACAAAGCTTCCAACAATAAATCTCTATTGAGGACTTGTTTATCCTTTAAAAACAAGTCTTTTGATCATCTAAAAGGATCGTCAAAGCTTCCACAATCAATCTCTATTGCGCTCTTGTTTATCCTTTGAAAGCAAGTCTTTTGATCATCTATAAGGATCCACAAAGATTCCAACATTCAATCTCTATTGTGCTCTTGTTTATCCTTTGAAAGCAAGTCTTTTGATCATCTAAAAGAATCCACAAAGCTTCCAATAATCAACCACTATTGAGCACTTGTTTATCCTTTGTAAACAAGTCTTTTGAACCTCTAAAAGGATCCTCAAAGCTTCCAACAATCAATCTCTATTGAGCTCTTGTTTATCCTTTAAAACAAGTCTTTTGATCCTCTAAAAGGATCCACAAAGCATCCAACAATCAATCTATATTGAGCTCTTGTTTATCATTTGTAATAAAGACTTTTGATCCTCTAAAAGGATCCACAAAGCTTCCAACAATAAATCTCTATTGAGGACTTGTTTATCCTTTAAAAACAAGTCTTTTGATCATCTAAAAGGATCGTCAAAGCTTCCACAATCAATCTCTATTGCGCTCTTGTTTATCCTTTGAAAGCAAGTCTTTTGATCATCTATAAGGATCCACAAAGATTCCAACATTCAATCTCTATTGTGCTCTTGTTTATCCTTTGAAAGCAAGTCTTTTGATCATCTAAAAGGATCCACAAAGATTCCAACATTCAATCTCTATTGTGCTCTTGTTTATCCTTTGAAAGCAAGTCTTTTGATCATCTAAAAGGATCCACAAAGCTTCCAACAATCAATCTCTATTGAGCTCTTGTTTATCCTTTGAAAGCAAGTCTTTTGATCATCTAAAAGGATCCACAAAGATTCCAACATTCAATCTCTATTGTGCTCTTGTTTATCCTTTGAAAGCAAGTCTTTTGATCATCTAAAAGGATCCACAAAGCTTCCAACAATCAATCTCTATTGAGCTCTTGTTTATCCTTTGTAACAAGTCTTTTGATCCTCTAAAAGGATCCACAAAGCTTCCAACAATCAATCTCTATTGAGCTCTTGTTTATCCTTTAAAAACAAGTCTTTTAATCCTCTAAAAGGATCCACAAAGCATCGAACAATCAATCTATTGAGCACTTGTTTATCCTTTGTAAACAAGTCTTTTGAACCTCTAAAAGGATCCTCAAAGCATCCAACAATCAATCTCTATTGAGCTCTTGTTTATCCTTTAAAAACAAGTCTTTTAATCCTCTAAAAGGATCCACAAAGCATCGAACAATCAATCTATATTGAGCTCTTGTTTATCATTTGTAATAAAGACTTTTGATCCTCTAAAAGGATCCACAAAGCTTCCAACAATAAATCTCTATTGAGGACTTGTTTATCCTTTAAAAACAAGTCTTTTGATCATCTAAAAGGATCGTCAAAGCTTCCCACAATCAATCTCTATTGCGCTCTTGTTTATCCTTTGAAAGCAAGTCTTTTGATCATCTATAAGGATCCACAAAGATTCCAACATTCAATCTCTATTGTGCTCTTGTTTATCCTTTGAAAGCAAGTCTTTTGATCATCTAAAAGAATCCACAAAGCTTCCAATAATCAACCACTATTGAGCACTTGTTTATCCTTTGTAAACAAGTCTTTTGAACCTCTAAAAGGATCCTCAAAGCTTCCAACAATCAATCTCTATTGAGCTCTTGTTTATCCTTTAAAACAAGTCTTTTGATCCTCTAAAAGGATCCACAAAGCATCCAACAATCAATCTATATTGAGCTCTTGTTTATCATTTGTAATAAAGACTTTTGATCCTCTAAAAGGATCCACAAAGCTTCCAACAATAAATCTCTATTGAGGACTTGTTTATCCTTTAAAAACAAGTCTTTTGATCATCTAAAAGGATCAAAGCTTCCCACAATCAATCTCTATTGCGCTCTTGTTTATCCTTTGAAAGCAAGTCTTTTGATCATCTATAAGGATCCACAAGATTCCAACATTCAATCTCTATTGTGCTCTTGTTTATCCTTTGAAAGCAAGTCTTTTGATCATCTAAAAGAATCCACAAAGATTCCAACATTCAATCTCTATTGTGCTCTTGTTTATCCTTTGAAAGCAAGTCTTTTGATCATCTAAAAGGATCCACAAAGCTTCCAACAATCAATCTCTATTGAGCTCTTGTTTATCCTTTGAAAGCAAGTCTTTTGATCATCTAAAAGGATCCACAAAGATTCCAACAATCAATCTCTATTGAGCTCTTGTTTATCCTTTGAAAGCAAGTCTTTTGATCATCTAAAAGGATCCACAAAGCTTCCAACAATCAATCTCTATTGAGCTCTTGTTTATCCTTTGAAAGCAAGTCTTTTGATCATCTAAAAGGATCCACAAAGATTCCAACAATCAATCTCTATTGAGCTCTTGTTTATCCTTTGAAAGCAAGTCTTTTGATCATCTAAGGATCCACAAAGATTCCAACAATCAATCTCTATTGTGCTCTTGTTTATCCTTTGAAAGCAAGTCTTTTGATCATCTATAAGGATCCACAAAGATTCCAACATTCAATCTCTATTGTGCTCTTGTTTATCCTTTGAAAGCAAGTCTTTTGATCATCTAAAAGGATCCACAAAGATTCCAACATTCAATCTCTATTGTGCTCTTGTTTATCCTTTGAAAGCAAGTCTTTTGATCATCTAAAAGAATCCACAAAGCTTCCAATAATCAACCACTATTGAGCACTTGTTTATCCTTTGTAAACAAGTCTTTTGAACCTCTAAAAGGATCCTCAAAGCTTCCAACAATCAATCTCTATTGAGCTCTTGTTTATCCTTTAAAAACAAGTCTTTTGATCCTCTAAAAGGATCCACAAAGCATCCAACAATCAATCTATATTGAGCTCTTGTTTATCATTTGTAATAAAGACTTTTGATCCTCTAAAAGGATCCACAAAGCTTCCAACAATAAATCTCTATTGAGGACTTGTTTATCCTTTAAAACAAGTCTTTTGATCATCTAAAAGGATCGTCAAAGCTTCCCACAATCAATCTCTATTGCGCTCTTGTTTATCCTTTGAAAGCAAGTCTTTTGATCATCTATAAGGATCCACAAAGATTCCAACATTCAATCTCTATTGTGCTCTTGTTTATCCTTTGAAAGAAGTCTTTTGATCATCTAAAAGAATCCACAAAGCTTCCAATAATCAACCACTATTGAGCACTTGTTTATCCTTTGTAAACAAGTCTTTTGAACCTCTAAAAGGATCCTCAAAGCTTCCAACAATCAATCTCTATTGAGCTCTTGTTTATCCTTTAAAACAAGTCTTTTGATCCTCAAAAAGGATCCACAAAGCATCCAACAATCAATCTATATTGAGCTCTTGTTTATCATTTGTAATAAAGACTTTTGATCCTCTAAAAGGATCCACAAAGCTTCCAACAATAAATCTCTATTGAGGACTTGTTTATCCTTTAAAAACAAGTCTTTTGATCATCTAAAAGGATCGTCAAAGCTTCCCACAATCAATCTCTATTGTGCTCTTGTTTATCCTTTGAAAGCAAGTCTTTGATCATCTAAAAGGATCCACAAAGATTCCAACATTCAATCTATTGTGCTCTTGTTTATCCTTTGAAACAAGTCTTTGATCATCTAAAGATCCACAAAGATTCCAACATTCAACTCTATTGAGCTCTTGTTTATCCTTTGAAAGCAAGTCTTTAATCATCTAAAAGGATCCACAAAGATTCCAACATTCAATCTCTATTGCTCTTGTTTATCCTTTGAAAGCAAGTCTTTTGATCATCTATAAGGATCCACAAGATTCCAACATTCAATCTCTATTGTGCTCTTGTTTATCCTTTGAAATGAAGTCTTTTGATCATCTAAAAGAATCCACAAAGCTTCCAATAATCAACCACTATTGAGCACTTGTTTATCCTTTGTAAACAAGTCTTTGAACCTCTAAAAGGATCCTCAAAGCTTCCAACAATCAATCTCTATTGAGCTCTTGTTTATCCTTTAAAACAAGTCTTTTGATCCTCTAAAAGGATCCACAAAGCATCCAACAATCAATCTATATTGAGCTCTTGTTTATCATTTAATAAAGACTTTTGATCCTCTAAAAGGATCCACAAAGCTTCCAACAATCAATCTCTATTGAGGACTTGTTTATCCTTTAAAAACAAGTCTTTTGATCATCTAAAAGGATCACAAAGCTTCCCACAATCAATCTCTATTGCGCCTTGTTTATCCTTTGAAAGCAAGTCTTTTGATCATCTATAAGGATCCACAAAGATTCCAACATTCAATCTCTATTGTGCTCTTGTTTATCCTTTGAAAGAAGTCTTTTGATCATCTAAAAGAATCCACAAACTTAATAATCAACCACTATTGAGCACTTGTTTATCCTTTGTAAACAAGTCTTTTGAACCTCTAAAAGGATCCTCAAAGCTTCCAACAATCAATCTCTATTGAGCTCTTTGTTTATCCTTTAAACAAGTCTTTTGATCTCTAAAAGGATCCACAAAATCCAACAATCAATCTATATTGAGCTCTTGTTTATCATTTGTAATAAAGACTTTTGATCCTCTAAAAGGATCCACAAAGCTTCCAACAATAAATCTCTATTGAGACTTGTTTATCCTTTAAAACAAGTCTTTGATCATCTAAAAGGATCACAAAGCTTCCCACAATCAATCTCTATTGCGCTCTTGTTTATCCTTTGAAAGCAAGTCTTTTGATCATCTATAAGGATCCACAAAGATTCCAACATTCAATCTCTATTGTGCTCTTGTTTATCCTTTGAAAGCAAGTCTTTTGATCATCTAAAAGGATCCACAAAGATTCCAACATTCAATCTCTATTGTGCTCTTGTTTATCCTTTGAAAGCAAGTCTTTGATCATCTAAAAGGATCCACAAAGCTTCCAAATAATCAATCTCTATTGAGCTCTTGTTTATCCTTGAAACAAGTCTTTTGATCATCTAAAAGGATCCACAAAGCTTCCAACAATCAATCTCTATTGAGCTCTTGTTTATCCTTTGAAAACAAGTCTTTGATCATCTAAAAGGATCCACAAAGATTCCAACAATCAATCTCTATTGAGCTCTTGTTTATCCTTTGAAAGCAAGTCTTTGATCATCTAAAAGGATCCACAAAGACCAACAATCAATCTCTATTGTGCTTTGTTTATCCTTTGAAAGCAAGTCTTTTGATCATCTAAAAGGATCCACAAAGATTCCAACATTCAATCTCTATTGTGCTCTTGTTTATCCTTTGAAAGCAAGTCTTTTGATCATCTAAAAGGATCCACAAAGATTCCAACAATCAATCTCTATTGAGCTCTTGTTTATCCTTGAAAGCAAGTCTTTTGATCATCTAAAAGGATCCACAAAGATTCCAACAATCAATCTCTATTGTGCTCTTGTTTATCCTTTGAAACCAAGTCTTTTAATCATCTAAAAGAATCCACAAAGCTTCCAACAATCAACCACTATTGAGCTCTTGTTTATCCTTTGTAAACAAGCTTTTGATCCTCTAAAAGGATCCTCAAAGATTCCAACAATCAATCTCTATTGAGCTCTTGTTTATCCTTTAAAAACAAGTCTTTAATCCTCTAAAAGGATCCACAGCATCCAACAATCAATCTATATTGAGCTCTTGTTTAT
>CM028361.1:93284598-93342274 GCA_016624345.1 Platycodon grandiflorus | reverse complement strand
ATGTAATCTTCGACCTCATCAAGACGTATAGTTGGAAACCCTCGAGTCACCATTAGTGAATAGGAGGAAGTCATGCCCATCAACCCGATGGAAAGATGACGGATAGATGAAATACAAGACTATATCGAGCACCTAATACCGCCTCAAGAAAAAGACTTCGCCCAATTTAAAGGAAGAGAGCGCTCGCTACACGCTGATTGCCGGGTATTTTACAGAGATCATTCACCAAGCCATTACTCGATGTGTCCCACTGTAGACAAGGAATGACCTCCTCGCCGAAGTCCATGAAGGAGTACGCGGGGTTACCCTCGAGGTCACTATCGCTGTAATTCTTTCCACCGCTATTAATCGCCGACCTTGCGAAAGACGCGAGACCTACGTGCAAAGATGTGACAAGTGCCGAGATTTGCTAATATCCCAAGATCGCCATCGCCACAAACACCGAGTCACACGCCATTTGATATGTGGGAGTCGACCTCATAGACCCTTCCCAAAGGCTAAAGGAGGTCATGAAGTTCTTGATAGTGGCGTAAATTACTTCACAAAATGGATATAAGCAAAACCATTGGCTACCATAACCGAGAAAAGGCAATCGCCTCATACACGACTATATTTGGTGCCGATTTGGCCTACCTCGAGCTATTTGTCCGACCATGGCACCCGCTCCACCAAGTTCACTCAGACGCGAGCGATGAATATCAAGTATCGAAAGTCCCTGCTGCTCACCCCCAAGGAAACGGTCAGCCGGCAGAAATAAAAAGATCCTCCATGCCTTGAAGAGAAATCGATGAAGAAAGAAAGATGGTTTGACGAGCTACCCATTGTACTATGGGAATTCGCACCTCGGTCGAGGCTCAACCGGGAGACACCCTTCACGCCGGCATACGGATCGAAGCAATGGCCCCAAAGAGAAATGGCCTTACCAACATTAAGGGTAGCCCATTTTGACGAAGCCGACAACGCAACAAGTCGGGGCTCGACCTCACTACTTGGAGAAAACAAGGCCGAAGCAAGACTCGTGATGATTAATTACAGCCGCCAAAGCTCACCACGACAAACGAGTCGTAACAAGATCCTTCAACATCGGAGACCGGGTACTCGAAAGATCGAGATGACAAAGTAAACGCCGAGGAATAAACTATCCCCAAATCGGGAAGGCCTATTCGTAGTAATGCATAATCGAGATGGACTTATCGATCAAGCAAATAGGATGGCACACCGCTAAAAATCCTTGCATACATGCCGCTTCCGATATTATCAATAAAAAGAAGTTTCTCCTATCCGCATCAATCGCAAATTTACTTTCTTCCACATTGTCAAAAGGCACCTCGCCAAGGTCACCTTATTTACCTACTCTTCACCACGCTGAAGAAGATCGTAGTAATAAAGGCACCTCGCCTCGCCGAGGTCACCTTATTTACCTACTCTTCACCACGCCAAGAAGATCGTAGTAACAAAGGCACCTCGCCACGCCGAGGTCACCTTACGACCTACTATTCACCACGCTGAAGAAGATCGTAGTAACAAAGGCACCTCGCCACGCCGAGGTCACCTTATTTACCTACTCTTCACCACGCCAAGAAGATCGTAGTAACAAAGGCACCTCGCCACGCCGAGGTCACCTTACCTACTCTTCACCACGCCAAGAAGATCGTATACAAAGGCACCTCGCCACGCCGAGGTCACCTTACCACCTACTCTTCACCACGCTAGAAGATCGTAGTACAAAAGGCACCTCGCCACATCGAGGTCACCGACGACCTACTCTTCACCACGAAGAAGATCGTAAGTTCAAATGGCACCTCGCCATGTCGAGGTCACCATACAGAAAAATTTGCATAAAAATACTAAGTAAAACAAGCAAATTGAGACAAAGACAACTCATGATTATATTTACAAATCAAGTTATTACAAACCCGATTGGCCAAAAAATACAAAATTAGACTGCTTGGTTACAATAGCAAGACAGACTAAAAGTCAACGCAATGAGGATGAACTATGGGTCAACACGGCTCTACTTTATGAATAGAGCGGCATGCTCGCCTTGATTTGATTTGGTCCCTTCGAACTCCCCGAGCTTGAAGTCTCCATCAAAGTCGACCTCATCACCATCATCCGTATGCCGAGTAAATAGGGACGTTATTATCAAAGGGAGTAGGGGAACCCAGGCTCGCGACCGATTTAAGGCCCTTCTAGAAATCAACTCCAGCCTCTACCGATATGGCACGAGCTCATGCCCCAACGAGCCGACGCCTTCAATTCTGCATTACCCCACTTAACCAACTCGGCTTAGTGCCGCAGTCAGCCGCAACACGAAGAATTTGTGCCTTGCCCTTGTCGTAGTATGAAAGAATATCATCCATGTACGACGAAGTCTTCTTAAAATTTGCAATAATGACATTCGGCTTGACATCTTCCTCGCCTCCACTAATTGCTTCTCCAAATCTGCGATCTTGCCCTCTAAGTTCAACTTTGTTTTAGTAAGCCCGCCTCGAGCCGCCGTGGCCCCCCAGGCCGACTTCAGTCACCAAGCTTGGTTTGCTCCACAACAGCAGAAGTGAGCTCCTTATTCAAACGATTTGCCTCCTCAAGAAATTCACCCAAATTGCTTCAAGCAACACGGTTCATTTCCTCTACCTTGTTCGCAACCGCATCTTAACTCGCCTTAATGTCATCCCGGCTTTGGCGACCTTCTAACTCGCCTATGCGAGCAAGGGCTCCCCAGCTCGACTTTTGCCGACACTCTCCGAAAGGAAGAACGCCAGCTGCAACCTCCTCCTTTGTGAGCCCCGATCCACTGTCAAGAATGATTTAATCCGCGCAAACTACCAAAGAAAAAGCAAGTCAAAAATGAAGGAAAAATAAGCAAAGGAGAGATCAAGCTGAAAGAATAGCTTACATGGGTCGTCGATTCCCTTAATGCTAGCCAGCGAGAGGGCGAGAAGTCATCAAAGTCTCCGCACCGACTCATCGGCAATATCGAAACGCTTTTCCCAACTCAGTGAGTGCCTGACTCAACACGGGCCCGCTCAAGGAGTTGCCGAGCTCGGGAGATTGTACTTTGGTCGGGGCGGTTATACTCAATACTCTCAACCTGAGAAACTTGCTTTGTAACATCGTTCAAAGAAATTGCCCGCAGGACTAACCGACTCAAACGGGCACCACAGCTCAATAGTTTTTCGGCCCAAAACCCTCAATTTTTGGCCGTGCGGAAGCCGATGTGGATAGGGATCGCCGCAAGAGCTCTCGAGCGACGCCTTTTCTTTGCCCTTATCACCGAAAGAGCAAGTGGGGAGCACTCGGCAGCCCCACCACTCGGGCCTAACCTAGCTCCGATTGGTCGACTTCACTTAAGCTCGCCGCCGAGCTCCTCCGTACGCATCAACATCCTCCATCACCGCAAAATCAAAGGAGGGTCCGACACTTGTAAAACACGAATACATAAAAAAAAAAAAGGGAAGCATTACAGAGTACATTAAAACACTCATTGATGGATACAACCCCTCTCCGGTCTCGTGGATGCCGGACAATGCCGATGAAGCACAAAGTCCTTATGCGTAATCCACCTCTAAACTCTCAAACGGGCGAAAAGTACACATCGGCTCCAAATTGCTAACCTTTAATCGGGACAACCCAAGCAACAACGAGAGGTTCTCATCCCGAACTATCCTCCTCCACCATAGCACCGAACTTGTACTACCCCATACGCTAAGGGAGCTTCCAAGGCTTGTTTGGCCGACCTATCATATTCGCCGAGGCCTGCATGATGAATCGTATAGGGCTCTTCGCTGGCACCGCGAAGTTTCATCCAAGCCTACTCTCAACCAAGACGACCTTATCACCAAATCAAACTTTGCTGGGATCGAAAATAACTTCACCCTATAATTTTGGCTTTTGGCTCAAGGCGTATTATGGCCGAGGTAGAAATAATGGCGTAACGAGTCAAGGTTGGTTCAAATCCTAGAACGCGTGCTGCTGCGAAACGTATAAGGATTTTCATGGCATTCCGGTCAGGGGGGACGCTTGAGGTGACGCCGAGGAATTCACGATGAATGGGTCTAAAGGAAGTCAAGGCCCACTCTAAGAAGCTCATAAAGCCAACCCGACCAAGATATTCCTTAGATCGTGAAGATCGAGCTCTGGATCGTGAACATGACCTCGATAGTCATCGAATTACAGGATACTTCAAGTCCATAAGCCCGTGTCGGCAACGGTCATATTATTTCTCCAATCTCGAAGGCGCGCAAAGACCCCGGCATCAACGCCGACTTAGCCTTCCTCTTCTTACCTCGGGAGCTCGCAACATGTCCGGCGCCAAGAAATGAGGTCATCAATGCCGAGGTAGAGCCCTGAAGGTCCCGCGACCTTACTAACCACCCTGCTCATCAAAGTATAGGTACAACAACCCCGACATGGCGACGCCGCACTTTTGATGATCCTCATCAAGTCCCAAAGGGTATATCATCGACCTTGTACGGGTCATCGGGAGGGACGACTGTGCCATCCGCATTGGCACCCCATAAAGTCGCAATTTTTGGCGTGACCTTTTGCGGCCTAGCAAACATGGGACCCTCATTGGCATCGTTTGATCCTCGTGTTCTCGAGAAGGAACACGAGGAAGAAGAACTAGCGAGAATGGTTATGAAGAAAGGACAGATCGCCCTAGACACTATTTATCTAGATAGTTCGACTCGACAGTCGACCTAGATGGAAGACTAAAGGACACGACTCACCGAACCCTAAAATTCAAAATCGCCGAAACCTTACCCGATTCCGCCAAAACTAACAAGCAAAGACAAGACCCAAAACAGAAACAAAAGGAAGGAAATGGAGCAAGGGTCAAGAAAACTAACCTAGAGTCCGTAAGAAGCAAGGGGCTTGAAGAAAAGCGTGAATCGAGCTGGGAGATTGAGAAAGATGATGAAAATCGCTTGTCGCCGAGAAAATCGAAGCTTTTGGTAAAATGAACATGAACAATGAGGGTGTCATTTATATAGAGGATCCTGAGCGCCGGTCGAATTCGCACGTAAACACGCTGATCCTTGAGCGACGCCGCTTTAGAGCAAAACATCAACCGCCAAAAATTTAAAATCGAGAGGACACGCCGCCCGACAAGCACGATCTCGCACCTATTAAATGTGCATGTTTCCCAAGGAAGGTACGAAATCGAACCAAAACTGAAACTTCGAGAACCGCCACCGATGCAACGAATCTTTATTTCACACCTCGAGGATAAATCCTCTCCTTAAGAAGTAGTGGCTATTGAACGATCTCATCCTTCACCGACACGCGCGACACGCGCTTCATAGGCTCCACTGGCAAGCGCCGAGGTGACATACGCCCACCTCATCAAGATACTCTCTCAAAGACGCCGACACCGACCCACAGCGACTGGGACATCCTGTGTTGACCTCACCAACATCGCGACCCGGCGTATACCAGTCGACCTTGATGGCATCGACCGACTCGCACGCCAGCCGACCTCGACTACATCGGCGACACGAAGCATCCAGCCGACCCCTGATAATCCCTTCAAGCAAAGCAAATGTCCTATACTGAGTCACATCATGCCCGGAAGAGTCATGTTATAATTCTTTACATGTCGGCCCTAAGCATATGAGGAAACCTATTCCGAAAGACATGGGATCATATCACCTCTACTCCGAATCCAACCAGATTATGGTTCCTATCCCTATAAAAGTACCCTCAACAAAGCCTCATAAGGTACATGCAAATCACTTGCTTACATACTTTCTTAGCCTTACCTCTCCTACTAAGTATTGCTAATTCTCACGCCTCGAAGGCATCGCTGACAACTCAAAGACTCTTACGGTGTTCATTGTTGTTCACATGTTTCAAGCGCTTTATACTTCAAGGTCAATCCCCGCAACACGTAGCCGAATCCTACTAGACTACACACGTGGACCGCACACGCCGCACAACTCTTTTGGCGCTATCACACCCTCACAAGAATTCTCAAGCTCGACATTTTCAGATTGTAATTGGCATCAAGCTTCCTCGAACACTTGATGTAATTGCTTGTTAAGAAGTAATTATCAACCATATCACTAATATTTTTTGAATCTCACAATTACAATGGTTGCGTGGCATCACGGAATCCTTGAATTTTTCATCGATAGCATGAACATGTCCGCTTCCCAAGTCACCGACATTTGGATCGGATAAAATCTCATATATTGAGTTGAGTGCCATGCGACCGCCACATTATCCCAATATTAAGGTACTCCTTCCACTTTGTATCCATCTTCTTACATAACAATTTATTTTATCTCTTTCCATTCCCAAGTCTTTAACTAAACCATTTCATTATTTTCGATCTTATACAATCCACCATATGAGTGATGGGAAGACCATGAGCCTCTAAAATCCAATTGTTGAACAATTTAACGGCATTTGAGGTCATTTCTAAGATACCTATTCTCGTGGCAATGTGCAATTGCTCACTTCTCATATGGAATGGTGGCCAAGAAATCACATGCAAACTATTCTCCATTTTTTAATATGTCAATTTTCTCATTAAACAGCCTAATGTTGGTGGCGCACGCACGCCCTTGAGTCCGAACACAAGCCGCGAACGTGTTGGAATAACGCTTACCGATAAACATTAATTCTTTCAAGTTCGATAAAGATGCACCAAGCAAAAGAAATGCTTGGAACTCCCAAACACGCCGCGTATTACATCCATTAAACCAACATTACGATCGAATACAAAAGCACTTCACGATTGATTGCTCCTTTTATCTTAGACGTAAACCAAGCTCAATTATCCCTATTTTCGAACTTACAGCAAAGAAATGCAAACGGAACACTGTAGCATATGAACAATATTTAGTCAACAACAACGCTTTTGCGATGCATACCGGTGTGCATTACGATGCACAAAAGTGTACTACAAAAGTACTGCTTTTGTTCATCGTGATGCACCATTTTCATTTTCGATGCACAATAATGTACTGAATGTATCTCTTATTAAGTACAAGTACAAACAGGGGCTTAAAAATACATGATCAGCCTATGATATTAATCAAAATAATGTTAAACACAAAAGGAAAAAATGTAGAACAAATGAACGTACTTTGATTTCCAACCTTTGCATTTCTCTCAATTCTCAAGCCTCCAAGTAAGCTTGACTTCGGAGTTACGTGACTTTTCATTTTTAAGGTACTAAGTGGTTGTCTCAAAATTCATTCTTGAATGATACCAATGTTGTTCTTAGGGCATCCACAATGTGGAGAACTCATTCTTGGTTTCTAGGTGGGCTCCACAAGGCCACCTAGGATTTCCAAGAACTCAACCATTTTGAGAACCAACCTCACAATGTCTAGTTCTTCAATTTGGTTCCTAGGTGGACCCATTGTAATTTTCAAATATAAATCATTTATATTTATACTTTTCAAACAAATTATTTTTTTATAGTTTTAATTAATATATTGTATATTTCAAATATTTCGTAAGAATAAATTAATTTAATTATAGTATTAATTAGATATATTTATATAGAGGAAATATTTTAAAAAGTAAAAACTTTTCTAAAAAGTACGAAAACAAAATACTTTTTAAAAAACAAAATACTTTAATAAAAAAGTAAAAAACAAAAAACTTTATCGAAATAGTACAAAAACAAAATACTTTTTAAAACAAGACAAAAACAAAACACTTTTTCAAATTTATAACAAAACAAAAACTTTATCGAATTTAAAAATAACATTATCGATAGATTAATAATTGTGACACATATGACATTAATAATTGATAGATTAATTTAAAAAACAAGAATTACATAATACGTGAAAATTTAAAAATTACATAATTAACTCAAAAATTACATAAAACTAACCCAATTGGCTCCACTTGGTTTTAAGCATATCACTTATACGTTGATGTATTTCACGTGCATCTTGGGTCATTTCACTTACATCTTGTGACATAAATTTGAAATCTTCCATGAATGATTGATGTTGAATTTTTCTCGCTTTGGTCGTGGTGAGTATCTTAGCATCCGCAAATCGATTTATAATTTCTGCTTTCTTAGCTTCGCTTGCTTTTCTTACTTGTGTGTATTCTTGCAAGTTTTCCTCAATACCGCAATACTTTGCCTCATTTTCACCGGATGTTGTAGCCTTGCCTTTTCCTTTCCTCTTCGCACCTTTTGCTCAATTGGACGATCACGATAGGTTGCATAAAGAACATATATTTTGTTATATTTTCCCCATGTTTTTATATTTAAATCATGCTTAGCCTTTGAATTATGATGGGTTTCTTATTCTTGTAGGAGAATGGAGGGAATTGACAAAAATTGGCTCAATTCATTGATTTTGTGAGTCGGGAGGTCCGTGAAATGGAGTAAGGCGTGGTCACGGCTTATCAAACAAGGGTGCTATTTTGTTGTCTTGATAGAAGGTGTGGGCATACTCAAGGCAATTTCGAATCATCGCAAGTGACGCCCAACTCCTAAGAAGTCGGTTTTAAGTCTCCTAATTCAATTCCAAGAGGCCAAGCTTTGAATGGATGTATCTAGTCTAATTGAGGGAAAGGTGAGAGTATTTATTCAAATGAGTGGGTAATTAGTGGGAGTTATTCAAGTTAGTGGGTAGTAATGAGGGAAGTTAAAAGAGATTTTGGGGGTTTTCTATTTAAAATTTTGGTTTTAGCCCTTGTAACTCCAACCTTGGAGACACACGTTTTTCTAGCATTTTTCAGATTTTCTTTTTATTCTCTCACCATGTTCATGCAAGGCTAAAGCTCTTTTCCAATCAAAGGATAATTGAAGATTCGGTTCTACATGATTTGTGAGATCTAATTGGTTTTATTTTATTCTCCTACATCTCTATTATTTATATATTTCCTGCACTTCTTGATATTGTTGTTTTGGTTGATTGCACAAAAGGGCCATTTGTTCAATTGTC
The DNA here is from genome assembly GCA_016624345.1 of Platycodon grandiflorus. NCBI lineage: Eukaryota > Viridiplantae > Streptophyta > Magnoliopsida > Asterales > Campanulaceae > Platycodon > Platycodon grandiflorus. Next base: position 93,333,347 of record CM028361.1, on the reverse strand, counting down.
GAAATAGCAAATCGTCATTTGGATCGTCGAATCCGTAATTGTTCGACTATTCTAATACTTGTGGCAATTAGTATAGGTGATTACAAAAGATGTGATTATTCTATGCTATGGGAATATATAATCTAGTCTAAATGAACCTACATGTGCGTTTGTTGGCTAGAATTGGTGGTCTCTCTCATTCTTAAAGTCAGTTGATAGATTAAATTTTATGATCGTATCTAGGATTGTTTATTGGCAAGAGAAGTAATTAGAGAACGTTTCCTCGATTATCGAGGAAGTAAGGAGAGACAGTTGTTAGGTCGTACCAATAACCATAACCAATTTGGTAGAGAATAGAATAATTACCTTTGCATCAATGATCAAGTCAATGAACCGCTTCAAATTGCTCCTTTGGTTGGATATTTCATCATATTAAATCTCGTTTACTTAAATCATTTTCTTGTTAATTTACTTAGATTACTCAAAACATCCAACCCCCATTTTCTGTTTTCGTTAATTTCACAATTCATAACAAATTAAGTCATGCCAATCTCGTGGACCCGACCTTGCTTACCACTATTACAAATCAATAATCTAGAAAAGCAAGATTTTATTTTTGTTGGTTTCAGCAACCATCAATTTTTTGCCCTTACTAGTTTATTCCTACCCGTTAATTATTTTTATTATTTAGTAAATTGTGATAATAACGAGTTTTGGCATAATTTCATTTGGGCGAATATTCGAATATCTTTTAGCAATAAAATTGTAAATTGGATCAAATGTATTTTGATATTGTTATTTTGGACTTAGCCCATAAATTAGCCCGTTAGTGTTAGCCCGAGAGTCTAATAATAATTAAAAAAATATTTGTAATAATAATAGTAGATAATAATAAAAGAGAAACGTGACGGTAGTAAGTTTTCCGAACGATCGTGGGATTTGGGAGAGGCCGTTACATCGGAGAGATAAGGGAGCGTTGTGTTTGAAATTCAAGAAAGGTTTCCTAGCTATCCTATCCTACTAGTATTCTTGAGACTATAAGAAGGAAACAAACGAAAATTTATTCTCACCATACGAAACTATAGTCTTGCTCGGAATCAAGGCTATGAGAGAGAGTTAGAGACGTGACGACAAAGACAAAGGTTGATCCGCAACAAGTAAGTCTTGTGTCTTTTGTTAATCTTAGTATTCCAATGCTTTCAATTTATTAGATTATTATGTGCGGAATGTAAAAATATTATTGGCCTCAATGGGTGAGTTTATGAGTGGTTTTGAATTTTGTTGGGCGTGTGTGAGCCTGAGGGGAAGAGAGATATAAGGGAGGCGGTAGTAAGAAAAGAATGAAGAAAAAGAGAAGCAGGAGGAGAGAGGGAAAGAACGTGGGGGCAAGAAGAAAAAAAATGAGAAAGGGAGGAAGAAGCAGATGTGAGGATTGGTTGTGAGTGTGTGTTGTTGACTTAAGGTTAAGCAGAGATAGGGAAAGGGAATAAAGAAGAAGAAGAAATCTTGGCTTGATGGTGGGCCTTGTGGAAAAGATTTACAATTAAGAAGAGAGAAAAAGTATGTAAAGGAAGAGAGGAGAAGGGTGGCACGGATGAAGTAGGAGAGAGAAAAAGGAAGTGGGTTTGTAGTTTTTGATGTCGGTATGTTTGTGAGGGTATATTTCTTCTCCCTTTGTTTGCATAGATGGAAAAGTTAGTAAATAGCTTTGTAGAGTATAATTAGAGACCTTGTAAATAAACACTTTAGTGTACTATTAATGTTATGAACAGTATAATTTAATAAGTATAATAGTGTCATTGGTTTATAGTTTGTATCTTGGTAGAGTATATACTTATATAGTTAAGTTATGCTATGACTTTTAGATTTGGGCAAGCATGGGTAGCGGTTTCATTTCGCCAAGTTAAGTTTTTGCTGCGCTATTAAGGTAAGAGATTATACCTCTTTAAGTATTTGACTTATATGTTTATTCGATAGACTTCATTGTACTTTTGTTGTTGTCAAACTTCATTGTATACGCTATGTTGGCACTTGTGCGACAATTGTTTTGAACTTCAGTATCGCTTCATTCTCACTTTATATTATGTCTTATCGATAATCATCCGTATGAATTATTGTCTTATGAGAAATATCTTTATGAAAACCGTTCGATTGTGACAACTTCTAACCGTGAATCTATTATGTACTTTATTGAAATTCTTACTTGTGATTACTAAGTTAAACAACCTATCACACGGGGTACTACGGTACTATGAGATATGAATTTTTATGAATACCTTACACCACGGCCCATGGTGCGTTTATCCGATATACCTTACTTATGAATTTATGAAACATCAAGACTCTTGAGTCACGGTTTAATTAAGGTCTTGAGACCACTTACGTGATCATAGTGTCCACGAGTTGGGCGCCTCCAACCGGTATGGGGCGGTTGGCGGTAGTTGTACCTCTCATGATCAATTTGCATGTTTGTATCCTTTCCTTTGGAATTCCTATTACTCTTACGATTTTATGAACTATGAATGTTGACCTTTATTACTTGATATTGAAATGTACGAACTTATGATTCTCTTTGAGTCAACTCCTCCTTAGAAATCGGAGGGTTGTATATGAACTTGTTGAACATTGTTCGCTCACCCCTTTTCCTATTCTTTCTTCCGGTTATAAGTAGGAAGGATCGATGCTTTCGGGTAGGCATTGACAAGAATACTCCAAGAGATTTTATTATTGAATTTATTTCTTGTAATTTGAGAGGGGGTTGTTTTTTAAGCTTGGTTTTGAAGTGAGATTTATATTTATAATTACTTTGGGTTATTATTGGAGTTGATGTTTGAGTTATGTTAAATTAAGATTATTTGATATTGTATTTATTAGTGGATAATTGTTAAGCATCGATTATGGTGGCGTGACTAAACTATGGGACTACGATTCGGGACCAAAGTTGGGGCATTACAAAGTTGGTATCAAAGCTTAGGCTTTAGGTCACGAAGGGTTTGGAACCGATTTGAATAAGGATTTATTTGAAGTAAGAATTGATTAGATTTAAGAATTAATTAGAATTAAGTAATGACTATGACTATTACTATGTGAGACTCATGTATTCATTTGGTATGTAGGATGAACTATGATAGAGACTTGGACAAGCGGATGGTGGGGACCCGGATGAGGTTGACCCGAGGAGGATCCGAAGAGGACCTCGATGATATTCCGTAAGGAACCGAGGAGGGTCACGAAGAGGAACCAGAGGAGGTTCCGAAGAACTTCAGACATCGGTAGTGATAATGATAGTGAAATAAGCATGGATGAGGACACTCTTGTGGAGCACGGAAGCGAGTGCGCAAGAGGATAGATTGCAGCCCGATCCCGAGTAGAAGAATTGGAGCTTTTACTATAACAGGGCTCGTGATGTAATTCGACACAATTATAAGGAGTCTAGGGACCTTTTGAGGTTAATTCTGAATGTTTGTCGATATCGACGAGCATCTCGAGGCGACATTCTGCGATGGCGGCCGTGTGCAATGGTGAACCAGACATCATCACGATACGTGGGGTCTTGAGGGGTAGAAATGAGAGTTAGGCTAGTGACATAAGGTTTAGAATGGTGCAAAAATAATTGTATTTCAAACTCATATGTCTTTTGAATCAATAAGGATATTTGTCCAAGGTTTATGAAATAAATTTTATTATATAAGAGTTCTGTGAAATTTTGATTTTGGATATGAATTTAAATTAGTTGTATACACTAAATAATTGGATGATGAGCATGTATGTAATGATGTATGACTATCCATGTATGTAATAGATGGCAAGAGGATGATGCACCGGTACTCATGGCTGCGGTGCGAGTGGTGTAGAGATACTATTCGGTCGAGGATTCTTCCTCGTGATTGGGGAAGTTAGAATACCCTCCAACCAAATGTTGATGGTAATGCAAATGCTCCTCCGCAAACGGACCCTACGATAGTGGCACTTTTGTAGACCTTAACACATTGCGGCCTTAGGCGGGTTGCTTAAGGAGCTACCGCTCAACTTCAACTCCAACCTCAACCTATTGTCCGGCCACCACCGAGTCAAAGATCTTCTTGAAAGTTTACAAAGAGGGAACCAAAGACATTTTCAAGTGTGTCCGTGAGAAATTGGAGAGTTAAATCCAAGTATGGAGAAAATCTTTGGAACAATGGCGTGTACTAGCAAACGAGGGTTAGCCTAGCTACATTCAAGTTAAGCGGGAAACAGATGAATGGTAGAAGTCGAGATGAGAACAGCGGAGGAAAACGGATTAGGTGCTTATGATTAGGAGAGATTTCTCGCAGCTTTTAATAAGAAATACTTTCCCGAAGTGTAAGGGAGCATAAACTTAAATAATTCCTTGATTTGGAGCAAGGGAAAATGACTGATGGCGATGCCAAGTTCATTGAGTTGTCGGTATGCTCGGCTTTCTTTGAAGACGAGGAGTAAAAGGTGAGGAAGTTTGAAGGAGGTCGAATGATCGATCAATTATAGAATTGTAGCCTTGGAGTTGCCAACTTATGCTCGAGGTCCTAGATAGGGCTAGAGCGATGGAGATTAAGTCTGCATAGTATTGAAAGAAGAAAGAGGAGAAGAAGAGAGGTGCCGAGGACAGCTCGGGAGGTATTGTGGCAGGTCAATAATGGGAAGTTCTAGTCGGGGAATAAAAGGAGGACCACCGATGATAGTTAGAATAGAGGGCAACTCGATTCGGAATCCAAACTATGGTAGAACCGAAGCGAATCGAACTAGTGGCGTAACGGAACTGGCGTAACCAAGGACAAGGACGAATCGAACAGTAGTCGGTGTGGCCGCAAGTGTGGGAAAAACACTTGACTAAAAATTACAAGCGGGTTAAAGGAGCCTATTTTAAGCTGTGGTAAAGTGGGCCACAAAGCCATGGAATGTTTGAAGCCACCAAAGGGAGGCCACCGCCGAGGTGCCGAAGGAGAAGATAAGAATAAACCAAGGGGTCGGGAAGGGTATTTGCAATGATAGCCGGGATGCGGGGCAACTAATGACGTGGTGGAAGGTCTTGTCCAACTTTTCTCTCACAATGTTTATGCCTTAATTGATTCGGTGCCACACATTGAGTTATATGCACATCTCTTGCATGTCGTATGAATTTGTCGCCTCGAGTTTAGATATTGATCTACTAGTAGACACGCCAACTAAGGAATCCATCTTAGTAACTACGGTGTTTAAATCATGCTCTTTGAAGGTGGATGATAGGGAGATGCCCATTAATTTGGTACCATTAGAAATCTAAGATTTTGACTTGATCATAGACATGGATTGGTTAGCCGCATTTCATGCTAAGGTTGGCCGCTTTGAGAAAGAAATGATATTTTGTATTCTGGTGAGCGAGTTTCATTTAAGGGATCTAAACCGATGGCCCTATCGGGCATTATCTCTTCATTAAGGCCAAGGCGATTATTGAGAAAAGGTTATTAAGGATACTTAGTTTCTTTAGTGGATAATAGTAAGGGAGTAGCCAGTGTAGAATCACTTAGTGGTTAAAGAGTTTGGGATGTATTTTGAGGACTTACCCGTCTTTCGCATGAGAGAGAAGTGGAGTTTAGCATTGACCTAGCGCTAGGGACGACACCCATTTCAAAGACACCTTATAGAATAGCCCCGTGAACTCAAGGAACTAAGAGAGCAATTGCAAGAGTTGTTGGAGAAGGGTTTGATTAGACCTAGTGTATCGCCGTAGGGTACTCCGGTGCTATTTGTGAAAAAGAAGGATGTGACCATGAGGTTGTGTATTGATTACCGTGAGTTAAATCGGGTTACGATCGGGAATAAATACCCATTACCAAGGATTGATGACTTGTTTGATCAATTACAAGGTGCTTGCTATTTTTCTAAGATTGATCTTCGCCGGGATATCACCGAAAGGATTAAGAAGGAGGATATTTCCAAGATGGCGTTTAGGACACGGTATGAACATTATGAATTTTTGTGATGCCCTTTGGTTTAACTAATGCCGGTGGCTTTTATGGACTTAATGAATAGGGTTTTCCAAAAGTTTCTCGATAAGTGTGTGATTGTCTTCATTAATGATATTTTGATCTACTCTAAGTCTCGGGAGGAGCATGAGGAGCACTTAAGGCGTACTGATTTTAAGAGAGGAAAAACTTTATGCCAAGTTTAAAAGTGTGAATTTTGGTTAGAAAAAGTTGTTTCCTTGGGGCATGTAGTGTCTAAGGATAGGATTTTGGTGGATCAAGCAAAGATTGAAGCGGTTGTGGCAGGAATGGCCAACAAGCGCTCTTGAAGTTCGCGTTTCTTGGGGTTGGGGGTATTACCGTCGATTTATGGAGGGATTTTAAAAATTGCAATACCTTTGACTAGATTGATTTAGAAAATGTGAAGTTCGTTTGGACTAAGGAATGCGAGGTTAGTTTTCAAGAGTTGAAGAAGAGGTTGGTTTCGGGCCCAATTCTTACTTTACCGTGGAGACAGGGGGTTTATAATTCATAGTGATTCTTCGCTAAGAGGTTTGGGTTGCGTGTTAATTGAGAATGGGAAGGTAATCGCATGCTTCTCGACAACTTAAGACTTTTGAAAGGAACTACCCAACGTATGACTTAGAATTAGTCATAGTGGTGTTTGCCACGAAAATTTGGAGACATTATTTGTAAGGGGAGACGTGTGAAATTTATACGGATCACAAGAGTCTTAAGTACATCTTCACTAAAAGGGTCGACCATAGACAAAGAAGGTGGTTGGAGCTCTTGAAAGATTATGACTATACAATTTTGTACCACCCGGCAAAGCTAATGTAGTGGCGGATGCTCTCGGTCGCAAGAATAGGGAACCTTGGCCATGATGTTGACAAAGGAAAAAAGGATTATATATGACTTGGAGTCCTTAGGTTTGGAAGTGAGAGTACGAGGAGGCAAGGGATACTTAGCGCTTAAGTTTTCAACCGTCCTTGTTAGGAAGGATTAAGATGGCTCAAGGAGTCTACCGGACTTAACCATGATTCTTGAGGGTGGAAGTGGGAGCCAGGCGAAATTTTGAATTGGGAGTGATGACATTTTACGCTTTGGGTCTAGGGTTTGCGTTCCTTTTGACCGAGACTTAAAAGGGAAATATTAGGGAAGCTCATAATTCGAGGTTTTCATACACTCTAGAAGTCGAAGATGTATAGGGATATGCGTCATACTTTTGGTGGGAAAATATGAAACGAGAGATTTGAGTTTGTCTCTAAATGTGCGGTATGCCAAGATCAAAAGTGAACTTGAGAGACACGGAGGGTTATTACTGTCAATGTCGATTCGAGTGGAATTGGGAACACATCACTATGAATTTCGTGGTAGGACTACCTAGGACACTCAAGGGGCACAATGCGATTTGGGTTATTGTGGATCGATTAACTAAGTCGGCTCATTTTAGTCATTTCGAATTAATGACTCGCTAGAAAAATTAACAAAATGTATATTGATGAGATTGTTAGACTACATGGGGTTCTGTTTCAATAGTTTCGGATCGCGATCGAGGTTTACATCGAAGTTTTGGGGTAGTCTGCGAAGGCCCTCGGTACGGTGTAGCATGATGCGCATTTCACCCATAAGCGATGGCGGTCGAAAGAACTATCCGGGCGTTAGAGGATATGCTTAGAGCTTGTGTTCGGATTTATAAGGGAATTAGGATTATCACTTCTTGCTAGTAGAGTTTGTGTATAACAACGCTTCCACGCCAAGATATGGCACCTTACGAGGCATTGTACGGAAGGAAGTGTCGATCGCCTACTTGTTGGGATGAGGTGGGTTAGAGAAACTTTTGGGCCCGTAGTACAGATTACTTGAGAAAGTTCAATTGATTAGAAAGAGACTACTTATGGCCCAAAGCGCATGAAGTCTTACAGAGATAAACACCGAGCTAGGCTTTTAACATGGGCCCATGTATTTTTGAAAGTCTCACCGATGAGAGGAGTCACTACTAGAAAACAGGGCAACTGTAACGGAATTATAATCAGTTTCAATTTGAAAAATTTGCAACGAAAATTGCAACGGATCTAGCGCATAAGTAATTTGTAACCGATTTTGCAACGGAATCCATTTTAGTCGCGTTCTTTTTCGAGGGAATTTTTGGAGGGAAAACTGGCGCCAAGATTGCAACGGTTGTTGAAACGAAAAACATTCCGTTGCAAATTTTTCGTTTCAATATCAGTTGTATAATTAATAATTAATAATTTATTTTTTTTAATTGAAAACCTTAGCGAGAACGATGTCATTTTATTATGAGTTTAACTTGGTCACAATCCCCAAATTCTTAGACCGAACCTAACCTAGACTTAAAAACCCCAAATTCACCTCATCTCTGGCTCCCGCTCTCGATTTCTCTGCACTGCCGGCGTCTCCCACCTGTAATAAAGTTGTGGTGCCGGCGTCTCCTTTCGACGGCCATAGGCAATTCGAGTTCTCCGCTTTCTCTCTCCACAGAACAAGGTATTTTCTCTTTCTCTTTCTCTCTCTCTCCCTAAAACTGCGACGGCCATACCTTCAATGTGATGAAAGTTCATGCTTGTTCTTCAACTTCCTGTGTCCTGTATTTTAGTGGTTAATTCTGGAGTATCTCTTGAAACTTAATTTTGCATCAGATTTTTTTTTTTATGTATTTTTTAATGTGAGTGCAGTTACAAATTATTTATTTTTTGGGGTTTTGGGGGGTGTTAGCTTGCTGATTGATACTATTGGTGTTGGGTTAGCTAACTGATTTTATCAATTATGTCAATTTCTTTTGAAGATGGAGACTGATATTGGAAAACTTACTAGTAGTTAGTACCTTATCTGCGCTTCTAATGTTTAGTAGAGAATGTAAAAGGTATTTCATACAATTGAGATTGTCGATCATTTGGTTTTATGGTATTAAAATCATTCTTCTTTGCTCCAAGCTCCTTGTTATAATTCCTGATGGATGAATAGAGAATGAGTAAATTTATGCGGATTGTGTGTGGAGAGTTAATCAATAGTGCTTCAAGCAGTGGATTGAACTCAACTCAGTTAGACTGTATTGTCAAGATTCTAATGAAACGAAGGTAACAGACCTGACACTTGAGAAGGAAAGGAACCCTTGATTACTAATGGTAAGACTTGGGATAACAATGGAGTTACTTGATTTCAAGTCCTATAAGAACAGATTTTTTGCTAATCGTCTTAACTATGTTCAGGAGGAAATTAAATTGGGTGGTTAGTAGAGGTAGTCATGGCCCATTTTTTTCTTTTTCTTGGTTAAGGTTGGGGCTGGGGGGCAGGGGTTTACCCTTCTTGGCTCAAAGCATAACAGTAATATTTATTGTTTCCACATTTTTCTCCCTTTGGCTTTGTTTCCGAGGCCAAAACATAGTTACAGCAGAACAACAATAGCAATATTGTGTGATCAACTCAACCCCCCCCCCCTCCTAAGGTCCAGCTCGTCTCCCTTATGCCTTGGTGAGTGGAGAGTGGGAGGAAGTGAAAGTTAAAGTCAAGAGAAACGATCAAAGAGTTAAGACTCTTAAAAAATATGTTTTATTAGCCAACATGTGTGTCAGGGTTTCCGCTGTTACTTCTGTTCAGTATACCATTAGAGTAATCATGAAACATTTACTTTCAAGCGTCAACTAGTTATAATATCTTCCTGCCATCATGCTACACAAAGATTGCATTGCCTTCGATTTGTGCAATTCGATGGTGTAGATCTTGAGGACCTTGTTCCTTTCATGCACCTAGATCTCCATCATTGAGAGATTTTGGATTGCTAATCTTGAACCAAAAAGCACGATCTGTTTTCTTAAGAGTGATTATAAAGTACTTTTTTTGCCTTTTTTTGCTTTTTGAGCAAATGAAATTGTATTACTTGATGTAGAGTAGGTTTGTGTACCTATATATGGCTATCTAAAACTTCAAGAAGGTCACAGGGAACCTTTTACGCATAGTGGTGTGCTATTTACACGCTATTGCTTTTACTTGAAACAATGTCATTACATAGCAATAATCCATATTATAAATCTAAAAGAATTTTCATCTCAATTTTTATGGACTTGTGTTTTTCATTTTATCTAATTTTTGTCAAATTGGATTTTTTTTCTTAAAAACATTTGGGTTGGGTTTTAGTATAACTTCAAGGGAAGATATGATCTTGTGCGGCTTATAAAGACAGTGCATAGACATGGGCTTTATGTTCATCGGGTTGGGTTTTAGTATAACTTCAAGGGAAGATATGATCTTGTGCGGTTTATAAAGACAGTGCATAGACATGGTCTTTATGTTCATCTCGTATTGGACCTTATGTTTGTCTTGAATGGAATTTTGGGTACCTTTCTACTATATCCCTCTAATTTTATTTTTATTTTTTAAATTTCTTTTCCCCTATTTCATTTTAATTTTGTATATGTGCTTTTAACAATATTTGATTTGCTCCCTCTCTTACTTGTGTGTGTGTGCTGATTTCTGTATGGTTAAAGTATGTTCCTAATATTAGCTTCGGACTAATAATGAGCCTTTCAAAGTTTTACACCCCATTCACTTTCCCTCTATCAATTCCTTTTTTTTTGAAGAATGAAGGCTAATTTTATAATATTTGTATGACTTGGTGGTTTTAAAGGCAGCAATGTAAGGGTTCACCTAGAAAATTGTTCGATGATGAAGAGGGAAATTCTATTTGAGTCGCAGGCGGTCCTATTATTCTTTCACGAGTTTGAATATTTTCGGGCATCTAAGTCAATTGTTTGTTTATTGGATATGTGTTACACATTAGACCATTTACGTAAATTATCAATTTTTCTTTTGAAGCGAGATTAATTTGAATAATTTATTGATTCTTAGATTGAGAATGAGTATGGGCCACAAAGAAGGGCACTTGGAGTGTGGGTTCATTGAGCTCCATCAATTTAATGCAAAAATGTTTAGCTAAAAACTAAAATCAAATTTGTATGTTTATTTATGACAGTACCATGGGGAACCAACTTTGGTACGGAAGTCGTCCTCTCATTACTACAAGTTATGACTATGATTCTCCTATTAAGAGGGTGGGAGAGGTCGCGTATACTTGAGAGGGTGGGAGAGGTCGCGTATAGACTTGCCTTACCACCGCTTGCCGAGTTCACAATGTGTTTCACGTGTCTATGTTGAGAAAGTATATCCCGATCCGAGCCATGTGATTGAATATGAACCGTTACGACTCAGAGGATTTGTGCTATGACAAACCGCTTCGTATTATGGATCGGAAAGATTAAGTACTAAAAGGCGAACCATTCCGTATGTGAAGGTGCAATGGACTAATCACTCGGAAAGAGGCTACTTGGGAACTCGAGGAAGAAATGCGAGAAAAGTATCCCGACCTTTTTCCCGATAAGGTGCGTAAGTTTAGAGGACTAAACTTCTTTGTAAAGGGTGAGAGTGTAATACCCGTTAATTATTTTTATTATTTAGTAAATCGTGATAATAACAAGTTTTGGCATAATTTCATTTGGGCGAATCTTTTAGTTATAAAATTGTAAATTGGATCCAATATAGTTTGATATTGTTATTTTGGACTTGGCACGTAAATTAGCCCGTTAGTGTTGGCCCGAGAGTCTAATAATAATAATAAAAAATTGTAATAATAATAATGGTAGATAATAATAAAAGAGAAACGTGACGGGTAATAAGTTTGCGAGCGATCGTGGGATTTGGGAGAGGTCATTACATCGAGAGATAAGGGAGAGTTGTGTTTGAAATTCAAGAAAGGTTTCCTAGCTATCCTATTCTACTAGTATTACATTGAGACTATAAGAAGGAAACAAACGAAAATTTATTCTCACCATACGCAAACTATAGTCTTGCTCGGAATCAAGGTTGCGAGAGAGTTATATAAGTGATGACAAAGACAGAGGTTGAGCCGCAACAAGTAAGTCTTGTGTCTTTTGTTAATCTTAGTATTCCAATGCTTTCGATTTATTAGATAATTTTGTGTAGAAAGTTAAAATATCATTGGCCTCAATGGGTGAGTTTATAAGTGGTTTTGAATTTTGTTGGGTTGTGTGTGCCGGAGGGAAGAGACATGAGGGAGGCGGGTAAACTACAACAATATCGGTCATTAACAACGTTTAAAAAGCGTTGTAAAGGGTTTTACAATGTTTTCGAAACGTTGTGATAGCTAACGTTGTAATAGGTCATGTTCTTTAACAACGTTTTAATAAGCGTTGCGGCGTTGTTTTTGTACTTTTCACAACGTTTTTGAAATGTTGTAGAAAACAAAAGACAACGTTTTTAAAGCGTTGTAGTAAATTAAACACAACGTTTAGGTGAAACGTTGTAGTAGGTATTAACAATGTTTGCTGAAAATGTTGTAAAAGTCTATTGATATTACAACGGTTTACAATAAACGTTGTAAAAAGGGTAAGACAACGTGTATTTAAAATGTTGTAATTGATATTACAACGTTTTCTAAAACGTTATAAAAGTGCATTGATATTACAACGGTTTTTAAGAAACGTTGTAAAATGTTATTACAACGTTTTATAAAAACGTTGTAAAAAGTGTACTGATATTACAACAGTTCACAAAAAACGTTGTAAAAAATGGTTATTACAACGTTTTATAAAAACGTTGTGAATGCTATTAAAAAAAATCCGATTTTTGTTCCTCTCCCACACACGTAGCTGGCCAAATCACATTGGAGCTACTGAAAGAGCCATCTGACCCAAAATTACCATTGTCATGAATATTGAGACATCGCATGAGTGATAGACAATAAGTCAATAATTTAAATACAATATTTGACATGGAGTTACTGCAACATGAATAAACAGAGACAAGTGATGTAGACAAATTGAAGTATGATTCTCGTAACATGTATTGATACCACTTGAAGTATGATATTCACTTTTCAAGTAAAAGATACAATATTTAGTATCATCATCTGAAAAAGTCAAAATCAAAAAGCGCCGACCAATGATATATTCTTTTCACCAAATATGAGAGAAGTATGATTTTCAATGATACAACAAAACAAGATCTGCTCTTTGGACCTTCATTAGCCGATGCCCGAGCTCCTCTCCCATATGTGCATCTGTTGAAGGGAAAATATAGAAATTCCAAAAGGTTATGGATGTATATATCTTAAGCTTCTTTAAATATGGACTACAACATGTTTGGCCCTCATAAGTTAAGTTAAGAGGGGTTTCATGTGTAAGTTCCAGTCACTTAAAAGTCACAGTTACCCGTTTAGATAATACGAGGTTGCATTTATAGGTCGTGTTATTTACCAAGCGGACAAAAGCAATGTCGTCAAAAAGGCTTTCAAAGACACTACGTATGCATGAGAACTTTCGATGGACTCTCGATTACTTCCAAAACCCTTAGAATGATAGTTAAGGGGACAACAACAATTTCTGGCTAGACTTTGCTAACCTCTTTGCGAAGCGGTATTCGCGCAAGGTGTGAAAGCAATAATGGAGATAGAAAAACATGGTTTTGAAGTCAGTTTTTGACGCAATTGTTAAATAATTTTGTGCAAAGTCAAACACTTAATGTTGAAGTTCTACGATTGGTAAAATTTTGACACCCTCGGGCGGGACTAACAAGAAGCCATGTCCCAACTACTTTGAGGTTGGATACATGTGTTAAATTAATCCTAAAGCTTAAGCTATTAGGAAGGGGCCCAACAATGTATATCTAGCTTAACAATGACTTAAGATGTCCGAATGAATGTTTGAGGAGTTGAAGGAACACGTACCATGAAAAATAAGACAAAGGAGAAATCTCAAGTCGTACAAATGATCATGGTTTAAAACTAACAAATCATATTGAAACTTTGAGCAAGCGAAGAGTAGATATGATCACAAAGTTGAATGCAACTTGAAGGAGTAAAATAAATTGAGAAGTATATCAAGACTTTGATAATACAAAATATAGCTCACGTTTGGAGGATCTTGCTCGGATAAAGCGAATGGTGCAAAATCATTCATGTAGCCGCCCCAAGTAATCGCGTGGCTCATGAGTTGATCATTGATGGGTCATGGGGACGTCAAATTTGAATCCACCTCCCTCAAAAAGATATTGAAACCGTACAATTTAGGGTATACGTGGGGAGACCCTTCGTATATATTACGCTTCGCCCGAGACACCAAAGCGGATATGCGGACATATATAATACGAGATATACACTTTTCCCACTAAGCTAAGTGATGGATCCCTGTGAGCGTAATGCTCTACACTAAAGAATTGTACTAGAATCCGGTTGGAACGCAATCTAGGTAACTTCTCAAACGTTTCTAAATAAGATGTAGTTCTCGGTTAAAACAACAAGGTCAAAGCATGCACAAGAAATGGAACAAGACATAGGTAATTGCACACCTTCCATGCTCTCTCGGATGTATGCAAAGCATAACATCTTTGTCGCTAGGACTGCACTTACTTGGTATGAATCCACAACCTAATGCTTTCCTAGTATCCGAAAGCGAAGATTAGTATTTCAAATTGCAAACAAGTCTTGAACTATTATTAACCGACTTGATTTTCTAACTCCAATATCAAGTAAAAAGGGTCCCAATGTTGAGGCATCACTTTGGCATGGCATATTCCAAGCACGGCACATTTGTCATGTAAAAAGAGTACAACGCAATTTGTTTTTCCGATTACTTAAACTAGTAAGTGAAAAATGGAGATTTCCAATTTGCAATTCAGCTCATTTTTCACATTAGTTTCTCTACTCCTTACTACTTTGAAGCAAGCTTATATAGCTATGCTACAAGGACTCGGAATGGCGTTTGGTATGAATATGCATGTGAGAATCCGAATCACGAAAATGTAGGATTTTACACAACATGAAGGTATCCGGTTGCCATACCCATATTTTCTGTGAAATGGAGAGACCATGTCTCACACGAATATAATATTATGATGTCGGATGCTATTTAATTGCATTTATAACGAACATGGGAAACCGTTTCTAAACCAACTTTATGAAGGAAATAGTATGCATATGGAGTACTTGTCTTGAGATCCAAACAAAGCGAGGTATCAAATAAGAAGAGGATAAAGGTGTGCATGCGAGTAAACTGTAATGAAAAAAATAATTAGAGAGCTTACAACAACATCGGCCGTACTTCCTCCCAATCACCGGCGGCATTCTTCCCGATCGTGCTAAGCCGCTTTGTATTTCATCCGCAATCATTAAGACATTATACTTTGTGCAAAGATCTCTTACAACTTTTAGGTATCCATCCGGAGGAATTATAACCTAGCAACAATAATCGAATCTCGTTTAATAAATAAAACAAGAGCAATTCGAAGTTTCAATTAGAAAAATAGAAGAAATTTGACGAGTGGGGAGAGATCCCCCTCCACTAGAAATGATCTACTCACAAAAGCACACCACATTGTTTATTTTAATAGATTATATGTACTAGAGTTGCTCGCTCCTCCAATCAAAATTCAAGCGAAAAGAGATGGTTAAGGGAAAAGGGAAAAAAAGGAATTCTTGGTTGGAAAATGAAGATTTTAATAGGAGAGGAAAGATGTACAGAGATGGAGAACAAGACCACCTTAAGACCAAAAGTTGGAGCAAAGAAAAAAACTTAAGAAATAGTCAAAAGAGGCCTCCGGTCCGTAGCGAATCGAAATAGCCATGCCACCAAATGCCCCAAAGTCCTTGGTCCAAAGAGATGCTAGGAAGACAAAATCATGCATTTCCACATCATCGTTTCCTCCTTTACCTTTCCCAAATCCCTTCCACATCTTACAGGGACTAATCCTATCTTCAATGCAAATAGAGAATAGGGTATTTGAAAAAAAAAAAAGAAAAAAAGGAAGAGAAGGTTAGTGTGAGATTCAATAACCCATATGCATGTTTGTTAGAAACTTCGGAAAATCTTGGAAATTTATCATTATAGAAGGCTCGTGGAACCGAGAGTGAGCCTTTCCACTGTTCTACTAAGGCTTTCTTCACCTTTGGATGACTATGTCCCTGCATCAAGAATCGAAAAGTCATATGATGTAGTCCAATGTAATAAGTTACAAGAATGGTAACTTGTACAATGATAATCCCTTTCTCTACAATCAAATAAAGTGTAGGCATAACAAGCCACTTCCGTGATCAAGTAAAATAGTATACTAAAAGTAAAACAAAATCCTTACTCTACGGAAGCAACTTTTACTTATTTTTCTTCTTTTGATTAGTATCCATATGAACCTACTTTTAGATTAGGCTTTGAGAAGGAAAAGCTGGCGTGGTGTCAATCTTCCTAGAGAAATCAAAAAGGTAATGTCAACTTGCTAACATAATGAGATAAGCATACATATGAAACAATCCACATAATGTCACCGATTAAGCTGCAGAGTAACCCGAGAGGAAGTCCAAAAATTTGTTGCCTTCGGGTCCCAAACCGATGATCCCTTTGCATGAGAAAATACAACAGGGATCGGGTGGTAACGCAATTTGTCCACGAAGTGTTGGTAAAGAAGTTATCTACATCTATAAATCAAAATCCAAAAAAAAAACCCAACCTTTTCACGCCACCCTTGATCCATCGTAGTAGCCCACTATATGTGCCACCTGTTTTGGCATCCCCAAGAAGACGATTTCCCTCACTAAAATTCGTTGTAATCGATCTCAGTTCCTCACGGTGAAGACTTTCCATGATGGGGGACCAATGCCAATTCTGCTGGATTAGATAGGTCCCGAGATCTTACGTAATACCCGATCCTACTTCTTTCCTAGTTCACGGTATGTTTGGTCAATTCGAGTGTTGTTTCGTGTGATTAACTTTGGGTATGTTTGAGTCTTGAGTTCTTTGTCATTCGTGCATAAATACGGGATGATTATGTTGATTTTTGAGTGTGTTTTGACCTTAAGATAGATAAAGATACACACAAAAGCATGGATACATGCTTAAACCTGAAATTCTATCCATCCGAACAGTCTGTAGTAATTTGGCCATAACTTTGTCTAGGAAATTGAATTTGCAAACCGTTTGATTCTGTGTAAACTAGACTCAAAGAGCTTTCCAACCATATCTTATTCACAATTTTTGGAGTTGTGGATCATCCTAGAAATGTCTTTAAAGTTGACTGAAAAATCAGAAATGTGACAGCTTTGACTAGGTTTTAAGTGAGTTGACCTTTTGACTCAATTTTTATTGGCTGAGATTTATGGACGTCCATTGACTCTTTGACCAGACATAATAAGTCACCTTGACTCCATTAGAGGCCCAAGAACACCGTCATTTGTTCATCTTCAACCTTAGAGCTTAGAGAGAGAGAGAGAGAGTTCTAGAGTGAGAAAGTGCCATAGTTTGCTCATTTGAAGTCCAAATCACGATCCGTCTTCACCATTGTGGAGCTATGGACTAGAGGAACACTTTCCATGGATTGCATGTTGATTTTCATGGTTTAATTTCGATGGAGGTAAGTAACTATGATGTTTTGTATGTTTATGAGTTGAATTGGGAGAGTAAAACATGTAGGTTGTGTTAGATGATGATCCTTGTGTTGATCTCTTGGAAGAAATGTGTTATTAGTTACTCCTAATGATATTTTGTTGTTTTAAGTTACTGATTTAAGTTGAAAATGTAATGGGGAAAGACATGATGATTTGTGAAAGCCAAATGCTTAGTTCTTGAATTAAAATTTGTTACTGTTTTAAGGCATGTTGTCGAATTTACTGGGGAAAATTCGTCCATGGGAATTATCTGAATTTTTGATATGTTTTACATTTATATGTTGTGTAGCATCCTGTAAATTTTCATAAATTTTAGAGGTCGGGAAGTACCTCGTTTAGGTCTCGTATTATCGATACGCAGAATGGACTGTTGCTGGAAATTATGGTTTGTAGTTCAATCTTTATGTGGTTGCATGTTGATGAATATAAGTCCAAATGGACTGATTTAAAATGGTAAATTGTAATTTAGAATGTCTAGTTTCTGGGTATATAAGATTCATAATATTTGGACATGCATAGAATATTTGGTGAGATGTTGGTTACAAGTTAGAGCGAAAAACACATGAATTTCAAGATAGTTGCAGTCCCTGTTTTGGGCTATTTTCGTGAAAAGTCTGGTACTAATCCACTATTGAGAATGTTTTGAATTTTGGATATATTATTCTTATATATGTTAGGTTGTTCTCTGTAAATTTTCATAAATTTTAGAGGTCGGGAAGTACCTCGTTTAGGTTGTGTTTTATCGCTGTGCCAAGTAAACTGTTGCTGGAAATTCTGGGTATTAGATCTAACTTTAAGTGACTGATTCTTGATGATTGTAAGTCCAAATGAGGTAATTCAAAGTGGTAAATTATAGTTCCAGATATCTAGTTTCTAAATATGGAATAATTGTAATATTTTGACTTTTGTGGAATATTTGGTGAATTTAACAGTACTGTTGCGCAGTACCAAATACGTATTATTGTTGTTAGTCTCCAAGAATTAGAGACTTCGTCAATGTGTAATTGTTGTTATTATTAAACCTTGAGTATTGGTAACTCGTTAGAATTGTGTTAGTTGTTATTTGCGATTAATTGGCGAGATTTCTATGGGTGGAAGATACACCAAATATAGGGTATTAGGATTGGTGTAGTTATTTAGGGACGATCTTGCGGTTCGTCGATGTTTCAAAATGGGTATTGACTCTAGTTGAGTCGACATGAGATAGTAAATTTATTTTTAAAAACTATACGACCTATATACTAGTCGTGACTGACTCTTGGGAGTTGCATAGGGCGTATTAAACAAGCGTCGAATCTTGTAGTTAATTTATTAATGTGTAGAATTGACTCTACGGAGTTGATTAATGTGTAGTATAATTCACTACGGTATTTAGTCTCCTACGATATTGGATGGCGTATTGTGAAAGTGATTATTCGTAAGAACTTGACTTTAGTTAATTCAATCATACATGAGATGACATACCGTGATTATCGTTCCAATTGGACGAAGTGACTTGTAATGAGTCGTGATATATATAGTACACGGCGATAGTGTTATGTGATAGTTTATGCTATACATGAGATAAAGTGTATTGAGTGATTATAGGATACTGTAGAGATCCTAAGTTGAGTTGCACAATAGGCCTACTTTGCCTATTGTCTTATTTTGGTTATATGTTCAGTGATTATGGACATTGTGTGATTGTTCTAGTATGTGATAGGACAATCATCCTACTTTGATGATTGATTGTGTGTTTAATGTTTACTAGCACACTTTGTTGATTTGTTGTTGTAGGCTTATTGTAACCTACTTGAAACATTCGTATTGTTATTGAATGTGGTTGTTGTGGTATGCTCCCTACATTGGAGTATGACCGTTTATTTTAAATGTCGAGTAAACATCTACTTGTGCATTTAGTTAAGTCCATGGCATTTGTGTCGGTGTATTGGCCTTCGATTATTGCGGGAACGGGGCTACGTAATAGTTGAAGGCCAATACATCGGGCCTCGCCACCGTTGGCCACGGTAGGGGTATAGCGCCATGTGTTGTAGGGAATAAACGCAAACTTGGTAAGCTATATCCGTGGTTGATTCTTGGGTTGTAGGGACCAAGATCACACGTCGGCGATGAATCTGAGAAAATGGTTCACCAGGTTTCATGTTGTTTCTTGCTCTTGGTTCGAGCACGTCAACAACGGCTTTGAATTCTTGATTTGGTTTATTGATCGAGCACGTCAACAACGGCCGATATTTGGTATTATATTGGTTGGTTGGTTGGAACTATTGGTTTGGTCGGAGGTGTACCTCGGCGCCGTATCCCTTTAAATGTGTTTACTTACCGCTCTTATGTGTTTCTTATACAAGCGAATGATGGTCACAATTTCCAACTTCGTATGGGACGGTTGGCGATTGTTGAGCTTCTCGTTAGTATACGGTTGGTTGCCCTTACGTGCTACTACATGTTTATTTTCCTATTATATTGTTGTGCATAAAACCATGCCATATAGTCACATATAATAACTTGTCGATTAATGATTAAGTTAAAATTATTACCAAGATTAGTGCATTTAGAGTCTTGGTTTACTATTGCATTCATACTCATAGCACCCAATACATTATAGTATCTTACGAGTCTTTTAGACTCACCCAACAACCTCCTCGGTTTGCGGTTAAGTTCCAGTAGTGAGTCTTGGAGTTAGCAAGATGTATTTATATTGTCATTTTCTTCTTATTTCTTGTATTGTGAGATTGTGAGGTTCACTAAGTTATGTAAACTTAGTCTATGGGTAGAAATAGTTGTATTCTTTAGATTTGTATTTTGGTGCCGACTTGTGTAGTCGTGCGGTTGTTATACTATATTATTTTGGATTTCGACTCGTGGTATTTTAGTATTATTGTTTCTCCGGCTCGTGTATTTAGCCGTCGAGGTTTTAATTATTGGGTTTATCTTTAGTGTTGTTCTCCGGTATGTTTTGGCGTTGAGGTTTATTTAGTTGTAGTTGTTGTTCGAGTTTTGAAACTCACATTTTAACTTGTATTCATTTGCATAGTTTTAGTTTTGAGCTTTTGTGACTCGCTTTCTTGGTTGTTCTTGTTAGCGCACCGAGTTGGGGTTCAACATCGAACCCCGGACTTGGGTCGTCACATCTTCTACTCTCGCTCGCCTATATACAAGGAGCCAAATCACTACAACAAATGTAGTGCAGAGAATCAACCCACTAACAACGGCGAGGATAATAAGATATTCCCTATGGTAGTGCATACAGTAACATTTCTTCTCGAAACAAAGGGAAAAGAACACGCTTTTAAACAATGTCAAAGAATTACATTAAGGAGCTCAATGGAACATATCTCGAAGGTGAATAACATTACGACAATTACTTTTTATATATACAAAATCACGGGGACAAAGGAAAATAATTTGGCAAACTAGGTACTAGTAAATAGATAAGGATTTACGGCAATTGATGATTAAATAGCACGTATTGAATGCAAACCTATAACAAGCGTGCGGACAAAGGCACGAGAGGTATTGCATCTCGGCGACGAGATGTAGTTCTATTGGCCACCACAGTACACCAAGAAACGAATCATCAGTCTTTGGCGCAAGATGAATTGCTACGGCTCGGCTTGAGATTAGGTGTCCCCACGTGAGTGAGATTCGTTCGGTTAGATGTATTGTCGGACCATTTCCAACCCATACCAACTCCGGTGTTCATGCTTCTACCTCCAACCCAACATCCATTAGTAGCCTTTTACGCTCTGAGTTTTTGAATAATGTTTAGTTCTGAAATGATGTCGGTGTTGCGGTGTCCATCATATTTCCTACTGATCTCCGATTCATTCCATGATTGAGAGGTTACGATAAATCCAAAGCATTTTGTCTTACTAGCACCCATAACCCAACGGAAGGACATCTGCTGTCAACAAAGAGACAGTGCATGTCTCAAAGTAATCCATTCAATCCTTAAAGACAACGTAAGAAGAGAAACAATAGATTGTGCAATAATTTGATAAGATGACAAAGAAAAACTATAAGCGGCACCATCATCGTGGCTTTCGTCATGGGAAGATGCATCCAAAAGGGAATCATTGGAGACCTAAAAGAAGCATAGAGCATAAATAGCATCACTTCACTCAAAATAATTGAAATATATAAATGGATTGTGTTGACAAACTCACTTTGCATATGAAGTGCCAAATGCAAGCATAACCCAAGCGCGGAAAGAAGATGAAATTGTGGGTAGATCAGCTTCCCTTCCATTATTTAACAATTCCCTCTTCCGATAAAGTGTAGGATCGTCCAACGGTTTCACGATTCCTTAAAGGAGTAAATTACGATATGAAACATAATTCTACGAGGAGATCAGAAATACATTTACATTTCAAACACACGCACACCAGAGAGAGAGAGAGAGAGAGAGAGAGAGAGAGAGAGAGAGAGAGAGAGAGACTATACCCCAAGAATAGCATAGATTAGCTAATCATCTTGTGAAGCGATTTCACAAACAGTGGAACTTGGGGTCATAAATTGTTGGGTAGGTAACGATGCCATTAACCCATATATTTATGTTATATATGTCCAAAGAATAATAATTACGTAAAACCTAATAGTACATCAACAAATAACAACAAACCCTTTACTTTAGACCTAAAAATGCAGAGGCGTAAAGCAACATAAATTTAGCAAAGTACTTATTCATCACGCTTGTTGAAGGAGGACTCGAATTCTACCTTGTTCGATCTCGAACAAAGATTATCTTTAATCTCTCACGCGGACAACAAATAATTGATCTTTTGTGACTGAACACTCAATTAAAGAAGGAGAAATGTGATTTAAGAAATTAGCACAGGCCCGAAACATAATTCTAACATACAAGAATGGTTTTTAACAAGCCAATCGTACAACTCATCGACCTCTCGAAAAACTCATTTTCATGGTGAGATTTCGGAAATTCTAATCGGCATCATTATTTCTTGCCTTCATCTCTGAAGGCTAGGTTGGATTTTCAAGAAAAGGGGAACAAGGGATTAAATTAATCAAAGCGAAACGAAAGCGGCGGGGGAAAGAAACTATAAGATGCTAGCCACTCTTTACGTGGAGCTAATTACGGTCGGGGCGTGGATTGTCTTGGATTGTTAAGCTCCAAATGAACACGTTCGCCACTTGAGCACAATATTGTTTTGGTTGAGCGAAGCATATTGAGCGACACTAGTTTGTTAAGGGTTCTTGAATAGTTATTTCTTTTCCCATTTAACCTTTGTGCGGTTTGCATACTCCAGTATCATTGTGCAATAGTCAAGTGAAAGTAGTGTTTTTCGGCACCAAACATCAAAAGAAAACATCAAGATGTGGCATACTCTTGACATGTGATAAAGATGTCAATTTGAAGTTGAGAAAGTAGATTTAACTATACATGGAATAATACTTATTAAGAACACTTATACAGGGAAATAGTGCATCTTTGCATGATTTCCTATGCGTCGAGCAACTTACCATACTATTCCGTTGCAGCAATTGGCGTGCTACTTGATGGATTCCGTAGTTGCGGTTTACTGAAACCATCTGCAGTTACTTCAATTCATTTTACTAGCAAAGTTCGATTAAGAGCGAAAGAAGTAACATGAATCATCTATAAACACAATCTCCAAATATTTTAGCAATAAATCATTTTATATAATAATTACGTCTTGCAAACGAGTGTGCGGGTAGTTGTTAGCATTCACTTTCAAATAATACATAAGTGCAACAAGTTTTGCTTTGTTTTCCTCGAACCTTCACTTGAAAATTTCTTATACACTTACCTCCAAGAACCTCTCTATAAATGTTGACATATGGCTTATCTGCTAGACTTCTACGGGGATCCACCCAACCACTGAGTGAATTGATTCGCGATGACTCTACCAATGTGTGAAACAAACTCGATCATGCCAATCAAATTTAATGCCGTAGCCTAGCTATAATTGAACCAACCAACCCCTTACTTCAGTCCCTCACTTCTCAAGTCTAAGCCGTTGTTCAATAAAGGAGGCACTAAGAAGAAGAAGAATTTTGGTGCTTGCTTTCATTCTTTGGCTTCTTGTCAAACAGGGCTGGGGATAAGAAGAAGAATCGAATAAGAAGAATCGAATCGAATCGAAGAAGAAGAAGAATAAGAATTAGAAGAAGAAGAAGAAGAAGAAGAAGAAGAAGAAGAATCAAAAGAAGAAGAAGAAGAAGAAGAAGAAGAAGAAGAAGAAGAAGAAGAAGAAGAATTTTGGTGCTTTCATTCTTTGGCTTCTTGTCAAACAGGGCGGGATTGCTAAAAGACCAACGCTTTCTAGTTGTTGCATACTTTCTTGATTGAAGTGTGTAGTGTTCCTAGAGAAAATTAAGGCGTTGGCAATATCACTATGCCAATCGATATCAAGACTTGGGAGGATCCTTGATCCTCTCGAGCAAATGAGGCTCTATGCCATGGGTTGAGGAGTAGTAATATGCGAGTCACTCGTATTTCCAAGTATGTTTTAACCGAACCGGACAACAAACAACAAGATGAAGCGTAATAAAGAAGAATGTGGTCCTTTCACCATGATGTCCCCAAGCTCTGAGCAAGAACCTTCTTAGTGGAAGTAAAATGTGTCTCTATACCTTCCATAACAAGATATAATCTATAACTTGACCAAATCCTCAAAAGCAAAGAAAACAAGAAGAATGAAAGATAGGATCACGAAAAGAAAAAAAAAAGGCAAGCAACGTAGGATCCAAAAAGAAAAAGAAAGAAAGATTGATAAGGAAAGAAACGAAAAACAAAATAAAGAAAGATAGGATCCTCAAAAAAAAAAAAAAAAAGGAGGAAAATAAAAAGAAAAGAAAGAAAGATAGAGTCAAAAACTAATAATAAAAAATTTTAAAAGGAGAGGAAAAAAAAGAAGGTAGGATCATCCATCGTTATATAAAGTTTGAAACGTCTATTGTTCAATATTCTTGTAGAAAATAACTAAGGTATGTCCTCCATTTTGACACTAGTCTTTTGCACCATTCTTATACAAGCTGTAACTTTTATTGGATATACAACTATAAGAGGGAGAGTAGTATCTTGGGGCTACAATCTTTCTCAAATTAATTATTCACAATAATGTTTACAAGTATACATCTATTGAAGTTATATAACGAGTGCATTCCAATTCCTCCCATAGAAATCAATTATGCAAAAATCAAACTTCACCCCCAAATGCCTAATTACAAACTAAAAGAAACACAAAAATTATCCCAATGGAAGCTCAAACAACAGCTCAAATGAATATATACTTTAGGGCCACATCTATTGAAGTAATTGAGTTCAAGCAGAGGATGAAGCATTAGTTATTTTAGATAGTGAATACTTTTAGAGAACATTGCGAAAAAGTAATACGATTCTTTTTAGGAATTAATTCAACATTGAAAAAGCCCAAATGCCCAAATAAAGTTGAAATTGAAAAACCCAATGCCTATTGGGATAATTTAATTAGGGTTCATAGTTAATTAGTTATTAGAGATCGAACTTACGGAACAAAATTGCAATTTGCCGGGGAGGCTGAGATAGTTCCGTGTGCTAGGAGAATGGGAGGAGAAAGAGATTCGCGCCTTGTTCCTTACCCGTGAAGACTAGAGTTTGATGTGGTCTTCTATGCGAGTGTCGAGGCGAGGGCGTTTGGTGGGCGGCAACGGCAACGGCAACGATAGCGGCGGCGACAATAAGAGCAAGTGGTAGTGACTAAGGTTCAGGATTTTCTTTCACCGTCTCTCTTCTCGGTCCTCGCTAGTGATCAAGTTTTCGTGACGAGAAAGAAATTAGAAGCGTATCCGCTCTTTTTTTGGACATTGCTATGGGTATAACAACGTTTATGTAACAAACGTTGTCAAATCTCCATTCTATTACAACGTTTGCTTGGTGGCGTTGTTATATCGTCGTCCTAATACAACATTTATCCGGAAAGCGTTGTTAATAACTCTCATAAACAATGTTCAGTTTCAAAACGTTGTAATAATCTATCCAAACACAACGTTTTTAAAACCGTTGTGTAAAATGACCTAAACACACATTTGTTTAAAAGCGTTGTAAAACTAATGTTGTGAAAAATCATTTTGTTGTAGTGGTAGTAAGAAAAGAATCAAGAAAAAGAGGGAAGAAGGCGGAGAGAGGGAGAGAACGTGGGGGCAAGAAGAAAAAAATGAGAAAGAGAGGAAGAAGCGATATGTGAGGATTGGTTGTGAGTGTGTGTGTGTTGTTGACTTAAGGTTAAGCGGAGATAGGGAAAGGGAATAAAGAAGAAGAAGAAATCTCGCCTTGATGGTGGGCCTTGTGGAAAAGATTTACAATTAAGAAGAGAGAGAAAAGTATGTAAAGGGAGAGAGGAGAAGGGTGGCGTGGATGAAGTAGGAGAGAGAAAAAGGAAGTGGGTTTGTAGACTTGTTTTTGATGTCGGTATGTTTGTGAGGGTATATTTCTTCTCCCTTTGTTTGCATAGATGGAAAAGTTAATAAATAGCTTTGTAGAGTATAATTAGAGACCTTGTAAATAAACACTTTTAGTGTACTATTAATGTTATGAATAGTATAATTTAATAAGTATAATAGTATCACTTGGTTTATAGTTTGGATCTTGGTAGAAAGTATATACTTATATAGTTAAGTTATGCTTTGACTTTTAGATTTGGGCAAGAGCGGGTAGCGGTTTCATTTTGCCAAGTTAAGTCTTTCTTTGCTATTAAGGTAAGGGTTTATACCACTTTAAGTATTTGACTTATATGTTTATTCGATAGCTTCCGTTGTACTTTTGTTGTTGTCAAACGTCATTGTATACGCTATGTGCGATACTTGTGCCGCATACATTTTGAACTTCGTCACATCGTTTCATTGTCACTTCATATTATGTCTTATCGATAATCCTCCGTATGAATTATTGTCTTATGAGAAATATCTTTATGAAAATCGTTAGATTGTGACAACTTCCAATGGTGAATCCATTATGTACTTTATTGAAATTCTTACTGTGATAACTAAGTTAAACAACCTGTCACACGAGGGTACTACGGTACTATGAGATATGAATTTTATGGATTTTTATAAATACCTTACACCACGGCCCGTGGTGCGGTTATCCGGATATACCTTACTTATGAATTTATGAAGCATCAAGACTCTTAGTCACGATTTAATTAAGGTCTTAAGACCACTTACGTGATCATAGTACGAGTTGGGCCGCCTCCAACCGGTATGGGGCGGTTGGCGGTAGCTGTACCTCTCGATCAATTTGCATGTCAGTATCCTTTCCTTTGGAATTCCTATTACTTTTACGATTTTATGAACTATGAATGTTGACCTTTATGACTTCAATATTGAAATGTACGAACTTATGATTCTCTTCAAGTCAACTCCTCCTTAGAAACCGGAGGGTTGTATATGAACTTGCGAGCATTGTTCACTCACCCATTTGCATATTCCTTCTTCCATGTTATAAGTAGGAAGGATCGTCATTGGGTAGGCGTTGACAAGAATATTTTGAGAGATTTTATTATTGAATTTATTTCTTGTAATTTGAGAGGGTTGTTTATTTAAGCTTGGTTTTGAAGTGAGATTTATATTTATAATTACTTTGGGTTATTATTGGAGTTGACGTTTGAGTTACGTTAAATTAAGATGATTTGATATTGTATTTATTAGAGGATAATTGTTAAGCATCGATTATGGTGGCGTGGCTAAAGCGTGGGACTACGATCTTGAGACCAAGTTTGGGGCGTTACAATTCTACATCCACACTCGTAGGGGTGTGTCTTACGAACCGGATGTCCTAGCCTTCTTTGCAATGTGAAGGATGTCGATTGATTTTAAAAGCGAGAAGTATCCTTCATGGTCCTCCGACATGTTCAAATACAAATGACTTTAATTTTACTGTTTCGCTTTGTATTTCTAATAAGAATTACTCAATAAATCTTCCATGCTCCAACCACTATAATGCTCATTCTTCAATGCATTGTGGATCGTATTAAATCGATTCACGCCGATATAATCTGTCGTACCAATGTGGTTTTAACTGATTTACATCTCTTTCCACCATTCACTTGGCCCTAGATAATTCGTTGTAATAGTCGGTGATACGTGCCCAGATCATTGATTCCCTTTTTGGTTCCCACCGACCACTGAATCTTGACTTGTAGTAAAAATGTCTTTGCTACGAGGATGTCTTCGATTCTAACCATTTTGGCCCGCTGTGATCTTACCTTTTTCGGTTAACAAAATTTTGTACATCAACCGGTGGTTGAGTCTCGAGGACAAACGTCGGAGTTGCCGATTTTTGTCGGATGCATGCATCTAAACTTGTCCTTCGTGAGGAATTTGATGACATAGGTCTTAGAGAGAATCCATATGTAGGGCCTTGTATTACAAATTGGCTTCCTATTGGCTGCCAATATTCAGGTTGTGGCATGTTATTCACACCACGAGAAAACTGAAAATTTTGATATTTGGAATATTTTGGGAGGACTCAAAATTTTGAAAATTTCCAGAACCTTGGAAATTTCCAAAATTTTGTTGATTGTATAACCTACAAAATTGTGTAAATTTGGTGGGTACTGTGGGGTAGAAGAATTTTGAGAGAACTGGGCATTTGGAGGAATACAAGAATTTTGAGAATTTGCTCATCCATCGACATTTGAAGGATTAAAAAACGGTCTGAAAAAATCATCTGAGTTATCATCCATCTTGAAAAAAATATGCAATTGTAGAAAAACAAAATTACGGATAAACAAGAGAGAGATGTATGTTGAAGATCTAAAATATGAGAAGGTTATAGATGTATATATAGATAGGAAATAATTTTAAAATTAAAAAAGATTGGCTAGAATTTTAATAAAAACAAACAACTTTTTCAAAAATAAAAAAAACAAAAATCTTTTTCGAAAAAGTAAAAACAAAAACATTTTTAGAAAAAGTAAAAAACAAAATACTTTTTTCGAAAAAGTAAAAAGCAAAATACTTTTTCAAAATTATAAAAACAAAAAAAAATTCAAAAATAAAACTTATTAGAATTCAAAAATAACTTTATCGAAATTAAAAACAAAATTAAACTTATTCGAATTAAAAAAAAACTACTTAATATTCGAATTAAAAAAACCTTTTTCAAAAAAGGTAAAAAACAAAATATATTTTCGGAAAAAAATGGCTTTCCTTTATTAATTAAAACAAAAGTCAAATACTATAAAAAGAAAAAGAAAAAAAATGGAGAGAGAGAGAGACAAGTGTTACTTCGGTGGGATAGGGGCCCCGGGAGGGTAGGGGGCTAGCCGGAGGGGCGAGATTCTTTACGCGTGTTGCAACAATTGTGTTGCATGCGAAAAGAATGGGTTGTGACTCTCATGCGGGTGGTCTAGAAGTGAGCTTGGAGGTGGACCATTTGGGGAAGAACCGGTTCCCAAATGGGTGATTTTGGAACTCAAATTTGGGAACTCACCCAATGTAAAGAACTGATTTTTGAATTGCTAACTCATTTCGAACCAACAATTTGGATGCTTTTATACCAAATTGTGACAAACCCATTCTTTGAAAGAGCTTAGACCAATATCTCTATGTAAGGTTGTGTACAAAATGGTGGCCAAGGTAATAGCTAATCGTCTTAAAAAGGTGCTTTTGGAGATAGTGTCCAAGTGCCAATCTGCATTCGTGAAAGGCCGTTCTATTGTGGATAATGTGCTCATTGCATTTGAGATTTTACATTATATGAAGAAGAAGAGGAGGGGCTTGAAGGGTGAGGTGGCGCGATTAAAGAGGATATTTGCAAAGCTTATGCGAGGTTGAATGGGGTTATCTTAAAGGAGTTCTTCTACGAGGGGTTTGATCCCAACCGACAGAGTGGGTGATGCTTTGTGTTTCTATAGTCCGATATACATTACTCCTTAATAACGATCCTATAGGTCCTATTTTTCCGAAGCGTGGTCACGCCAAGGGACCCTTTATCCCGTATATGTTCATTCTTTGCAAGGAAGGCCTCACTTCCTTGTTAAAGGCTACTGAGCATAGCCAATTGATTCATGGGGTTAAAAATTTCGGTGCGCCAATGATATCACATCTCCTTTTGCGGACGACAATATGTTCTTCGAGGTGACGCCTTGGAGTGTTATAAGCTAAAGGAGATCTTTGCTACTACCTATGAAAATTGTTCGTCGGTGATTAATTTGATAAATTGGGGTTGTTCTTCGTGGCAATTTTGTTCTTGATGCTCAAGCTCTTGTTGTTCGATTCTAGGTATTGAAGGGGTATTGATATGAGTAGATATCTAGGGCTCACATTGCTTATTTGGAAGAAAAAGAAGGCAATTTTCCATACCTAAAAGATCGTACTTGGAGAATGTTTCAGTCTTGGAAAGGGCAATGGTTTTCCCACGGAAATGAAGTTATGATTAAGGCGTGGGGCATGTTATTCCTACTTATTGTATACTGATCTTTCCTTCTTCCCTCCTTACTTTTGGAGGAACTTGAGGATGCTTAATGCGTTACGGTGGGGCTCAAAATGGGAGGGTCGAAAGGCATTAATTGGATGTCTTGGGATAGGTTGTGTGCTAACAAGGGGATAGGAGGACTAGGCTTCCGAACTTTGAAGCCTTTAACCTTGCTTTTCTCGGGAAACAAGGATGGAGACTCCTCACTAAACCAAATACTATGATCATAAGCTAGACACTACCCAAAAGGGGATTTTCTAAATGCTGATCTTGGGCATAATCCAAGCTTTACTAGGAGAAGTATTTGGAACTCCCGATTAGTGCTCGTTAAGGGCTGTAGATGGAAGGTTAGAAATGGGTTAGACATTAATGTTTGAAGAGACCCTTGGCCGGGATCCCTTTAATTTCCTTATCACATCACCGTGGTGGAGGGTTAGAGGATATTAAGGTAAAGGAGTTGCTTGTCCTAGGGAAAAATAGGTGGAGCGTGGAGCTTGATGTGCATGGAATGCAACTAGGGCAAGAGTACCCTGCGTATCATGTAATAAAGTGTACATAAGTACAAGTATCGATCCCACAGAGAATGTACGTAATTTTACTCCAACTAAGTATCAAAATTGGGCTAACTAGTACTCACAATGTCAAACGAAAAAGCATACTTGATTTTTCAATTATCAAAGAAAGCATACTTGATGCATCACTCAAAGGCTTTAGCTGAGTTGAGGAAAGCAAAATGCTAGTAGAACTAGTGCCTTTTCCATGAAAACACAAGTTATAGCATTGTGCGCCCCTCAATGACTTTGTCAAAGTTTCAAGCAAATTCCTTCTTCGGACTAGAGTAATTTAGCAACACTAAATACCCCTATGACTGTCATATTGAAGCTTTGACCTCTCTCTAAGACACTGAATGACAGCATTTCATCATAAGGAGAAGCCATATATGTCTATGATTGTAGCTCTCAAATGTGCTCGGATTAGACTTTTGTGGCTTATCCGGTGAACATATAGTTAAAGTAATGTCATCCGAAATATATCCTCCTTACTAGTGTCTGCCAAAGTATGCTTTAAACTATTGTGAGTGTAAATTTATTTCTTATCTATGTTTAATTATGATTGTAGGCAGGGCATACGGTCCCCACGTCAAATATCTCGGCAGATTGTCAACACACACACCACCCGAGGTGCTCTGGTCAACCCCTTAAGTGGATTGATCAAATAGCTGAATTAGCATATTTAAGTATCAAAATGTTTAATGTTATTAAATTTTAATGTGTTACTCATGTATATATAAATTGATATTGTACTTGTTTTTATATGACGAATGATTATAAGGTCGTGCAGGCAGTCGCCGGGGCGGTTGAAGCGAAAAGAGGGGAGAATGTTCCATGGAGCCTTGAGATATGGAGTTTTGTTGCTTCTCAAGGATGGAAGAAGAGGGGAACGAGGATATACGGGATAGGCGATCATGGCGGGCTTGTGCTTGATGGATCTATAGCCTCTTCTCAAGGTTCCCGTCCATGATCCCATCGGTCGAAGAGTTCGAATAATGTTTCGCGTGCGATTGTCGGAGAGTCGGGAGATAAAGGAAAATTAAGCTGGCTCAACAGATCGAAAAGGAGACATCGAGCAACATCAAATGATTCAGCGATACACACCTTGATGATGCAGCAACAACGGCGACCCTTGTCTCCTCGCGGACCCTAGTAGCTTAGTGAGGTCTTTATTCGGAGATTCCCTAATGAAGGGGATAGTTGAAATAATATTTGACATTTATATGACGAATGGGTAATTAAAATTGTGTGACTTTTTATGTTAAAACTTGAGTAATTAAAATTGTATGACTTCTTATGTTAAAACTTTTAGTTTATTTAATGTTTTAGTTTTGTGTGCAATTTAATTTTTGGTACTTATATATAAATATGTGGTAAATCAGGCATCTAGAATAATAAAAAGGAGAGGGTTAACAGAGAAAAGAAGTGGTTAATTATTTCCGTTTTTTAGTCTCAAAACAAGCATCCTCTATCTATCTGAGACAACCTTCCTACTTTACAAAACAAACCTTAATAATAAATTACACTGCCGCAGTAGATCTCGCAGCAAACAAAAATAACCTAGATTTAATGAATGACTGGAAGGGGTGGATTGACATTCTGGAATTTATTCCAGAGAAGAAATAATGACTGTGGATCGAGGGAAGTATCGGAGCAGAAACAGAATGCTAACACAACCGTGGCCTTAATCCTGTAAAATTGGAAGGCGGATTTTGAGAAGTTCACCGGCAGGTTTTACATCTGAGAAATCCTTTTCTTTAAGGGTACTGATAATTTCATCAACCGAAAATGGGATGCTGCAATTAGAAAACATGCAATTAGTGACACATCATAACAGAATTTCTTCATATGCCTCAACTATACTCCCTCCGTCTTATTTTATTGCATGGTCTACTTTCCTTTTTAATTACCTGTTTCAAAATTTTTAGCCACTTAAAATTTCAATGCATATTATAACTAGTTTTTCAATGTACCCCTAATCAAGTAAAGTATTTACTTGATTTCCTTACTTTATTGATTTTCAATACAATATTATGTACATTTGTATTAGACGGTTGTTGCATGTTGAGTCATTTATTAGGAATTGAAAATGACGAGCTTTTGCCTCACAGCCAATATAAGCGAGACAGAGGAGTGGTTTTTCTAAAATACCTGGAATCGTCATCCAGCAAAAGGACGGGTTAACATCGTTGTTCGAGTCCTCTGTCATCAACACTCTCATGGTGGAAATAACCTGTAAAACCATAGGATGCATGACAACATATAAATCATAACAAATAAATTGAGTAATTGATGTAGAAGAAGATTATATTTAAAAATCTATAGGGTCTTCAAACTTACATCTGGGGCGACACTATGAGTACCGTATTTATCATCCCAGTACATGGTACATATTCTGTAAAGTTGTTGAACACTTAGAGCCTGAAACAACAAGTTTCATTTAGATATACATAAACAAGCGCATGAGCATAGAGACAGGTTTTCCAAGATAGTTCGTGCTCGCTACGTACGCGAGAGCTAACAGAAAAAGATTGATCACAATGAACTAACCTCAAGGTAGTCAGTCACTCTCCCATTTAGCCATAAAGTATGATTAAAATGAGTATTATTTAAATTCAACCAATTTGCCTTTTCTATCCAGATTTGAGAATTTACAAAAGTAAGAATACTATGCAGCTGAATCCACTAATTATTTTACAATAGCTTCAAACTCCCTACTAAAAAAATACTACCTCCGATACACTTAAAGAGCCCACTATTCTATTTTGAGATACTCTGCTTAAATTGTTTACTTTGAAAAATTATATCTTCATCTCCATAATCTTTCACCTTTTTACCCTCCACGTGTGATAGAAGCATCTTGTGTAAGTTTAAACATTTTTGTAATTATGACCCACTCCAAGTACATTATATATGTCTCAATTACTAGATTTTTCAAGCGTAGATTCTTTAACTGGAGCGGAGAAAGAGTTGAGCGTAAAGCCGGAGAATGTACACAGAGAGACTTACGGGGCAGAAGTCATTGGCAATTTTATCATAAGATTTTTATGTTTTTGGTATATAACCTGCATATGAATGCACCGTGTTAGTGAAACTACAGAGATATAAATAACATAACATAAAGACCGATCTCCTTTCTTCGTTAAGAATAGAAGCAAGCTATCCGGTATTCCAGAACAAAGAAACTGGTGGCACGGATTTTTTTTTTATAGAAAAGAAATATAAAAAGAATTCCCAGAAGACAAGGGAAGAAGTCAATAATAAGACCTTAGACCTGTACTTCCATACCCTAATTATAAACACTTTTGATAGTTGGGGTTTATAAATCCACAAAAGAATAAGGCTACAGATGAGGGTTCTCTTCAAAATATCAAGGGCTTTTATTTGCTTTGGATCAAGATATCTCCAAAATGTGCATCAGGAAGACCCTTTTTAGTCTAATGCACAAAATTGGTGAACACTAGTAGTACTAGGACACTAATACTACAATGTAATTAATGAACATAACTAAACTCACAAAATATGAATACTACAAACTCTTGGCTCATTATAAGGCTCAACATACCCTCACACACTTGCTAGGATTCACTATATCACCCCTCGGGGATCATTGGTTTTAAACTCGTCAACTGTACACCAAATGAAGTACCAAGAGTGTCATTTATAGGGGTTTCTAGGTCGGCAAAGGAGTTCTCTGGAAAACTCCATGGAACCGGCAACCAAAAATTGGTGGCCGTGAGATGAGAAAATGTCATCGAGGACATGCTTATCACTCAACAATGTGTGTAAATGAGATGTTCATCGTAGCTGTGCCATCAAGAGACTTCAATCTTTGTTTACAATTTTTAATCAGTAATTTTATCCCATCAATTACCCAAAACCGTCAATCTATAGATTTTCATTGTAGGAGAAATATAGTGATTTAGATAATGAAACTTCGTTAAATAAGTTCCCTTGCTGCCAAAGTCCATAATGAGCACACGAGTACGGAAATTATAATTGCATTTCTACTGTGCTTGACAAGGCACGGTAACATACCAGGAATCCAACGCCTTACATGCTTTAGTTCATCCCATGATGAGCCGCATACTGCAATAAGAATAATAATTAGACAATCTACAAAATCATGGTATAAGTCTTAGATTGAAAAGCAAAAAATAAAAAATACCACTACGTACTCTTGTAACACCAAAGCTCTAATTCAGCCAACCCGATTTTACATACTCCCCATTGCTGAATGTACAATATTCACGCCGCAAAAGAAGACTGCATCATAAAAGGGATAATTGTCGCAAAAGTACTACACATGTGATACTTACCAAATATTGGAATTTTCAGCATTTACCTTAAATAGCTGAGCGTTGATAAAAGAAAATATCTGTGTGAATACCTTCCGAACCAAGAATGGAGGTACCTGTAAAGCCACAAGATATAAAAGAATGATAATTTTTCTTAAAAGAAGAATATAACTGGTGATGCTGTACAAGCGCTTGAACTCACATAGTTTACTTTCATTGAATTCAAGTAGCTATTTAAGCTTCTCACAATACTCGCCAATGAGCAAACGGATCTTGTTGAGCAACAATTAGCTTGAGAACGCCCTTTCACTAAACTTGTATGAGGTTTCCAAGGAGCCTGCATTGATTGCAATAGATAACTTAGACAAATCTTAAACCCATAAACTTAGACAAATCTTCCCAGTTCAAATGGAATCCTTGGGAAGACAACGATGCGTTAGTACCTAATTATAATATTTTTTAATGAAGTCAAGATTTTTTATGTTGAAATCCTTATCCAAAATCTCCTTAAGAGAAGTAATGTAACCACTATCATTCCCAGCACCACTATATCATCAACATAAACTAGGGCAAGCTGTAAAGCTTAAATCCATATGAAGTGTGAACAAGGAATAATCAACATGTGATTGCAAACCAAGTTCAATCAATGCATCTGTCAGCTTAGAAACCCATTTTTGAGAGCCCTGTTTAAGTTTATACAAGGACTTTTTGTGTTTACAAACTTTATTTGAGACAGAATGAATAGTGTAACCCTTGGAAGAACCATGAACACATCTTCTTCCAAAATTTCCATGCATGTATCCAATTGATGGAACTCCCAATTTGTCACAGCAGATATGGCCAAAAGAGCCCTCATAGAAACCATCTTGGCCACAGGAGCAAAAGTCTCACGAAAATCAATACTTTCGGTTTGGGTATAGCCTTTGGCAACTAGTCTTGCCTTGAACCTATCAATGTCCACACAAGTGCATTCACAGGTGCATGAGGTGATTGCATGAAGAGCTTGCCCTTCATCCAAATAGAAATAATGCTCAAGAGAGTTGTTTCATTGTTCAAATCTTGGAAGGTCCCCTTGAATTGAAAACCAATATCCATCAATCGAGGAATATCTATGACTCAATTGCTCCCAAATGGAGTAGTTGTAAGGAAACTTAAGACTGTTACTATCTCTTCAACAGCAACATTAAAAATCCAATAAATGACTAAATCATTTGCCCTAGCCAAAAGAGGATAAAGAGAGGATGTCTTTTCATGATCAACATACTATATGCTCCATCAACAAAGCAATTTGATTATTGGCAAACAAAACTATCTGTAATGACCTAATCCATGCACTGAAATTCTCACAACTAGTTAATGTCTTATAAATAAGGATCAAACCTGGATGATCAATATATTGTGGAGAAACAGCTAGGATGCATATTCACATCTACAAAAATCTCCATTGTTCCAGAACTCAAAGTCGAAGCTAAATTCTTTTATCTTATCAGTGGCCATCGCCAACAATTCGATGAGAATTTGAATGCAAATGAAGACTTAATCTGACCAAATTGAATAGACTGCGATTTGAACCCTAATTAATATGTCGGGAAGGCATTTTTCTAGTAGAGTCGAATGAACAATGCGGAAGTATTTCTAGGAGTCGGTTCTCGGCTCGATACCATATCAAGTTTAATGGAATCAATCAAGAAAGAATCATATTACGGAAGCAAGGATCCAAATTACATCAAAACTGAAGTTTGGACTGGCCAGGTGTTATTTACGAGCCTGTCATTGCTGGAACATTCAGCCACGCTATATCCTACTACTGAAAACTATATTATATAGCAAGTTTTCTGCTTTTCTTTATCTAAACTTAGCAATTTGTCATCAGCTGGAAATTCACATAATTGCATATCAGGTTCCAATGAAAAGTGACCTGCACTAGTACAACCCATAAATTGATCCAAATTAATATTCAAAAACTTGATAATACCTGGAGAACTGAGATCAAATGTGCAATTTCCATAAAACGAGAAATGGTGACAAATCCTTCTTTAATTTGTCCCGAATAGTACCATAAATCTTCTCAACATGAGCAGCGAGTTTCTGCTTGAAAAGTAAAGCTGGATATACACCAGGATCACTCCAAGGAAGGTTGGCAGATGAAGCCAATGACTGAAACCCCTGTGAAACAATGAAAGTAATTATTA
Source organism: Platycodon grandiflorus (assembly GCA_016624345.1). Classification (NCBI taxonomy): domain Eukaryota; kingdom Viridiplantae; phylum Streptophyta; class Magnoliopsida; order Asterales; family Campanulaceae; genus Platycodon; species Platycodon grandiflorus. The sequence goes on along the minus strand of CM028361.1, from coordinate 93,296,467 downwards.
AACTACCTTTCATCTAGTCAATCTAAATTCAAGATATGGTACATGAATAAATTATACGCCTTTCATTCCTAATAAGCAACTTCTTCCTGATCGGCACACATACAGAAGAGTGTCAACATCAACACGCATACATTATTTAGAGAAGGTAGTACATACATGATATACATACATACATATATTCAAAAGCGAACTAGTATTGAATTGCAGATAACTGAGTCAAGAAGGAAGTCAGTACTTGGGCCATCCTCTGAAATAACGGCGTTGGTGGTGGAGACTCCTTCGTGTTGGAGCAGTAGGAAAACTCCCAGGAAGCAAAACCAACAACGTAGATGTATTGCACAGCCAATAAGCCATGCGATTGTTGTCAGCCTCATTCTGCAAAAGAAAATTACACAATATCAGCAATATTAAACTCAAGTGGAAACAAAACCTTGTTGCGGATTAATCCATAACTAACAGAGACAGTAAATAAATAAAATATAAAACCATAAAAATCACATATCATGTCCTTATAATTAAATCATTCAGGGTCCTAACCTATACCAAAGTTTCATGTGGATGTGGGCCTGTGGCATATCAATTCTATTAAACTCGTATTTCATTGGATTTAAAGGAAAGTTCTACTATAACATAGAGAAGTTCTACTTGGCCTAGGGCCAGTGCTGTTAAATAAAGAATCTTAATCCACTTGAACATCTACACAATAATTATACAGTTTCTTGCTGAGGCATGCAATAGATAAATAAACTAAAACATCTTGCTGTGCATTTCTACAACACTAGAGATCCCAGATAACTAAATCTACTAGTAAATACTGAAAGCAAAAGCGACACTCTTTCCGTCCCAAAATGAATGTCCATTTTTCTTTTGATCTAGAATAAAAATGGACAATCATTTTGGGACGAGAAAATATATTTTTGCATCGGGTAGAAAGAAAATCATGAGCAAGTCACCTCTCTTGCAGAACCAATCATCTGATCTAGTCGATCAATAAATAAAATATAAAACCATAAAATCACATATCATGTCTTTATAATCTAAATCATTCAGGGTCCTAACCTATACCAATAAGTACTGAAAGCAAAAACAATACTCTTTCCGTCCCAAAATTAATGCCCATTTTTCTTCTTGATCAAGAATAAAAATGGACAATCATTTTGAGACAGAGGGAATATATGTTTTGCATCGGGTAGAAAGACAATTGTGAGCAAGTCACCTCTCTTGCAGAACCAATCATCTGATCAAGTCGATCAAATACAATAGTGCCTTCATCTTCAAAAGATTTCCAGTGGATGAGGCATTTGTATATGGTTAATGCAGCAAGCTGGTTTTCCTTGACTGAACCAAAGATCATCGATGTCGATTTGATTAGAGCATCTACATTATCCTGTAACATAGATTAGATAGAAGCTCAATACCATGTTATATAATCATACCAGCATTGTCTATTCTGTTGATAAAAATAGAGTAAGAAAGAAAAGGAAAATAAATAGCTAGCAACCCATTTCAGCGTGACCTTCGGATTGAAAAGAAAAACTTAACTCCATAAAGCCAAGTATGTATATGACTTCCGTAAAGCTTTGCACTAGTCTCCCAGTGTTAACTAATAAGCATGTTGCCATGCAGCCACACAAGGTTTAGAACTCTTTGAGAAAGTGATGCCATAATGCAAATCTTTAGATGGTATCTAATGGATGCATTGTTTACAGAACACATGGCCACCCTTTGTTATTGTTTCCTGAACCAATACGTGCGTCCTTGCACACGGAAAATCATTGTTGCCAAACAAGAAAGATGTACTCTTTCTTAGGAACCGAGCACAATTTTTAGTAATTGGACTTTTTTTTTTGACAAACGAAAGAAGAAAGAGGAGAGGGGCTATTTTTTATTTTTTTGGGGGATGGAGGGTATGTTATATGAAGTATATAGTATTGCCTCTCAACAACTCAGTACTCCTGAAGTTAGGATTCTATTTTGTTTAAAACAATTAGGCATTTATACTATACCATATACAAAAGGACTACAATTACTAAAGAAATTTCAGAAATTGACGAAAAGTTAAGGGTACCGAGTCCATCAAGATTCTCTTCACATTATAGAAAATGTATCATGATACAAATATTTACAGTTGGGTATTATACAAATATTTTCGGCTACAATCTAATGATATTGTAGCGCAAATTCATACCACCAAGTTGATTTACAATCTATTGGCCAATGATAAGTTTTCGTGATACTATTTTAAGTCAATCAAATATGATCTGAAACAAATACTCATTCACTCTCCAAAAATTGATTTTATTTGAAAAGTTAAATTTCGTAATGTTTAATTTGCACTAGAGTAACATTTACTTTTGTAACAGTAAGAGAAATATCATGTTATCTGGAAGAAATTAAAAATAAAAACTAACGAAAGTTTATAGGTTAACATTAAGAAGTCTCCTTTTGTACAGACAAACTAAATAATATACTGAGTAATTGGTTAGAGTTGTTTTCTTATGGGTAGTGTTTTCGTAGACTTGGTGGTTAGAGTTGTTTTCTTATGGGTAGTGTTTTCGTAGACTTGGTTTATCGCTCTTTGTTACAACGATAATTTACTAGAATGCCCCTTAGTCCTTGTATATTTATTTTTAAGTGGGTTGATTATTTTCTCTTAGAAAAGTGGTCATGTGCATTTAACGGTGATATTTTGACGTAATTAGACTATAGGACCAATAGTACGAGGGGCGACTAAGAGCCCATTTGCACGTCGTTTTTTCAAAGCGAGGGTTAAAGCAGCTTATTCCTTAATTTAGCGTTTCAATGCTACGGTAGAAAAATAGCGTTTTGAAAGCGCAGCTGCGTTTAAAGCGCTGCAATTCCTAGCTTTTTCCCAAAATGCAGATTTTAAAGCGAGAGAATAAAAGCTGCGTTTTAACATAATATCTCAAACGCATTTATAAAGAAAAAGTCGCGTTTTAAATAATCTGCGTTTTAAAAGCGTTGCGTTTTGAAAACATTACACCAAACGGGCTCTAAGTGTATTAATTAGCCCAATTAAGTTAAATGTGTTTTAGAACCTATGGTTATAATGGTAAGTTACACAAGGGCAACAAAGTAATTTAGGATATTCATTAGTTATTCACTGAAAAACAGCATTTATTATGTTGACTTTAATGATTAGTTTCAAAATTTAGGAGTGTTCTTAATTACTCCACTCCACTCCACTAAAATCTGATAATTCCAAAACCAAAAGAATCATCTTCAGAAAATCAATCCAAATAGAGGCAGTATTATGATTGTAAGCAATAATATTCCTAATCAAGGCACTCTCCTTTGTATAGTGTAGCGAACATCGAAATGAAATAAAACATCTTGTTAAGGACCTTTGTTGAAATGTAGAAGAGAATAGAATTTTCCTAATCAAGCAATCACTTCTATAATAAATAAAAAGGCATTCCTTTGCGAAGTTGTTTTAATACCTTAGTCATCCCTGTACCAACATCAAGCACATTTGTGTTGCTAGACTCGGCATGTTTTGTTGTGGTCCCGTTCTCTTTCCTCACAACAAGAAGAAGCTTATTTAGTGATATTTATATTTTTTGATCGGCAAAAATAAACTCAATAATAATTTAGAGAAACACATCATATCAGATTCCAACACCAAAAGATCTAATGGCACTAACCCTCCTGATCCGAGACCTACGATTCTATCATTCAATTCCTCTGGTTAGATAGTTTTAGCAATACGTATACTTCCTTAAGTGGAATTTGTACTTCTTTTGACAAAATTTATACTTAAATGAAAAATGTTTGGAACATGTTTTAATTGGGAAAAATATGTCATTTTGGAAAGAATATATTCCCTAAAAGGACACTACAAATCTCAACAATTATCATACCAACCTCTAATTTGAATATATATTCCCAAAAAGGACACTACAAATCTCACAATAATCATACCAACCTCTAATTTGTACCTGCTAGATGCACCTCATGCATGAATGTATTTACATCATTCGAGCAACTAACCTGAAGAACGAGAAAGTTGGACCACGGACATTCCTAATCCTACCTACCTCCCAAATACAATACACAAGCATACATAGAACAAGAATTAATGCGACGGACAACAAAAGACAACCATATTACAGCTCCCAACTTTGAAAAAATTGCGTTACACCAAAATAATCAACGTGAATGGCAAAACTTCAAAGATCGAGCCATGTGTTGACACGATAAAGCACCAATGAGGCCGCCACCATCGACTTGTGTTAAGATTCGCGTAAAGAGGAAGAAAGCTATGTTTACCCAAGAGAGTGGTAAATATTAAGTGCAACAGTCAAACCAACCAAAGTGCACCAAAACAGTTAACAAGCTCTTGTTCACATTAACAAGTTGTTGATTTGGTACAATTTGGTTCATTTGTGATACAACGTCACCTTCTAAGAACATATAGTTCTAATTTTTTCATCAAAAGTGTCATAACTCATTCCCATATCGAATAGATGTGGAAAATATGTGTCTCTTATAAGTAACCACCTACTATTACTAGGTATCAACATTGTCAATAGACTCTTAGGTGTGTTTGTGGTAGGTCTAGTTCATGACCCGGTATTTAATGGCGGTTGTAGGCAATCCGAGGTATTTTAGAAGCTTAATTCTAAGAAAAGGGTTTTCTCTATATTCTAAATAGTAGGCACTCTACCCTTAAGAATAACAAAATTAACGCCATTGAGAAACTTTACAATTTTATAAGGTTGAGTACTCTAAAGACAATTTAACTTTTAGGAAAATCAAAAGACTATTTTACCCTCAATGTTTCAATAGGCTTTAAAAATTGACTGCCATAAAAAACCTTTGCTCAACCCATGTCATCTTTCTACATCTCTCTTTCTTTCTTTGGTTCCTCTCTAAAGCTAATGAAAGATCCAACACAAAATATATAAAAGTAAACAATCAAATTGAATGACATGATCATCCCTAAGGTGGAGTGTTAGGAAAATATGCATTGCATCTTATTAATTTGCTTGATTCCATTATTTAGTCTTTATTGATCGAGGACCCCTAATTTTGATATAAGTAGTATTCACACAAATAGACAAGGTCTCTCACCAAGACTAAGAATTTAGCTAAGGATTTTTCTAAGTGTTTGGCATTTTCCCTTTTAGCTAAGACATCCTTTCTACAGCCATTTGAAGATAAAGCAAAGTTTGTCATTTTCACCTAACCTATTCATGCATTTAATGCATTTCAAGTGGCCAATGAACACTTGGTTTGACAGCCAAGTCTCACCGCTATTCGCATCAAATGCGCCAGAATTGAAGATCAAAGTTGAAGACTTCACCTATTCCAACGGCTCCAAAAATCTCACTATAAATAGTCCTCTTTTGAAGCATTGAAGAAGGTTGGCCAAGGCATTAAAGCTGAGAATCCAAATTTTGAGTCAAGCATTCAAGTCGAGTTAAACATTCTCTCTATATATCTCATTAAACACTTAGCCTTAACACTTCACAAAATCATTCATAGTTATTGAGAGCTTCATTAATTGCACACACACAAAAATGAAATCAATCCTTGTTTGAAAAAGTTTTTGTACAAGCGTTCCATTAGTGATCAGGTAGAAACTTCACTTAGATCTTCATAAAAGATCAAGAATAGTGTAATCTTGCTTTGTAATAAACTTGTGGATAAATAGTATACTCTTAAAATCCATGGTTAACCACCTTGGTAGTAAATGTAGCAACCTTTATGTAATTAATCACTTCAAATTGTTGTCTCTTAAATTTTACGCTAATTATTTACTTATTAGTTTTGTTGTTGATCTCTTTACTTTAGTAATTGTTTCTATCAGCAAAGCCTTAGTAATTTATCTAAACAACAATATTATGATCTTCGTGTGTGTGACTCTATTTTAAATCATATTTAGTAGAAAACTTCTAATTTGCTAAAGCAACTGACTTAGCATTAAACCAACTCTTTTATTTTATTATAGTCCTATACAAATTAATTAGTAAGTAATCTTATAAGGTTGAGTTGTTCAAAATGTTTTAAACATCGGTTACTTGCTATTCACCCCGCCCTCTAGCTTTTCAAACCACGGGCTTATCATGGAGTATTGTGTCACGAATAACACAAATCACAATAATATATCCGGTGAAATAAATCAATACCGGACACTAACTACAAGATGTATGCACATATAGAAGGAGAGGGATGGTAAGGTGAGACTGGAATGAGGAGCTTCAATGGTGCGGATTGGATCCATTGAACATTCTTTAAACATTGCATATATCTCATCTTCACTTTGTTCGTGATCTCCTTTATGTTCGAATCTTCTTACGTACACTACTTGGAATTGAAGCCCTACATCCATTTAATGTATACACATTATTAAATTATTTAAGAAGTATATATAATCATAAATCTTATAATTAAAGATAGCTAGATATGTGATTTTTCATGTATTATAGAGGTGAAAGAAGGAGAGAGAGAGAGATAATGGCAAGATTCGGATCATTTGATAATTCATTGAAAAGGTAAGGGTTAAATGGTCGTCGGATCTATTAAGGGTTAGATTGTCTTTTGCGTGGTCAAATTTGTCTACCTATTGTCCAAACTTTGGGGTTGTCTAAATCTCGCAAAAAGGCATCAAAGTTAACCGCCGGATAAGGGAATTATAGTCTCAAAACATCCATGGTGGTGTGTATACGAACTTCTCGAGCAGAAGTTACTTAAGAAAAACAAAAGGTGGCCTAACCTTAACTTTTAATAAATTGTTACTAGTCAAATATAAATGGTTTCTAAATACTGATTAGAACTCAACATGTATGAGTAGTTGGTTTAAAGTCAAAATTCTCTTTTAGATCCCTAGCATTATAAAATTTTTAAAGTTGAGAGTATAAATGTGAATGTAGAAAAAAGGGGAGTGTTTAAGGTGTTCACCTCAAATTTTTTCCGAATATTGAAGAATATTAGTTTTGCTTTAGTAGCTAAATATTATGATTAGGGTGCAGTTCAACCATTGGTTTATTTTATTTATTAATTACTTGTTAATGGACACCCAGTTTATGAAACTAATTTGATTGTTATCCCTTAGCTAAAGGTTATGACATTAGATGAGATGACATAAGGGTATGAATTTTATTTTATTTTATTTTTCAAGCAAGGGTAAGTAAACAACTCAAATCTTATTCGAAATTGCAAATGTTATGAATCCGATACCTTGACGATCTAACAAAAGAAAATTAATCCTTGAATTTGTTATATTTTTTCAAAAAAAAATTTACTTTTGATGCACTAAAGGAATAAGACATGGCAATCTGAATCCAAACTAACCATTATCTCAGTAATTTTTAAATTTTTTTAAAGGTTGACTTTTAGGTTATTTATTGTACTTTCTTCATTTCTAAATAATTGTCTATTTTACAAAAAAAAAAGAAAAAAAAAGAAAAACTATTTTAAAATGAATGTTCATTTTGTATTAATTTACTCATTTTACTTTTGACACATGTCATATTTTAGTGTGAAATTGTGATGTTATATGTGGACGTTAAGAAAATTAATGTATATGTGCTACTAAAATGACTCAAAAATTAACTATTTAAACTTTAGTAAAAAATTAAAATAGAACGTCATTTAAGGAAGGAGAACATTTTACTGTCCACAGTCCACACTGTACTAACTTAAATTGTTGAATTTAAACTGTGGATATATAATTATAAGAAGAAAAGATAAGTTACAACGTGTCCGGCCAATGAGTGTTCCTCATGACCTTTTGAAGAAGAGGATTGCTATTTACACCCAAAAATTATTTAGTACACCCCATTACTAAGTACACCCCACCTTAATATTTTCAATCCCTTAAAATACTAGGTACACCCCTACTAATTTTCTATTCTACCCTTACCAATATTTTCTCAAAAATACTAAATACACCCCACCCCAAACACACCTTACCCCATCATCCTCCTTCCGTTACACCCCCCACTTGCCTCCTTCCTTCCGCCCCCCACCCCAACACGCTCCTCCTTCCTCACCCCCACACAACCGCCTCCTTCCTCCTCCCTTCCAACCGCACCACCTTTCCCCCCCCACACACCTACCCCCTCCTTTTTTTTTTAAGCGGTTTGTTTGACATTGGGTTCTGAGAACACCCATAGTGGTGTTGGTACCCCTACAACACCATAGTGGTGTTGGCACCGAACATCACTATGGGTGTTGGTAGAGGTGCCGAACAGATAGTGATTGGTAGGGGTGCCGAACTAAAAAATAAAAAGGGTATTTAGGTCTAAATTTATAATGACATTTTTATAATTTTTGTTAGGGAGTGTACTCAGCAATTTTATGGGTACAAATAGCAATCCTCTTTAAAGAATCCAAAATTAGAAATGTCATAGTATATGTGTACCAGTATAATGGATACTGATTTTAATGCACTAATATTTCTTTTCATGACAAAACAAATCGGAAAAATGAACTTTTAGCAAGCCCAGCGCATAGTTGTTTTCGAAAACTTTAATCATATTAACAGAGAAGTAGAGTATAAATTTTGCTTACCTGGGAGGCTTAGGACTAGAGATGTTAAGCGGGCTAGCCCTAGCGGTTTCGGTCAGCCCTAGCGGGTTGTGGCCCTAACGGGCCACGGATTAAACGGTCCAATTTTTCGGGCCATTAATATTGCAAACCTAACCCTAACCCTAACCCTAGCGGGTTTGGGCTAAGCGGCCACTATCGGGCTACGATTAAAGATATAATATAACAATATTTTGAAATAGTTAATCGATAAATCATTCATAACTTTGATAGTTTCTTGTGTTTTCAAAAGAAATATAAACTAGACATTTTTACATCAATGTCTTATAATTTTCAACTTGTTATTCCCAAAATAAATAATGTAATAGCTTTACTAGCAGTTATTTCCAAAATTTTTGTTTAAATTTTAGTGTTTATTCACAAGTACACAAAGAAAACTTGTAGTGCAAATGATAAATGTGTTTGATTTTGAATTAAAGGTTGTTGGTTTTATTTTCATGGTGGTTATTTTACATATCTCCTAAACTTTTACGGCCTAATTAATATTACGTGGGTTGGCGGGCCAACCACGAAACTGACGGGCTAGCCCTAACGGTCGCGGGTTAAGCGGGCTAGCCCTAAAAGCCTGTTTTAAGCGGGCCAAAAATATTGAACCCTAACCTGTTTTTGGTTTAAGGGCCAACCCTACGGGCCGTGGCCCTTTTAACATCTCTACTTAGGGCGAATCCCTTGTTGATCTTCATGCTCCGGCATTTCGATTGCTCTCTCCGGATCCAAACAACCTCATCCATAGTAGGCCGATTGCCCGGTTTGGTCGCAGCTTCTTCCTATAATATCGCAAATATCTCTAAAGAATCATCCAAATTTCCTCATTTATTTCACTATCAACATTTTCCGTGCCCAAATCCCTAAATCCTCATCATCCCCGGCGTAGTAGCTCGATCCCCTATCCCACGGCTTTTTCGACATAACACTTCAAACAACCACGCCAAATGCATACACATCTATTTTCCTTGTTATTTGAAAGGATCTAAAGTGTTACGGCGTAATACCCACATGTGCCTTTAAGGTCAAGAAACATAGTGGAATTGGTTTGGTCGGAATGGGACAACTTGAACATGCCAAAGTCGAAAACTTTAGCAACCCAATTGTTGTCGAGAAGAATATTGGCGGGCTTCATGTCTCGATGAATGATCCCTTTGGGTAATTCATCCGTGGCGATATGAAGGTATTGCAAACCACGCGCGGCACCAAGGCGTATGTTGAGCCGTTGCTTCCAAGACAAACAAATACGATGTTCTTGTTTACATAATCGATAAGGATCCCCTTGCATATATTCATAAATGAGGATCTTTTGATCGAATTCATTGCAATAACCGAGAAGAGAAATGAGGTTGGGGTGTCGGATCTTGGAAACAATCTTAATCTCTCTTTCAAACTCGTGAATTTGGATTTAAATGCTTCACACAATCGGAAATTTTTCCTCAACCACGCCTATAGCGATGTGGCCAAGATACACCATTCCTTCTCCCCATGTCCGGGGCGTTGCTCACGTCAAAGTTGTTTGTTGCGTCTTTGATCTCATCTAGTGAAAAGTGGCGACACACAACACTCGACAAAGAGGAGGAGGAGCCGAGCTTAGGAAGAGGAAGAGGAGGAGCCGAGCTTAGGAGGAGGAGGAGGAGGACATGTTTAAGTTCTCGATCAGCCAAAGGCTTTCACAGACTAGTTTAGCTTTGCAAGAGGGAAATACTATAAATTAGAAAAGAATGCGAGGAAGCTCAGGAGTTGATCCCGACGACCGAAATTATTGTTGAAGGAAGGAAGACTCGGAAAAATGGGTTCTTTGGATTTGGGGGAGGAATTAAATGGAGTTATATCAATAGTGAGTTTTTCATGAAAGGGGAGGCACATGGTTAGTTATCCATCAAGCCCCCACCCTAGTTGTTCCAAAAGGGAAACTCTCCCCAGAGCCCCACACCCCATGAAAATGTGAGAGGAAAATTACGGTGACTCAGTGATTAAGTAGCTAGGAGGACCCGTGCCTAGTACCTACAAGGAGCCATCTTCATAAGAGGATGAAACCCCACACCGCGTTGCTAGGACTCGATCCTTGGTCCTGCTCCAAATCTACTACTCCTTCGTCCGGATAAATGTTCCTACTTTCTATTTTGGAATGTCCCAACTAATGTTCCTAAAGACTTTTGATTTACCTATTTTTACCATTTTTCCTAATATACCCTTAAAGCTTCATTTATTATAACACATCCCAAAGAAACCCAACTATTTAAAATAGTTGAACTCAATTAATGTTTATGGGTATTATTGTTAGAACACATTTTACACACATCATTAATTATGTTTCTTAATTCTTGTGTTTTATCCACTAGGAACATTTATCCGGACGGAAGGAGTAAATGTTTTCTCGAAAGGAGAGATAGATCTTATCTTCCTACTAAATTTTATAAAATTTGTTTACTGAAAGTGGAAAAAGAGAGTGATCAAAGATGTCTTGTATCAAGAAGTTCTTGGAAAATTAAATTTTGTAAAAATTATATATAGTACAAATGTTTAATTCAAGAAATAAGAGAGAGATAACTTATTGTTTTCTTCAAAACTTATTTTAAAAGGGCAGTATTAAAGGTATTCACGCATTTTTAAGTCGTTATATATTATTCCCAAATTCGCATAGGCCCTTCGGAAGAATAGAGTGATTAATGATAAGAGGTGATCACGCCAAAATCGGTCTTGGTGATCCGTCGTGTCCACGTAGCGCTAGTCGTGATTAGGATGCCCCTCTCAATAGGCACAAGCTTAGATGGGACTTGTCCTACGGTAGATACCGAGATGAAGAAAGAACACGTTAGGGAGCGGACGTTGGTCCACTAAAGCCCTCGGTGAGAGAATCGGTTTATGGTAAGGATAAAGGTCTCGGTGAGGATTCAGCCGCCGAGAGAGTACTTGCTCAAATTCTTTGGGAGTTTGTAGTTGTGTGTTAATTTGAACTTAGACCATAAAAGAAGGGTATCACCTTGTATTTATACTTGAATCAAAGTCGGTTTGTAGCAAGTGGATGCGCCAGTGTCGACTTGGGGTGAGCTATATCCCTATCTCGGCGACCATAGTATGCATTGATGTGGAAGTGACTGTTTGGTCGCGAGAGGATAGAACTTCCTGTTTGTCCCCTTGACCTTACGGATGCGACTTTCCTTAATAGGCAAGTATTCTTTACACTTGATAGGATGTCGGATGGTGGTCAGGGATGGCCTTGGCCGGTGCGGGACATTGAATCGGCTGACTTTAGTTGACTTTCTTTGTCTCAGGGTGATTACCTCGGGGTCTTTAATAGGACAAC